>BSBM01000056.1:0-382500 GCA_027924585.1 Larix kaempferi
GGGGGACAAGAAGGGGGTAGGGGGGAGTGGGAGCAGGAGTAGGAGGAGAAGGAGTGAGAGAAGGAAGAGGAGGGATATTAGGCTGAGAGGAGGAGGGTGGAGGGGGAGGGGAGACAGGGAGGAGTGGGTGAGCGGAGAGGTGGATGAGAGGGGGGAAATGAGGATGAGGAGGGGGAGTGGAGGAGGGGGAGAAGGAGGAAGATGAGAGGGGTAAGTAGGGAGAGGGAGTGGAAGAGGAGTAGGGGTAAAGGGGAAGGGGGAGAGGGGAGTGTGGGGGGAAAGAGGAGGGGGTAAGGGGATGGTAGGAGAGGGGAAGGGGTAAGGGGAGGAGAAGGGAGGGGGGGCAGGGCAAGGCAGTGGAGGAGGGGGGTTCTAGTAGTGGGAGTACGAGGAGGAGGAGAGTGGAAGGGAATGGCGAATGGGGATATAGGGAGGAGGTGGGGGGAGGAGGAGGGGGGAGGATGGGGATGAGGAGGAAGAGGAGTAGGGGAGGAAAAGGAGGGGGTTGGAGGAGGGGGGTGAGGAGGAAGAGGAGTGGGGGAAGAAAATGATGGTGGGAGGAAAAGGGGGAGAAGGAGGAGAAGGAGAAGGAGGGGGAGGATTATAGGGGAGAGGGGGGAGAGGGTGAGGAGAAGGAGGAGGAGGGAGGAGGAGAAGTAGGAGGAGAAGGAGGAGGAGTGGGGAGAGCCAAGGAAGGGAGGGATGAGGAGGAGGAGTGGGTGTATGAGGAATGGTAAGGGGGAGGAGGGGGAGAGGGAGGGGGAGGGAGGAGGAGGAGGGATAGGAGGAGGAAGGGGTGGGGGAGAGATGGGAGGGGGAGGAGGATGGGGAGAGGAAGAGGGAGTAGGAGGAGGAGAGGAAGGAGGAGGAGGGGGATGAGGGTAGAGAGGAGGAGGGGAGACAAGAAGGGGAAAGGGGGAGGTGTGGGTGAGGGGGGAGGTGGATGAGAGGGGGATGAGGATGAGGATAAGGATGAGAGGCAAGAGGAGGGAGGGGGAGGAGGAGAGGAGGAGGGGTATGAGGGAAGGGGTAGAGGGGAGAGGGGGAGGAGGATGGGGTAAAGGAAGGGGAGGAGAGGGGTAGGAGGATGGGGTAAGGGAAGGGAGGATATGGGGAGGGGGTAGGGGGAAGGGGAGGATAAGGGAGGGGGAGAGGGGTATGGGGAGGAGGAGGAGGGTGGAAGGGGGGGGTAGGAGGATGGGGAGAAAGAGGAGTGGGGGAGGATGTAGGCAAGTTTTTGGGTTCATATCAAATACAGGGTTGTCAGAGCTTCAAAATAAGTGAAAACCATGAGTCCGAGGAACAATCTTTCATTCCCACACATGCGAATGATCAAACTCAACCACCTTCCAAAAAAATATCCTCACATCTCTTCTCCTTATTGATTATGATTATACTCTTGATCCTTATCCCATTACTGACATTCACCACACTGACTATAGACTTACCATCTTAAACAGGGAAATTTTTAGATGATCTCAATTCCTCCCTATGTATGTATGTTTTGGCACATGCTTCATATCCATCCTTCTCTCCTTTACCATGTCTAGTCTCAAAATAGTTCCATGTATGTGACACTTTGTACTTTTTTTGCAATGAACACAACCATTGAAATATGTGAGCATTTTTTAACTATCCAACACATCCATTGGACCAAATCCAATGTCGCTCCATTTATATATATTTCTCTCCTTCAACTTATCATAGAACATGTGGAAGCAATGGCATACATAATGGAATTCATGACACTTATCATCACTTATGTAGAAATGATATTCCTTCAGTATTTCTCAATTCTCTTCGGTAATATTTGGACCATGCCTATATATGATGTGGACCATCAAAGAAACTTGCTCAGAATGGTAATATTGAACTTGAATTGTAGTTGGACACTTGAATTTGTATTTATTTCCCCAATGAAGTCTAGAACCCATTGTTGGAAATTGCTAGATATCTTGATTGGATTTAAAGAAAAGGTTTCAATTTCTGCATAGCGACAAATATTTGGCATTCAATACATGCTCTTACCTTATGATTAACATTAGCAAATAGCTTGCTCCAATAGTATCCATCTCTTAGAAATTTATGTGATGTAGCTTTCCATGTAGGATGTACTCCACATATGCGTTTATGAAATTATGTGATTATTCCTTCTGTCTCCTCCTCTATCACACAATTTAGAAATATGACTTGATGGTATTCCAGTAGAGATACTCATCAAATATTCAATATTTAACAGTTTGTAACTTCAAAGATCTAGCTTTTGATTTTCTCATATGATCTGGACATTCAAGATGCATCAAATAAAAAACAATATCCTTGTACCAGAAAGTTTCAACAAAAATTGGATTCACTTGCATGGTACATCCTTGCAAATATTCTTCATTTATATTATTCTCTTCCTATTTCAGTTCTACCATCTAATTCAGATCCAATACTTCACAATTTGATTGAGCAATAATTTTTCCAATCCTTGTCCCTTGACTAGTTTGGTAGGTTTGATCTCCAAATCATATTCCTGGATTTTGGCAATCCATTTACCCCTTCTACCCTCACCGTCTATCTGGATGAGTATGTTTTTTATAGTATTGTGTGGAACATAATAAATCACATGGGAATGTAATAAGTAACATCGAAAATACTTCAAGGCTTTTACCATAACATAGGATTGCTTCTCCATTATACTATATTTTAGCTCTACATCCCTTAAGGCTTCACTGAAAAAATGCTATATGATGTTGATATCCCTCTTGGTTCTCTTGGAGAAGTACTGCTACAATCACTACAACAACTTATCCCTTTAGGGGTGGTTTTGACTTGAGGCGGTTTTGGTAAAACTACCCCCAAAAGTTTTTTGGGTGATTTAGGGGTGACTCTTAAAAAATGCCTCCAATTTTTTTCAAAATTTGACCTTGGGGTGGGGGGGGTCTTTATGAAAACGCCCCCAAAATTCAAATTCTCAGGACTTTTGGAGGCTATTTTTGTAAGACCCCCCAAAAGGTGTTTTTGAAGGTGGTTGTTTAAAAGCCCCCCCAAAAAGTCCAATTCTCAAGACTTTTGGGGGCAATTCTAAAAAGACCCCCCCCTAAAGGTTTTTTTGAAGGCAGTTATTTAAACCCCCTCCCCAAAATTCATGAGAATTCTCATAACTTTTTTTTGGGGGGGGGTTTAAATAACCACCTTCAAAAACACCTTTAGGGGGGGTCGTTTTAGAACCTCCCCCAAAAGTCATGAGAATTCTCATGACTTTTAAGGGGTTTTTAAATAATCTCCTTCAAAAACACCTTTAAGGGGGGTATTTAAATAACTGCGTTCAAAAACACCTTTAGGGGGGGTATTTTTAGAACCTCCCCCAAAAGTCCTCAGTGTTAATTTCTTGGTTGATATTTCGTGTAGTGAACAAATTACTTAGTTGATAGATTATATAGTGAACAAATTACTTTGTAATTACTAACATTAATGATTTTTACATTGTATACAAAGAATGCATTGAGTACTTTGAACTTGATAGATAAATAGCTCAAGTGGTTGAGTGCTTTGAGCCTCATTCATGAGGTCGGGATGAGAACTTCCAATTGTTTTTTGGATGAATGGGCTAGATCAAGTGTTTGAGTGCTTTGAACTTAATGTATGGCTTGCTTGGGTGGTTGAGTGCTTTGAGCTTCGATCATAAGGTTGGGACGAGATGTTTCAAACAAGTTTGAGCCTGATAGGATAGCTAGAATGGTTGAGTGCTTTGAGATTCACCAACAGAGTAAGTTATTCTTATAACAAATAGGTACTCCTTCTAGTCATGTGTTTAGCAAGATTTTGACAACTAGAGAGAAATTTTCTACAAGATCAAACAACTCCCTTCATATAGGGCTACCTTGAGTGGTAAAGTTCTTTGAGATTGATGTGTGAGGGTGGAACAAGATGTTCTAATCATTTAATTTGAACCCATTATGCTAACTCCAATGGTTGAATGCACCTCAAATTTGGGTGTACATGGCCTCAAGGTTGGATGCTTTCTTCATCAAATTGAGTTTAAGAAGGTATATACTTGAATGGAATGCGCCTTTATTTTAGTAATGTTAAAAATAAGTAGCATTCAACTCCTTCATAGAAGAAGTGGAATCATTGTTTATTGAAGCCTATGCTTGTGTATTGTTTTGACCTATCATGCAAGTGTTCCCATTAGGCCTACCCTATATGTCATAGCGATTGAGTCATTCGGTTATCTATAATTATGCAACACAGAGGTCCAGTTGGGGCACATAAAATGTAATCCCCTTATATGCTTGTATGTGTGGTATTATGGAATGGTGATTATGATGATGATTATTTTCTTACCATTATAGTGGACCACCAAATGTACTACAACAAAACCATGTGATTAGAGTATCTTTTAGCTCCCTTTTGGGCATCCACTAACACTTTTAGTGTGTTTTTCTTCATTTTCTAGGAAAATTTGGCGCTATTTCACGAGATGGCGCTTTTCTTGGTGTTTTTTGCATCCTTTTTCAAATTAGGCGCTAAACTGGATGATAATTGCATCCACTTTAGCGTCCACCTTAGCGCCAGGAATAACACCATTCATAGCTCCCTCAATAATGCTTAGTTTTGCTTCCTTTAGTGCTAGAAATAACATCCTCCATAGTGCCAAGTTTAGTTTCCTCTTTTGCGCCAGTATTTAATCCAAGAATTGCGCCTAGTTTGGATCCCTAAGTTGCACTAAGTTTCAAGTCGGGATTTGCACCATGTTTAGCACCTAATTTAGCTTCCTAATTGTCGGTAGGTTTAGCACCAAGTTTTGCGTCTACAATAACGTCTAGTATAGAATCTAGTTTTGCTCCCAAAGTACCACCATGTTTTTGTTTGTAGTATTGTGCCTAAATTTGCTCCTAAAATAACACCAAGTTTTCCTCCTAGAATTGAGCTTAGTTCAACACATGAGTTACTTAATTGATGGGATAGAGGCTATTAGTTATTGGAGTTGAGGGTTATATTTGGGAGGGTTGTGTTAGACATTGATGTTGATGTCTATGATGATAGTGGCGATGATAAGGATGACGGTGATGATGATGACGATGTTGATGATAATGATGATGATGAGGATGAGGATAAATATCCATGTTATTGCATTATTTGACCCTCAGTGACCCTAATGGAACCTAAGTGGCCCTTTTGGAAACTAAGAGACCATAATTAATGCTAAATGACCCTGATGGCATCTGAGTGTCCCTATGACATTTGAGTGACTCTAATGACATGATGATGATGATGTTGCTGCATCCTGAAAATGATAAATATAGCATTGATGATCTGTACGATGTTGACTAGGATGTTGATGATGATGATGATGTCAATGTTAGTAATGATGATGTAGGTGATTATAGCACTATTTGATCTTGACTAATCCTAATGGAACCTAAATGAACCTAATGGCATCTGGTTGAACCTAATACAACCTAAATGGCCCTAATGGCATATGATTATCCCTAACAACATTTGAGTGACCCTAATGGAACTTGAGTGACCCTAACAACATGAGGATGATGTTGATGATGCATGATGACAATGAGGATGGCATTGATGATGGTTTGATTACAAGATGATAATAATGGCAATTATGATCACTGCATTGATAATGACAATGATGATGACTATGGTGATAATGTCGATCTCTATGATGATGGAAATTATGATAAGGACAGTGATGGAGATTACAATGAGGATCATGATGATGTCTATGTCAATGATGATGATGATGATGCATGCCATAGTACTATCGGATCATGATTGATCGTAATGGAACCTATTCAAATCTAATGGATTTTGAGTTACCCTAATGTCACTTAAATGACCCTTAAGGCTGGCTACACTGTTGTGATAGTTGTTTCATGACAAAAGTCAGTCTACAGCTTCTAGGAGTCCTTGCTTCTACTGTCAGAAGTTATGTCAGTTGTATTTTCACCATTTTCTCATATCCCTTGGATTCAACCCTCATTCTCTCATTATTGCATGCATATCTATAGTAGCTGGAAGAACTCTCCATTGTTGCCCATGAACTTACCATGTTGTTTTTAACCCATAAATTCGAATTTGGAGACTATGTTGCAGATTTGGAAGTGAAAATTGATTGTTTTAGGTGATTAGAGAGGTTGGGAAAGCTAGGAACCCTTATCCATTGAGTTTTGTTGCTCATAGGTGCTTGAGAAGCCACAAATTGAAGCTACAAGTGGTTCTATATCATCCAATATCAGATTGGAATTCTTCTATGCACACACTAGAAGCACTAGGTAAGATGGATTTCCCAAGAGAATCGTGGATCGGTGAAGGGGATTCCTAAGCCAAGAAGGGTGTTGTGTGGGGCAGGTATTGTGGAAGCCAAAGCTGTGAGGGTTGAGTGAGACCCCTATAGAGATATGTATGAGCATTTGGATAATATCCCGATTGATCCTGATGGCGCCTAAATGACTGTAATGGTGTCTGAGCGACCCTAACGTCACCTAAATGATTCTAATGACATTCAGGTGTCCCCAACAACATTTAAGTGACCCTAATGGCATATGAGTGTCCCTAACATCATGATGACGATAATGATGATGCATGATTATAAAGATGATGGCATTTATGATGATATGATTATAAGATGGTAGAAATGACAATTGATGCCTACATTCCTAGTTGTAGGCCAAATATATTTTAAGAAACCTATTTAATTAATAGGTGGTTGGATGCCTTTTTCATCATCGCAATGATCATGACGATTATAATCATGACATTGACCACAGTGATAGACTATGATGACAATGATGATGACTATGGTAATAACGTCGATGTCTAGGATGATGGCGATAATGATAACGGCGATGACGATGATAATGAAAACGAATATCATGGTAATTACTAATTATTAAGACCCACTGACCAAATTAGTAGAGGGAAAATGTCCTTTGTGAAATTCTTGTAAGGTAATAGGATGCCTTTTTCATCATCAAAATGTTGATGACATGAATGACTATGATGGACAATGACAATGATGATGATGATGGTGTATTTGTATGATGTTGATGATGATGATTAGGATGATGATGATGATGATGATGTCGATGTCAATGTTGATGATACATGTGATATCACTTCTGGATTTTGATTGATCCTAATGGAACCTAAATTACCATAATGGCGTTTGAGTGACCCTATTTCTCACCTAAATGGGTCTAATAGCATTCTAGTGTCCTCTAACAACATGTTGAGAGACCCCAATGGCATATGATTGACCCTAACAACATGATGATGATGCATTATGACAATTATGGTGGAGCTGATGATGATTTGAAAATTATAGGATGACATCGATCACAATTGATGCCTACATTGACTCTGATGATGATACATGATGACTTCAATGATGATGACAACGAATGATTATATTGATGATAAATGGCGATGATGATGATGTTTATGTATTGTATGATCACGTTGACCCATCGATCATGATAGTTACTCATGATGACAATGATGATGACGGCAACGACGATGATGAGGTTCACGACAATTACTAATTATAAATACAAATTGATCTAGTTAGCCAAGGAGAATCCTTCTTTACAAAATTATTGTAAGGTAGTAGTATGCCTTGTTCCATCACAACGTTGAAGACATGAATGAATATCATAATTATATAATATGACGATGACAACGATGTTGATGTACCGTGTGATGTTGACTATGAAAACAATGATAATGTCTATTTCCATGATGATGATGCATGTCATAACACTTCTAGATCCTGATTGAATATCATCCTACATTCATATATTGCTTATTTTAATTATATCTCAACCATTAAAAAACACACAATTTTATAGTCTAAGCACAAGTCTTCATTATTTATTGAATTTCTTTTCCATCTAGAATTTATTTTGACATTTGTCCATTCTAGTATGTTGCTAGGTCAAGCTTCAATAAGCATACGTCACTTAAGTGTCATCATGTCATGAGCAATATTTCCTTGCATTTAGTCAATCTACATAAAGATTTCCTTTTATATAGCTCTAATAGACCATTTATAAATCAATGCACAACCACGGGTTTCCAAAAATGAAATTAAATGATTCTCGAAAGTGAAATTAAATTGGAAAGAAGATCCCTCGGATGGGGTGATACTCAGTTAATGAAGAGTAATGTTGGCCTTGGTTGGTTTATCCATGCAGAGGCTAACAAATTCAAGTGTGGATGCAAAGCATAAATGCAACCCCAAGATGGATATTGGTGATGGTGATTTCAATCAAGGGCACTTAATGTAGCACCTTATTTGTAGGATATCACATGCACAAGAGATGGAAAATTTAATGGAGTGATAGTGATCTTCTAAGGAAATTTGTAATCGATCCTTCCGGTAGTGTACTAGGACCTTGCTTCGGGTTGATGAGAATTTTTTTAACAATGGGAATGTGCCCCTATTTCTTATCCATGCGAATATCGCCAGGATTTCTTTCTCAAGCTACGTCCCTCCAGGATTTGTGTTTGGGCTTGTTTTTTTGTTCCTCATGGCCCACTTGAGACGTAGAGGCCATCCTCGTATAGTTGGTGGAGCTCATACCTTCTTTGTTTCCAATTCGAGAGAATGCATGATGATTGTTTGGTTTCCCCACCATTCTTCAAGGACACATGAGGATAGTTCAATGAATAATTATGTCTCGTTAGTCAATTGGTCAGAGCTAGAGGTTTGGATCTACTAGGTTGAGTGGTTCAATGGGAACATAAATTCTTTGAGGTTTGGGGAAAACCTGGTCCACGACATTGAAGGTGAAGAAAAAAATCCATATGAAAATGGATTCCTCAAGGGATCAAGGTCAATAGGAAATTTGGATTGGAGCAAATATATGGTCCAATTGGAGAAAATATATGGTCCAACCTATTAAAATATAACATATATTTAACGACTTAATTATCCATTAGGGGGGATGCTTCTATTTCCCCTAGTTTTCTTAATGGTCTATACCATCCTTTAACACCTATATTACATGAACACCTATTTTGGTGAGGAGAAATCATGCCAGGGAGACATAGGGTTGTCATGGGACAACTATGTGTTACTGGTTTAAATTGAGTACAAGGATTCAAGCGTGGCTAACAATATCCTTACTGTATTAAACACTTCCCTTACATATGGGAACTAGATAGCTGGGAGGATCTTGCACTATGTTCATAAGATTATAGAACATCACACCCCTTTAAGGTAGATTGAAATATTGTTGAAATGTTATCATTATGCATTAAACCTTTGCACTTTTTATCGCACTAGTGGGAGGGTGGGTTTCCCTTATGAATTTGAATTATGTTGTATATTTTTTGAGAGGATTCCCGACACTCATATTGTGATATGGACCCAAGGGGGGAATATATGGTGTTAAATGTATATGTATATTTCACACACCAGATTCTCAATACTGTATGACATGATCGATCATACATTTTTAGAACCACAATCACAAATTAATAGGAAAAGGCCAAAGACCTTCTTTATCCACAAATATGAAAAAAAATTACACAAGTTTTATTTTTTAAAACTATGTCTACTTTCAAATATTTAAACCAATATTTTTATAATAATCATTACTACATAAATTTTATTTTTTTAAAACTTCGTTTATTTTCAAATAATTAAATTTATAACAACATTTAACAAAAACATTAAAAATTGATTTCTAAATTTTTTTTGTAGACCTAATATGCAGGGTAGGATTATGTTTCGTATAGGCAGGAAATTAAAAACGTTGTTAAAAATATTGGGTCTCACCAGAAGTCCAATCCCTTTTTGTTTTTCAAGTTAGCATTGCCTTATGAAATTAGTTCGAAACTGTGTCCAATCCATAAGTCCAGCCAAACCAACTATCAAATGTTAAGACGAAAAAATCCATCACAGTCTGTATTGTGTAAAACGTGAGGGTTTATCAAATGCATCTTGTGGGCGTACTAGTTTCAGATCCTTGGGTTTAGAGTAAATTCACCCAGATAGAGCTTCATCGATTTGCATCTGTGGTGAGAATGAAGAATTGTTGGGGTTTTAATGGCAATGAGGTACTTCCTAGAGCACTTATTCCTTTGCATTTACTTATAGGATTTAGGTATTTAAATGCCAATCCTTTACAGTCTTGCGAATATCAGTCCTATAATCCAAACTCAGATACCTCTGCGGGCATTCAATATTATTGTGGACATTCCTCATTGCTTGTAATCACCAATTCAATCTCTGGTGTAGGCAATAGTGAGCTATGTGGGCATATTCTACTGATGTGCGGGCATGATCTTTAGTAGTGCGAGCATTTTTCTTCATCTCTTGGAGACTTTGTTTATGTATGCAAGTATTTTCTTGCTTCCAAATGCGGGAAGTTTTTACAGATTGAAGGCCTCTTGAGGGCATATTTGGAATTGCGAGCATTTTTCTTTATGCTTGTAGGCACTTAACCCATTAGTGCGGGCATTTTTTTTATGTTGCGGGCATTTTACATTTGCAAGGCAGTCATTTATTCATGAATCAAGTTTATTCAAATGCCATTGCAGCCATTTATCTACTGCCCTGCGGGCATTTCTCTACTGCCTTGTGGGCATTTCTCTAGTGCCCTGTGTGCATTTTTCTACTACCCTGCGGGCATTTTTCTACTGCCCTACCCCACGTGCATTTCTCTACTTCCCTGCAGGAATTTCTCTACTTCCATACGGGAATTTCTCTACTTCCCTACGGGAATTTCTCTACTTCCCTACGGGAATTTCTCTACTACCCTACGGGCATTTTTCTATTGCCCTGTGGGCATTTTTCTCCTTAATTCAAACACCTTACCATACCTGAATTGTCACTCAAATTGGTGGGCATTTGGTGACTCCTACGGGCATTTTTGACATTTCTTGTGAGTATTTCATCACTGCTGGAGGGTTTCCCATATGCCTGCGGGCATTTTCACCTCTTCCTGTGGGCACTTTTTAAGGGAGTGCAGGCATTTTTCTTTGACCTGTGTGCATTCTCACCAATCCCTGCGGGCACTTTAGGGTCTATTCCAGGAATTTTAGCATTCAACCTCCTATCTCTACAATTTTATAACCACTCTATGATATTGACTTCTATTTGCGGGCATTTCAATTAATGAATGTTTCAGTGTGCAATGTTATTGAACTAATGCTTTGTCTGACTAGAGCTCTATTAGTGCATTGCAGAATTTTTATCAACCATTGTTTTGTGATTTTTTCTAACTCATCAGGAAGTATTCTTCTTCACCACAACTTGCTGGGTATTTACTGTAGTTACATTACTCCTTTACTTTAATAGTTTCACCAAAAGTATGTTTTCTCATAAGTGGGTGCTTGCATAATTTATGCCTTTATACATCCGAGCCAAGTATATATGCATATGTGTACTGAAATATGCTGATCATAATATTTGACTGCCTTTATACTAGAATTTTGAGCCTTCTATTGTAGTTAAGATTCTTTAGATGAATGCATTCCCTGAGATTTAACTATATCAAAACTGAAACATTACCACACAGATTGAGCATACAAGATTATATGCAAAGATCATACTTTTTCTCAGTGACTTCGGATGTCTCAACCTAGACTAGACTATGAGCATCTATGTCAACCAGGATTAGAACTATATAGAAACTCATATGACAACTTCTTACCTCATAACTACAATTTACCCAAATTTTCAAATTCCTTAAGTATGTTGGGGCTTCCTCATGTCTTGCTTAGTTCATTGATTCTTTAATGCATGGATTAACAATTATCTAGCAAATTACAATAAACATTTTATTCATAACTTGGACCTATGGTTATTAAGAGATTAAACTAGTCATTTTAAGAGATGATGGGAGATAGAGTAATTATATTTTATATAAACTTCCCTTGAAGCAAGTTTTCAACTACATGGTAAGGTTACAGCCACAAGTATGCATGTCAAATGAATCCACAATTGCAAATTCATTGGGTCGGTTATCAGACAGAGTTGTGTCTACCACTGCTTTCACTGAGTGGGATCCCAGGTAGTCAAAGGTGAAGAAAATCTAGTTTACTACATGTCTAGACTATATCTTGTCTTTTAAGTTTATGGTGTTCCTTATGGAAACTTTTCGTTTATGTAAACAAAGGTTATAAAATCTTTCCTTGTACAAGTATTGGGATTGAAGAGCCCCATCTGGGACATCATTGTCAACCATTCATCCCTTTCTCTGATGTACCATTTCATAGCTAAACATACATCATTGTCAGTCATTCCTCCTTTTATCGGATGTACCATTTCATAGGTGAATATTAAATGCCTTTATTCTTAGGATTCTACTGTATTAAAAAAACTGCAAACCTGTTGGTGTGCTTTTGTCTTTGGGAAGTGATTTGTCATACATTTCTACAAATAAGATACCATGGTTTAATTATGTGAAGATAAATGTTTGATATGCATCAGTTATCATCACTGTAGGGAATAAGCTAATAGAGCTTTTGCATGGGGTCTATACCCCAGAGTAAAATTGTCCACAAGGTGCAGGGCCAACAACATAGCCACCTCCCTTTCCGGCCTTGTTTCAGGAGCTGGAAAACATTGCCTTGGGCCTAATGGGTTGTAGTGACATATGCAACATGAATTCTTGTACTTTGGCTCCTCTTAGGTTACTTACTACAAAATAAGGCAGTGACTACAAATTCCAAAGTA
The DNA here is from genome assembly GCA_027924585.1 of Larix kaempferi. NCBI lineage: Eukaryota > Viridiplantae > Streptophyta > Pinopsida > Pinales > Pinaceae > Larix > Larix kaempferi. Next base: position 12,695 of record BSBM01000056.1, read on the forward strand.
AAAGACTTGTTAGTAGCTGTTCTGAAATCTGATTTGTTCAAAGTCAAACTAAATGTTCATACAAGGCATCTAAGATGTACTCTGGTAGTTAGGTTATTTTGTTCAAGGAAAGTATCTATATTTCTATAGGAGCTTCTAGAAACCCAAAAAGATTTTAGCTTCCTAACTTGGAAACATGATATTTAGGAATAACATGTTAGCCTGAGTATATGTTGAAAGAGCTGCAAACCTGTCGGTGTGCTTTTAAGTATTTGGGAAGTGATTGGCCTACCAGTGCTAAAAATAAGTTACCCCTTCACTATGTGGAGATAATGTTTCACATCCGTAGATGATCATAAATGCAGAGAATAATATAATAGAGCCTTTGCATGGGGTCTGTGCCCTAGAGTAAAACCGCCCCCATGGTGCAGGGCTAACAACATGGCCACCTCCAATTCTCACTTTGTTTCTGGAGATGGAAAATTTTTCCCTGGACCTAATGGATTGTAGTGATACCCACAACATGAAGTCTTGTTCTTAGGATCCTTTCTGGTTACATACTACAAACTAAGGCGGTGACTACAAAGTCCATGGTAAAAGACTTGCTTTTATGAAATTTGATATATTCAAAGTCAAACTAAATGTTCATACAAGGCATATAATATGTACTCCAGTAGATAGGTTATTTTGTTCAAGGCAAGTATCTATATTTATATAGGAGCTTCTACAAACCCAAAAATATTTTAGTTTTCCATCTTGGAAATATGGTCTTTAGGAATACCATGTTAGCCTGAGTGTATAGGGGACAACCTTGCTGAATATTTGTAATTTAGCTTGAGTGTATAGGGGACAACCTTGCTGATATCCGCACCATGAATTCTTGTTCTTAAGCTCCTCTCAGGTTACATACTATAAACTAAGGCAGTGACTATAAAGTCCAATGTAAAAGACTTGTTGGCAGCTTTTATGAAATTTGATATGTTCAAAGTCAAACTAAATGTTCATACAAGGCATCTAATATGTACTCCAGTAGATAGGTTATTTTGTTCAAGGAAAATATGTTTATTTATACAGGAGCTTCTACAAACCCAAAAAGATTTTAGCTTTCCGTCTTGGAAACATGATCTTTAGGAATACCATGTTAGCCTGAGTGTATAGGGGACAATATTACTGAATATTTTTTATTCAAAGATCAAAGATGTTTGGTTCCCCTTTTTTATATTTGTATGATTTTGGTTTTGTAGCAACTAGTAAGAGAATTTTCCATTGCTAGGTTGGAGATTATCCTGCTTTAAGCTATTATATATGATGAGACTGTCATCTTTTATGTTGATTGAATATTGCTTAGGAAGATTGAAAAATGGAATAAATAGTTTAGAGTCTAAACAAACATTTTCCCTTTTAAGGGCCATTGTTCAAACAAGAACAAAATCTATAGAACTGTTTTTTTCAGCCAACCGATAATTAATCTCTTAGAATGTGATTTATCTAGAAACATTATATGAGGTTGATCTCCAAGAAGTAAATAAAGTTAGGACATTTGGAAATCAAACTAATTTGGGAAGTATAGCATAGGTATCTGACTGTACAAACTCCAATGTTTTGTTCTATTCCATAATGTTTGTCAACAAGGATTTAGCTATGCCCTGTGCTTTATCCAAGATGAAAGCATGTATATATTAATATTTATTATTCATCCTTTGAGGCAAGTGTATGGTGTTTATGTTCTAACTTCTTTGTAAGCACACATTAAATATGACAACATTTTCACATTAAATGTGTGAATTGTTCCCCATAAAATTACTGCCTCTTTTCCATTTGAAAAAGGCCTTTTCTCCTCTTCTTTTCCTTTTCTTCCTCCCTTTTCTTCCATTGTTAAGGCATCAAATAAATGGCATAGATTAAAAAAAAACTTGTTTAATGACATGCTTTATATATCCATATGGATGCATTTGGATCCTTATGCATGTATGCATCCTTACAAAGCTATAAATTTTTAATCAAGTGTTAGATGAAACCATACATGTGAAGAGAGATTCTTACAAGCAAACAAGAAAACGAGTTGGTAAGGAAGAAACCATAAAATGCCATGTAAGCTAACTTTTGATGTATTAATGTATTTTTTTTTGTAAATTTTGAGAAATACTTCTTATATTTACAAGGCTATATTTACAATCATACCCACTCAGGGATTTGAGCCCCGCTCTCCATGTTAATACAAGCCTGATCACCCCGTTGCTAGCCGATAGACCACTGACATTCTTGTGCATTATATTAATGTATTGTTAGTATGAATGTACCACAGATATTATCAATATTTTCATTATTATTTGTTAATACTTGATGATGCATCATTGATTCATTAGTGTATCATTAATAATACTTTTTCTTTGCATGAGAAAGGGAAGTTAATTATATTAGTTCCCATTTTTAGGATTTTTCAAGTGCATCAAATACAACATTATAGTCTGGCTTGAAGAACCATCTTTTTTTTTTCTGTTATAACTGACACAAGATATTTCAATAAGTCTTGTTAAAGGAGCTATCTACAACTATTTTTGATGGCGATATTTGGCCCGGATATCATTCAGCTTATTCATTAACAAAAGATTTCCAAAAATGCCAATCTATCTATTATTTTATTAGCTATAACAAAAGGATAACTGATCAAATATTTAACCATTGGGTTGTTGTTACCATCTTTTCCCCAACTATTTTATTTTGTTGATTTTACTACTCCTGGATACTTACTGCTCTAAGAACTTGGTCCTCTAGTAGGATTTTAATGTGCATTACCCACTTCCCATCAACTTTGGTAATAGCAACTCCCTTCTTGTGAACTGCCTCCCTTTTATAAAAAAATTCTCTTGATCCTACCGTTTTGAGGACGGTGGCTATTAGAAGAGTGTGTGAGCCACGAGTGCCCTAGCTGGAGTAGGCGGAGTAGGCTGTTGACGGCGATAGCTAGGGTGGCAGTTAGCCACACCAGTTTTGGAAACCTTAGGGTTTCGGCCTAATGATTGTAAAGACATGACCTATGGGCATGATCTATAAATAAGGCACAATTTTGTAAGGGAAAGGTTACTCTTCAGTTTGGTTAAGTATTTGGGTATTGTAGAATCTTAAGCTTGAAAGCCATTGCAAAGGCTCTGCAGTTGAGTGCGCAGAGACCTACCTGAGAGAGAAGAGAGTCTGCAGCTGAGTGCGCAGACTAAGAATAGTTGTACCCTTCCCATATTGAACAATATTAACAACTGTTCTTGTGGACGTAGCCTCCATCCAGTGGGTGAACCACGTTAAATCCTGTGTTATGTGACTATTGTGTGTTTATTATTGTTCATTTACTTGTATGAATGTTTAATGCTGAAGTCTTCTGTTACGTGATTGCTTTTATATGTATTTGCCGCAGAGAATGGGAATAATATGTTAAGTAATATATGCATGAAGGGATGTTAAGTATTCAACACTTATAAATCTAGGATTGTATGAATCGGCCAATTAGTCACATCGTTGAACATTGAATTTTAGCGCAGCGTTGGAGCACGTAGTAATTATATGTTTATTCAATCATCTGCAACTTAATGATAAGAACTTAAACAAGATGAAGGGATAAAGAAGGCTAAGTAGGATTGGTTAGAATATCCTGGTAAGGAAACATAGTCTAGTTGATGCACCAAGTCATTGAGACTTGCTGTGAAGTAAGCTGTTGATAGCTCACTGTCGTAGTGAAAAGGTATCTTATATTGCACCGTCATTAGAGGCGCAAGCGCAATTTCATGCCGAAGTACCCGACGCAGAATAGAAGGTTCGTGCAGTTATTTTCCCACGCAACCCACAAGTGTTGCACTGCTTATCAGCTTTTCCCCCATTGCATCACCTGGTTGTGGAAACTTGATTCCGCAACCACCCCCTCAACTTCACCTCGGGTGAGACCTCAGGCTGTGCACAGCTTGTTGCCAAATGGGCTGGTGAATAGGGGTTTTGTTGGTTCCTTGAACCGCGAAGTACCTGGGTCTATGATTGAAAACCTCCAGAAGGTTAAATACAGCCAACAAATGGTTTCGTTGCTCAGCTAAGACCAGTGATGCAATAGAGTGCTGGAAAGTAATGTGTGAAGAAGAATACCAGTACCCATTGGGTTTAGACAATTGGCATCCCGAAAAGAAAGAGATCTGGGATTGGTGAGACAAGATTGAAAGAGATTTTGCAAGAAAAGAGAACAAACACCCATGTCTATCTGACGTAGAGTGGTTGAACAGATATTTGTGGAGAGAAATTCATGATATTTTCTGGGCTTCATTTGGAAACGAGTTGCATGAGTGGATCTCACGACTCGCAGGAAAGAAAACCTATTTTCAAGGAGGAGTACCTACAGAGTGGACTCCAGAGCTCACAATGCAGCTCAAAGCAATAGACAGCCCACTAACGCAAGCAGTCGACTTCTAGGTCGATAGCATACTTGAAGGATTTGTGACCGAGTTTGCTGCAGACACGCTGAAGTCCTACAGTCAAGCTGAAGAATACTTTTTCGAAGGATTCAAAGGTAAGTTCTTGAACAATCTAAGTCTATACATTAAAATTCTTTTAGCTGAAAAAGGAGTTTTAAGAATGCAATAATATTTTTACATCTGTCATGGTCAATAGCATTTTTAGTGATTCTGACGAAGAGACACATAATCTAAGAAGTGGAAAGAGATATAAGTTTAATAAAGAAAGGAATCTCGGAGGACCTAGAATCCGCGTGAATACCGAACTTCCATGTGACCTTAACAATTAGACCGCACCGCCATCAGCCACTATCCACCCTAATACACCTCAAAATCCATCAATTGTAGAAAGTGCACCACCTTTAGATCGGAACCCACCTGCTGCGAGTGTCGCGCAGCCCATTCCGCAAAATCCCAGTAGTCTGAATCTTCCCTTTATTTTCTCAACACAGATAGTCAACACTACTCAGAGCAGTGCACAACCAGGAAGGAGAATGATAGATAACGATATAAAATTGTCGATATTCAAAGGAATGGGTCTAGAAGACCCTAATCAACACTGGTTTCTATGTGAAGCCGTATGGAGTTTAAAGCAAATCCAGGATGATGCTATGAAGAGAGTGCAGCTCATCACTACTTTCAGAGACCACGTGTTGCATTGGTTTATGAAATATTCTCAGGCACAGCCAAGAACCCTAACATAAATTCAGGCTGAACTTGTCGCAGAGTTTAAGAAGCCAAATTCAGAATCACAGTGCATAACAAAATTAAAGGAAATCAAGCAAAAGCCTACCGAATCGGTCTAGGAATTTTACCAAAAATTTAAAACATTGTTAGATCAAGTGAGTTTTGTGATAGATCCGCAACAGCACAAGGAATGGTTCATCGTTGCGTTGTTTCCCCACATCAGACAACCATTGATGTAGCAGAAGGTTGCATCACAGGCAGAGGCCTTAGAGATTGTAATGAAGTTGGAGGCTTCACCGACTGGTGAGAGTAGTACTGGGATGTCACAGATTCATAACCAGTTGACTACCCTGTAGTTAGAATTACAAGGTATGAAAAATGGAAAAGAACAAAGATACGAACACAGACGTGAAGTTTGGTGCACCGGATGCAAAGGAGAAGGCCATACCAGAGAAAATTTCCCTCTATTTCAAGATTATCTTGACAGTGGCACACCAAATCCAATCAATATGAATCACAATCAGGCACCGTGGTGTGAAATCTGTAGAAACAGAGGACATAGGCCTGAAGACTGTTACCTAATACAGAAATATGTAAGAACACCTAAGAGCTTGTATTATAATTTCTGTAAATCAGTTGGACATGATGAATCCAACTATCTCACATATGAGCTCATGAATGAAAGAAAGTGTGATATGGAAGCAATGCGAGGTGTTGGGATGTATCGCGTCCGAGAGGAAAATCAGCCAAAGCAAGAGAACACCCATTATGATCAAGGAGGATATACAGGTTGTGGTGGTGGATACCGGCCCGACGCAAGGAAGAGGCCACTACCATGTAATCTGTTATAACTATGGCCAACCAGATCACGTTTCTAGAGATTGTACCAACCCATGCACTACCTGCAATTACTGTAAATCATTTGAGCACGTTATTGAAGACTGCCCTGTGCTTGAGGTAGAAATGCAGAAAAGAAGAAGGACAGAACCACCGAATCCCAATATTCAGCTGATTGCAGCAGAGAGCAGAACTACAGATCCAAGTGTAAACATGGTAATACGTAGTGGTGTTGATACAAGAAGGGATGGAGGCACAGAAGCTTTGAACTCCAGAATGCGCGACCCTAGGTAGAATTCGGGAGAGCCAATATGGATTAGGAAAGATCCTGGGAAAGTGCTGGGTTTGGATTTACAGAAAAATAAGGGAGCATTTGAGGAAGCGCGAGAGATGTTCCAAGCACTGCCACCTGGCTCCCCGAGAACACAGCTGCGCAGTGAAGTACAACAAAGAGAGAACATTCCAACGACACAACATCAGACAAACGCCGCAACAAATATAGGGACCTCTGTTGCGTAGTTCTTACGCAGCTGCATGAAATTACTAAAGAGCGCAGATGCTTTTACGGAATTTGAAAAGCTACTAAGATAGTATGAGCCAAAAGGTGACAAGGGGGATGCCAGTGGCACAGTCCACAATATTAGGAGTCCTAAAAGAATAGGAAGGGAAATGAGACTCATTGCACAGATTGGGGACTATGAAATGGATGAGATCATTCTTGATCTTGGATCCGAAGTAAATGTCCTGACCAAGCAGACATGGCATCAGATGGGTAAACCCAGGTTACAGTGGTCACCTCTACAGTTGAGAATGGCTAATCAAGGGATAGTTATACCTTTGGGGAGATTACCCAACACCATTGTTGACATTGATGGAGTGTGCAGCTATGCCGATTTTGAAGTAATTGAAATAGTGGATGACAACCATCCTTATCTGGCACTACTGGGTATCGATTGGACAATGACTAATTATATCATTATTGATTTAAAGACCATGAAAATGATATTTGAAGGCAATGATATCAGGGTCATCGCGCCATTGGACCCTTCACAAGGCAAGTGATATGTTGAACCGATTCAAGAGGAATATAGAGCTCAAGACTTGGACCGTATCTACAAGATAACAACCAATACTGCTGACTATATTAATCAACCTGTGGATGGCACAATCAGTTGGCACTGTGACAGCTCTTGCGTTTTAGATTTTGATGCAGGAATGGAAAACTGGCAAAGCAGATTACATGAAGTATCTGCCAGGAAATGCGCATGGATCATGAAGTCATTACGTTGGATTGGAAAGGAGGTAAGTCCAATCCCTGGTTACGATGGTTTCTCTAATGTTTATTCTTTTCTCAATGAATATATTGCAGCAATTGCAGACGAACATCGATTACAAGCATTAGATATGGCGTTGCGTGATACACCTGCCAGATGGTGGGCCGTGCATAAGAAGACATTGACAACATGGGATCAGTGTAGAATTAAGATGCAAATCAGGTTTGCCGATAAGGTTACCCTATCCTTTGAGAAATATAATGGACAGACAGATCCACGAGAGCATATTCGAGTTTGTTCCAAAGCATGGAAGGAGAGGCCACGCACATAATGGGTGCATTTGTTTGTGCACATGTTAGAAGAACTGATTCCGAAGAAGTGGTACCTAGACCTAGAGTTGCGTAGAGGCACAGTGGACTAGTCAGACCTGACTGCGACCTTCCAGTAGGATTTCAATTTTGAAGATGAGCATCCAAGTATCAATGACGCATTGTAGGTCATTAAGAAAAAAATATTCAGTCCAGACTCTACACAAGCCAACCTGACACTAGAAGAATTCTTTGGCGCAAAAAGCATACCTGTGTGCCTACAACCTGAATGGGAGGAGCAGCTAGAGCATGCTTTTGATTGTTATCACATCAATGGAGAAACCAAGGAAAAAGCAGATAGTGATGAGGAGGACCCACGCAATATACAGATACCTGAGTCAGAGGGATCACGCGAGGTAGAAGGACCTCCACTGGAAATTCCAGATATGAGTGGACCCATAAAAACAAGGAAAGTAAACATTGGTACCAGTGAAGAGCGAAAGTTCGCAGCTATTGGAGATTATTGGGATGAAGATACAGTTGAGGAGGTTGTGGGTATATTACAAGAATATCAAGAACTATTCCCGACCAAGTTCATAGAGATGAAAGGTATCTTGGGAGACTTATGAGTGATGAAAATTATTCTTAATACTGGTACGAAGCCTATGAAACAAAGACCATATAGACTGAACCTGCGCTACAAAGAACGAGTTAAGGAAGAACTCGATAAGATGCTCGATGCAGGGATCATTGAGCCAGTCAAAGAATCTAAATGGATAAGACCAATGGTTATCCAGGACAAGAAAACAAAGTGCAAGATCATAATTTGTGTGGATCTCAGAAAAGTGAACGATGCTTCAATGCATGACCCATTTCCTACACCTTTTATAGATGAAGTGCTAGATAATGTTGGAGCAAATGAGGCCTATTCTTTTATTGATGGATTCTATGGTTACCATCATATTAGGATTGATTGTGCAAATAGGCACAAGGTGACTTTTGCTACAGAATGGGTGTCATTCCAATACACAGTGATGCCCTTTGGTCTAAAGAATGCACCCGCCATATTCTCTATATTGGTGGTCGCAACATTTAAATATTTTATACATAAGTTTTTAGAGGTTTACTTTGATGATTGGACCATTTTTGGTTTATTGAAGAACCATGTCGTGAACCTCAGGATGATGCTGGAAAAGTGCATAAAACATCAAATTTCATTAAACTTGAAGAAGTGTATTTTCTGTGTTCCCTATGGAGTCTTGTTGGGACACATTGTGTGCAAACATGGCTTGATGGTAGACCCTGCTAAGATCGCAATCATTGTAAACTTGCCTACACCCAACTCAGTTAAGCAGTTGTGCACTACACTGGGGCATACCGGTTATTACAGGAAGTTCATAAAAGGGTATGCATAGATAACCACAACTATGGAAAAGCTGCTGAAGAAAGACATACCATTCATTTGGAATGCAGATTGTGAGAAAGGCTTCGACAGATTGAAAGAGAAAATGGTCACTGCGCCAATCCTATTTTTCCCAGACTGGGAGAAGCCATTTCACGTCCATGTCGACACCTCATGCATAGCATTGGGCATTGTTCTTGCGGTACCAGGAGAGGGAGGTATTGATCATCCCATTGCCTTTTCCGGTAGAAAGTTATCATCCGCTGAGAAGAACTATACCACTACTGAAAGAGAAGGACTCGCTATGGTCTATGCGCTGCAAAAAATCAGACACTACTTGCTTGGTGCGCATTTCTCCATGTTCACTGACCATTCTGCCTTGAAATACCTGGTCAATAAGCCAGTGTTAGGGGGGTGCATATGCAAATGGTTACTACTCTTTCAGGAGTACGACTTTGAGATTGTTGTTAAGCCAGGAAGATTGAATTTGGGACTTGATCATCTGTCAAGAATTGAGTCAGGAGAAGAACCTATGAGTTTGGAGGACAATCTTCCTGATACACAGTTGTTTACTATACAAGTTGCAGATGAGTACTACTAGGACATCATTGATTTCTTGGCCACTGGGTTTGCACCCACAGATTTCATTAAGCAACAGAAGAAGCAGTTGGTAGTGCACGCAGCAGACTTCACTATAATTGCAGGTCATCTATACAAACTGGGACTGGATGAGGTACTGCATAGGTGTGTGCTCGAGCATGAGAAACCTTTCATACTAGCTGATGCGCACTCAGGAGTTGCAGGAGGCCATTATGTAGGGAGAGCTACCGCGTAGAAGATATTGCGCGCAGGGCTATGGTGGCCTACAATTCATAAAGATTCAAAGGAACATTGCCAGAATTGCAATGTTTGTCAATGAGCAAGGAAGCCATCATGCAGAGATGAAATGCCATTAAATCCACAGCTGACATTGCAAGCCTTTGAAAAATGGGTTATTGATTTTGTGGGTCCTATGAACCCACCAGGAAAAGGAACTAGTGCGAGGTATATCATTACTGCTACCGACTACCTCACCAAATGGGCAGAAGCAAAGCCAGTAAAAGACTGTAGCGCAGCCACAGCTGCAAAGTTTATATATGAGAATATCCTTACAAGGTTTGGATGCCCGAATATATTGATGAGTGATCAAGGCACTCATTTTCTGAATAAGACCATTGAGGCTTTGATCGAAGAGTTCCACGTTCATCATCAACGTAGCACGCCTTATCATCCGCAGGAGAATGGAACCATTGAAGCATTTAACAAAGTATTGGAGAATGCACTAACCAAGATATGCAATGTCAATCGGGATGATTGGGACCTGCGCATTCCATCTGTACTATGGGCATACAGGACTACCTGCAAGAAACTGACTGGCCATACACCTTTTTGGTTGGCCTATGGGCAAGAAGCAATAATGCCAATGGAGTACATTGTTCCCATCTTGAGAATAGCAGTGTTTACAAGAATGGCAGATTGCACGGAACTCGAAGAAAGGCTCCTACACTTGGTTGGGCTAGAGGAAGATCGCTTCGTCGTAGGCTTCCACCAACAAGTACAAAAAGACCGCGAAAAATCATGGCATGATCACCACATCAAGAACAAGAGCTTTCAGGTAGGTGATCTAGTCCTCCTATATGATAGCAAATTCATCAAATTTCTCGAAAAATTTAAGATGCATTGGATTGGGCCATATACTGTAATGCATGTTACTAATGGCGGTGTAGTCCAGTTAGCTACATTGACCGGAGATACATTACCAATTTTGATAAACGGTAGCAGACTGAAGCTTTACTGCGATATTCTGGCTGTGCAGAATTCTGGATGATTCAGGGAAGTGTACTACGCAACACTATGGAAGTTACGTGCGAAAAAAAAAGAGAGAAGAGAAGAGCAACTGCATAGAGAAATCCTAGATACTCATTGCGCAGAAAGGATGGAACGACAATCGTGCAGAAGATAACACCCAGTGTGTGTCCTGCAACAAACATCCTGTTAGACCTCCAGCACATTATGACAGAAACTGTCACCGTGACAGTAGTCGGCCGGTTAGTGGGTCGTTAACCAAATTGGTGACACTAGGGAAATTTAAAATTTAAAGGCGGATGTGATATCTTGGAACCCATTAATGATGGAAGTGACTAGTTCATATCAAAATCCGGCTGGCAGGCTAATCCATTAACGTGGATTTGACGGAGTTGACAAGTTGGCATGCAAGGCAACCTTTTGGCAGTTAAGGAAACAACATTCACATCATGGAAAGAATCGGCTAACGGGCTCGAGATAATACGCACGAAATGGAAATCAATATGGCTTTAAGGGCCTCATCAACTGTGAAAGGCGATGTAGCAAACCAGCAGTGGCTATAAATAGACTCCGCTTGGCCACTTAACCATTTTTACGAAGTGTTTGAACTAGTCGAGAGTCGAGCAATCAGAGCGTTGTATGAGTGAACAGGTTGAGTTGGAAAATATCTCCTAGTTATTCGAGCAAGCAAGGATTCCAGTAGAAATGATGGCAACGAAAGCAGGTGCATCTAGAAGTTCAACACGATAGGCTGTAGGAAGCAGCAAGGGAAAAGAAACAATGTCAGAGCAGGGGGGCTCCGAAGTGCCATTACAGTGAACAGCCTCAGCTCAAAACCTGTTCTTTTATCCTATGCCCGACTACATCCCTCCAAGGAAGCTTGATGCTCCACTAGTCAACATAGAAAAGAATTTCAAATATGGAATCCTGCTACCCACCATTTCCACTAGGCTGAAGATTGAGGAGAATTTAATGGGTGGCGTACCAGGTTGCAAGTTGGATGACCAGGACTTACTGGAAAATACATTGGCAATGCCGAAAAATTACCCACAATTTAGACCAGACGCCTATATCAATTAGGTTAAGGATGCACAGACCGATACTGGCAGGCTGGAAGTTCAAGAATGGCTAAGGGCCATCTGGCCATCAGGCTTGTTAAATTTACTGCAAATGCCGCACTTTACTAAGAGTGATGAGTTTACCACCGTAGCGCGAACACTAATCAGTTGCGTGCATGAAGGATTCCTATGGTTGGACATGTGCATTGATATCAACATCGATGATCCATCAGATCACTGGACTAAACAAGCGAGGAGAGGGCCCTGCTAACCTCATCATAAAGAAGGTGCACGATAAAGCCCTTAGCGCCGAAATAGCAAAAGAGTTTGGTGTAGTGCATAAGGGACGAGGGTTCCCAATGGTCAACATCAATGACCGCACAACACAGTTTATGACCCAGTTGCTTGTAGGATAGTTGTTGCGCAAGTGTAGACCACCTGAAGTACCTGCGGTCGCAATCAGGGCAACCGCTAATGTTTTGCATGGAAAAGCTTACAATTGGTGCAAGTTCTTATTGAACGAGTTTCTGGTGGATTTTCAAGATACCCAAGATGATGGAACACCGTTCCATTTTAGTTGGCTGCTAGTGTTGATAGCCCTTGTAGGCTGGAAGGAGCCAGAGGGATATCAGGGAGCTGCCACTTTAGTTGGACAAGGCCGAGGAACGTGCTTTTCTAATCTATGGGCGAGCCCAAAGGCGTCTAGGTAGAAGCACACAACTGAAGTATTTTATGTTTACTATCACTAGTTGCGCGAAGCAATTTTGGCAACACCATGCATTTCCAATCCACTAATTGATGAATACACCTGCATCATGAGGTTTCGTGTGAAAAGGCACCAATCATTCATTCATCCAAGAGGTGACATAACAGAGCATGACTTATGGTATCCAGGATTTTACCGACTAGATGAGCAGGCGATCGAGGGAATGATGGAGAGATGGGAACCAGAATGGAAAGTTCCCACTTCACGCGATGATGCATCTGACTACGAGCACAACGTAGAACCTATTTGCGAGAATATCGATGTAAAAGAAACCAATGAAGAAGATACCGAAATAGATCAGGAAGACAAGGGAGAAACACCAGCAAAGAAGGGAAAGAAGGGTGGACTACCAGCTGGAATGCCCATTTAGGAATAAAAGGATGACACGTAGAGTCAAAATGCAGCCACATCAGCAGGAAAGAGAAATGCCACTGAAGGCCCCTCACAATCACAAAGCCGACGCACAAAGAGGAAGGCTGAAAAACCCAATTTCGGGCCACAACTACATCTAGATGATTGCGAGACCATCACAGTAAAAGTGCAGGAAGTATGGGAAGAGACTCGCGCTGAGAAAGAAGCCAAGCAATAACAACTGTAGTTGACCATAATCCAAGCTATGGAGGAGGTCAAGACATTGGTAGCCCATATGGGATTGGGGTAGTCTGGTTCATGTTTTGACGGGAAGTTAGGAGAGCCGAGTGCGCAAAGAAGACCACCTATTGCTGAAAGCAAGTATCCCCGCATTCTGAACCTCGAAACAGGCTACCTTATTTATCCAATTGAAACGGTTAAGGAGGTAGTAAAGACTGGGAGCCTCGACCTGAACATTGGGGCCCTGCCCCTAGAGGACCTCAACGAGTTGCACATCAAAGTTGCGGAGGAAATTCATGAGAGAGGCCTCACCTCATATGATAAGTGTGCACAGTTAGCTAAAGACATCAATCAGTTAAGGAAGGAATCATATAACAAGAAGCAAGAATTGAGCGCAGCCAAGGAAAAGGGCCGAAAGCTGAAGGAAACCATTTTAGCTGTGTGCGCAAATATAGAAGAATGCAAAGAAGAAGATAATATGGAGGACACAATAAATAAAATTGGGGCCAAGGTAGAGTCCCCTACCTATGAGAAAATAGAAATGGAAGCCTCTTATAAAGGGAAAATCGCAGAGCTGGAGGCTAGGCACCTTGTCATTCCACCAGATCAGTGCCCAACTCCAGCTGAGGACATCAAGGCAACCATGGATGGAATTTCGGCGGAAGTGATGAAATGCCAAGATTTACTTGAATGGATAACTACAGCAGTCACCGGATTGAGTGAGGATCTTGTGCTCCAGCAGGTAAGGGCAGAAAGAGGCTGCTACATCGGTCAGGCTGCAGCCTATTGAGCAAGAAGGCCTCGAACTAATGCAGTAATTCGATGCGAAGTTCGTAGAAATTCAGGCGGTAGAGGGAACCATGTAGGAACAAGTGGCTCAGGAGAAGGTCTCGCAGGAAACTCTGGAGATGATGCAAGGGTTTGAACGAAAAGCCAAGGAAACAGTTGCGGAGTTAGCAGGAACTCTACAAAGCTTTACATTAAAGCTTGGAATGATGGCAAATGCGGCACCAGTTTCTGCAAGTCAAAGTGGCTCGGGGCGAGCCACATGTGAGTGTTAGGGGCCTATTGGGAAGGGCCCAAATGGGTTGAAAAAATATACAAGTATGGAAAATTGTGCATTGCACATTGCGACAGGAAGAGGAAGCAAATTTGTTAAGCATGCATTGCGCACGGTGACAAGTGACAGACAATTTTGAGGAATTGTGCGTGTCGCGCGACGACAATGGCTAAGGCACGGTTGCGTAGGAGGATGATGCGCAAGGTAGCGCATGAGCTATTTTTGGTTCAGAACATGGGTAAAGGTTAGACGAGGACATGACTAAGAACAGTTGTACCCTTCCCATATTGAGAAATATTAACAACCGTTCTTGTTGACGTAGCCTCCATCCGGGGGGTGAACCACGTTAAATCCTGTGTTATGTGACTATTGTGTGTTTATGATTGTTCATTTAATTTGTATGAATGTTTAATGCTGAAGCCTTCTGTTATGTGATTGCTTTTATATGTATTCGCTGTAGAGAATGGGAATAATATGTTAAGTAATATATGCATGAAGGGATGTTAAGTATTCAACACTTATAAATCCAGGAATGTATGAATTGGCCATTAGTCACATTGTTGAACATTGAATTTTAGCGCAGTGTTGGAGCACGCAGTAATTATATGTTTATTCAATCATCTGCAACTTAATGATAAGAACTTGAATGGGATGAAGGGATAAAGAAGGCTAGGTAGGATTGGTTAGAATATCCTTGCAAGCACGTGCAGTCTAGTTGATGCACCAAGTCATTGAGACTTGCTGCAAAGTAAGCTATTGAGAGCTCACTGTCATAGCGCAAAGGTATCCTATATCGCACCGTCATTAGAGGCGCAAGCGCAATTGCACACCGACGTACCCAACGCAGAACAAAAGGTTTACGTAGTTATTTTCCCACGCAACCCACCAGTGTTGCGCTGCTTATCATCTTTTACCCTATCGCATCAACTAGTTGTGGAAACTTGATTCCGCAACCACCCCCTCAACATCGCCTCGGGTGAGACCTCAGGCTGCGCGCAGCCTGTTGCCGAAAGGGATGGTGAATAGGGGTTTTGTTGTTTGCTTGAACCGCGAAGTACCTGGGTCTATGATTGAAAACCTCCAGAAGGTTAAATACAACCAACATTTTCTACTCGCGAATGAAATATGGTGGTTAATGTTACCTTCACTTAGATTTGTGATTACTTCACCGAGTGCTATTGACTTTGTGTCTAAATGTACATGAAATATCTTTTCCCAATCTATGATTATTAATATGGGTACAGTAAACAACTTATATTTCAACAAGTTCAGTGCTTCACCACAACCTTGGATCTATACATCTCTAATATCCTTGTGTACTAGTTTCTCCAATGATGTAGTAATATTGGCATAATTTCTAATCAAATTTATATAATAGCATGTATGTCCCAGTATCACACACAACTCCTTGACTGATGTTGGGGCCAACAAATCCACAATAAAAAAATATTTGTTGGGCCCACGAGAAATCCTTCCTTACAAATTATATTACCTAACAAGATCACAAAGGGCATGCAAAAGATGCATTTGGTAACTTTTAAACAAATTTTCAATTATCTACATCAATCCAGCATCAATCTCAAAACCTAAATGTATTTTTTTAGTAGGTTGAATACTATCCAATCACCTAGATACACCTCCATAAATTTATGAATAAATTCCTTAAATGTCATAGCCACATTCCTAGAAAAAACATTTTGTGCATTTTCAATCCAAAGGGCATCATGTTGTATGCAAAAAAACCCCACTTTGTTGTGAATATGGTATTTTTTCTATCCTCTTGGGTAATCCTAACCTAATCGTATCCTGAAAATACATCCATGAAATAATATGAATCTCAACCTCCAACATTCTCTAAAACTTCATTTGTGAATGGAGTAGGGTTGGGGTCATATACACATGCTTCATCAAATTTCTAAGATCTACACAAATTCTAATATCTTTGGTTTTCTTGTCTTGTACCACCATAGGGATCAAAGAGAAAGATAATGTTACAAATAGATACTTGTGGTAATATTATTATGCAAAAGAGAGAGAATGTTACAAATGAGCTTATCATAATTGATCAACTAGAAAATGACCCTCCATGCTCTTTAAATAGATATTATGGACCAATCGGGTGTTAATACAGGGATCAATGGATATTAATATTGAGGATAATATGAACCATCAGATCACTCTATGTCAAGAAAATATCATGAAAGTCAAATTAATTATTACATATGTACAAATTCATACTAATGAAACACACTTTACCTAAAGATACATTATACCAAGTTAATATTAACTAGCTACTAGTGTCTAAATATCTGAACATCCCCCTTTAAGAACAACTTGGGATAGGAGTGAAGGATTTACAAAAGTGACACTATCCGATAAGGAAGGAAGAATTAAATCATATCCCCCCTTAATGAAAAATTCCTAAACTCCTAACATAGATAGAAGCTTAGAAAAAATTTCTTTTGTAAGAGACTTTGTGAAGATATATGCAACTTGATTATTTGTAGGGAAATGAGAACTTCGAGAATGTGATCATGAACAATATTTCTAATGGAGTGCATATATATCTCAATGTGTTTGTTGCGTTGACGTTGAAATCTTTGGTGAGCTTGATGGTACTCTGATTGTCACACCAAAGGGTAGTTGGATGTTGTTGCTCGAATCCAAACTCTGAAAGGATTTGTTGAAGCCACAAATATTCTTGACTAACATTAATTGCAGCTTGATATTCTACTTCTTTTGAAGAAATAGCAAGATACTGTTGTTTCTTACAAGCCCAAGTGATAAGTCCGAAACCAAGAATGAAAACATAACTGTAATACCCCAATGTTTAAGCCTCGGACACATGTAATTATTATTTTTTTTTGTTATTGTGGCACAAGGTGCTAGGACTTTGTAATTGGATATTATTGTTATTATTATTATTGATTAATAAAATTAACTGGCTCAACATGGACTACAACTAGAATGGGGGGACATGGTTTCCACATATGAGGGGGTTGGGGACTGGGACTTGTTGCTCTCCCTAACATTAGTTTTTGGACCCTACTCTTGATTATTTTAACCTATGGAGTTACTATTGCACCTTATTCATGGTTAGTGGACCCTTCTTTCTCTAGTGCGCCCTCATGATGTTTTGGTGGGCCCCATTTGGTGAATGTTCCCTCCTTGTATGAGAGATACCTTTTTCTGGGCCCCACTTGCACTAAGGCTCCCTCTCCCTAGGTTCTAGGAGTTGTAAGCTATATTTTAGCTTCCACAAGCTAGAATTTAGCCTCTACCACCACAAGTGTGCCCCACTCATCTATTCATGGAGATGCTTCCTAATTTTGTGCTTACAAGTTATTTATGATCCCATTGGACCCACTCTCTCACCTCTCATGATTGGTGTTCCATCCTTTATATATTCTTGGCCTCCACTTCTTGGTTTTTGGTAACTCCTCCTCACAATGCTAATTTTGGAAAGGGAATCTCCTAAGCTAAGCCACCACTTAATCAATTCGAGTTAATTCTCCATGATGAAGCCTAAACGCACCTTAACCAACTTGAGTTGGTCTCCTTGGGTTCAAATTTCCCTCCTTGAGCCTTATTTATACATGAGCTATCTCCTTGTGGTGCTAGTTAGTTAGTGAGTGGGTTGGATGGTTCTCATTGTGACTTGTGTTATGTGAAAGAGAGTGATGTTCATAGAGAGTTCTGTTTGATTACCCTTATTCCCTCATGGACCATTCCTTGTCCCTTCTCTAGCATGTAAATCCATTGGGTGAGGGTGGTGATATCCGAAGGGTAGTGGTGAGTGCGGATAGTCACAAATCATTGGGTAGTGTAGATAGAAGGGAAAGTAAGTGGTGAGGCAGTGAACTACGACTACTCTGGTTGAGAGTACCTCTACTTGTGGAACCATGTCCTCATGTTGGCAGTGACTTTCATGCTAAGAGATGCATGAGCACGACATGTATATGGCCAGGAGGAGTGTGGTCTTGTTGAAGCCAGTTTCATTCTTGAGATAAGTATTTGCTTATGTGTTAATTATTCTATTTTATTATGCATATGTACCGTGGAAGCTAACTTAATTCATGTTTACGTTTATGGATGTTATGTTAGCAGTTGAATGCAGGATGGATGGTCTATCTATGTTATAAATATTATTATGTTAATAATTAAATGTAAGAGGATGGCCTTCATGCGATATTGAACCAAATTGCGAAGAACCTTCCCTACATTCTCTAGGTGAGTCTGATTTCTTCTCTTTCTCTCATGATATTCTATGGATGTAGGTGAAAACCGTCTCTTCTATTTTTCTCACATTTTATATGCTTGTAGATGGAAGCCTTCTCTTCCATTTCTTTTATGGTTTTAATGGTTGTAAATGATAGCTTGAGATATGATGTATTATGATACTAAATGGTTGTATATTGCAGCCATAAAAATATGATTGTATTAGTGTTAGATGGATGTAGATGATAGCCATAAAAATATGATTTGTTCTAATGATTGATGGATGGAGGGGGGAAGCCATGAAATCTGATTTTTAGTGAATGATGGCTCCTTAATGTTGCTATTATTCACTATCTCAAATCAACACTCACATAATCAAACTAATAATCGCATATTGAAACACAATTAGATGATAACAAGAATAATTATGCACTAATGATAATCTACAATTGTCTATAATTATGTTTCTTACTAGCACTACAATCTTGCAATTATGATCATTTACATGAGCTAAATATTTTCACTTGGAAATTATAGATCATCTATCATATATACTTTTATTCATAAGCAATCGATGTCTGCAAGTGAAATACATTACCTTACGTATATTTTGTTTTAGTAAAGGATATGTTTTTACTTTTTGAAAAATGGTTGAATTAATTTATTGGATTCGGCATGTTCACCTAGTCTTATTGTTGATGAAATTTTCATTGATGCCAACATGTACATGTAGTCGATCCACAGGTAGTCATTGATTCCACCAAGTCCCTCTTGTAGTGCACAACTACAAATGATCCCAATACCATTACACCCAATGCCTTGGAGCCCTTACAGAGATGGGTTATACCTTAAAGAACCTTGTATGCAGTTGACAAGGTCCCTCTACCCACAAGGTTGGATCTTGGAGCCACCACCTTGTTGACGATGCTGAAGACCCTGCTGATGATGCTGAAGACCTTGAAGATTGTGCTAAATCACCTATGAACGATGGAGAAGCCCTTAATGTGTTGGAGAAGAGTTAATGACCCATTATGTGGTCATTCATTCTCTGATGGTGTCATGGTACCCTAGGAGAAGGTTTGGAAACCCCACAGGTGATGTCATGATGGATCTTGACCCTTGGTACCCTAGGAGAAGGTCTAGAAACCCCACAGGTGATGTCATGATGGATCATGACCCTTGGAGGTCGCATTGCATGGTTGAGGTGGTCGAAGATTCCCATGAAGCCTCTTGCTTTATGAAGAAGCCTTGAAGAAGTCCTTGGACCCACATTTGATGGCTTAATGGTCCTTTTACGCTTGATGAAGATGTTGTGGTCATTTATGGGTTGATGGGGTCTTGGAACCCTTGGGGATGGTCCTAGGACAGAAGGAAGACTTGGCACCCCCATAAATGGTGGGTTGATGATCCTTGCACTCTTGAAGGAGATGAAGTGGTCATGTTGAAGAATCCCACCTTGAAGATGATGATAACCTTGGAGGAAGCGTTGATGATATGCATCCCATGGTCATACTCTTGCATGTGGAATGATGGCACCTTGATGATGGCATGCCCTTGGAAGCCCTAATGGCTTGATAGTGAGGACACCCTTGCTTTTGGGAACTTGTTGGAATACAACAAACCCTAAGGTTGACTTGGAAGGAGTTTTGTGACAAAATAAAATGACAAAAAAGTTTTGGTGACTAAGTTATTTGTGGAAAAAGGTGGAGCATACCCTAATATATTGAAGATGACTTATGGTGACCTTGATGGCTTGTGGAAAAACCCTAAAACCATTTCAAATGGTGGTACAATGACTTATGAACATTAAACAATTTATTTGAACATTATATGATTCAAATTCAAATTCAAAAAATACAAAATAATTACCTCACTCATACCTTTGAAGTTAGCCTCATTAAAATTAAAATTCAAAGTAAAAATAAAAATTATTTTTTTGAAGGTCGGCTCCATGAAAAAAAATTCAAAATTGTGTATAAATAAGGGCTAAACGACTTCATTTAGAGGTGAAAAACTTGGATCTACTCTGAAATTTTTGGATTTACTATAGCATCCATAGTCAAGGTGGTGATTGTAGATAACATCCAATGAAGAATGAAAGAGGAAGGAAGTCTGATTTAGCTTTGAAATTCTGATAGCCAACTGAGGAAGATTAGTGGAGCAACTATTGGGTTGAAAAAGTATGAACTCTCTCTGATTTTCAGACTGTTTACTAAGGCAGAATTTTGGTTATCTTTATGGAGAATTATGTGTGGATAGCAGGAAGTAATCAAGGTTCTAGCAGCACTCTTAAATTTCCAATCTGCTTAAAGTATGAACTCAGTGTTCCGCCCAACACACACATGGTTCTCTTGCTCTAAAAAAATTGGGTACTCTAAGTGTAGTATCAGCAAACACAGGAACATGTTGAGGTATCCAAGTTTTGACTTGAAGAGTAATCTGACTTCAGGCTAATTAGAATACTTGTGAACCACTATTTCAGACTATCTATACAGAGGTTATCTCTCTCGCCGTTACACAGTTTGGAGAGTAGAAGACCATTCTGCATGCATCTCTTTTTGTGCTACTAATCACATCATGCACAGAATTCAATATTAGAACTATCTAAACTCAGGTTGCACAGAGATACTAAAGCAACATGCATGACGTAACAACAAATGAGAATAGAATAGTTTTGAGTGAAGATTGAAGAAGCTACAGTGCTCTGAAATCCTAGCTATAGGATTGATGGATAATTAATATTTTTGGTAAGCTACATGAGTTCTATCTTAAAGTATATTTATGTGCAATCCTCTGATTCATTTCGGTGATATTTAAATTCTTGAAGATATTGGATCAAATAGCAGTGTGGTAAGGGATGCTAAAATCACAAAATGGAACACTTTGGTGGACAAGTCATGGGTCAATGAGAACCTAGTCTTGTCGACTTTGTGATCAGATTGATTTCTCATGATGGACTTGGAGTCCTGTTGGTAAGTATATAGTTGATAAGATTTGATGACACAAAAGTAAGCAACTTATCAGTTTGACAGATTGTGTAATTTGGAAAAAGATTCTAAGATCAGATTTTGGATAGCATATGTGATTTGAATGATATAGCTACATACAGTCCTGAAACAAGTAAGTACTCCTTTGCATATATCGCATGCCTTTGAATGTGAAAATGTTTGAGAATGCCTTAATATATGGTTTCACAATATGGGAGTGGTATTAAGCCTCAAAGACACATGTTGTTGACTTGTTGGCATAAGACAATACTTGATGACAGAGACATATTGATCATTGGCATGAGTAAACCATTTGATGAGTAGACCCCTTGATGAATTTGCAGTATCTAGCATGAGAAGTATGCGAGCAGACCCCTTGACATGAGCAACATTGCATAGAGTGAAATATTTTTGTGAATTGGCATGATGAGTATATGAGATGAGAAGCATATTGAGTAGGGTATCTGATAGCAGTATGACAATGACAAGTTGATGAGCTACATTTGAATGAGAGGAAAAAGTATTTCTTGATTGGCAAGCAGAGTCTTGCACACTAAGGATTGGATTCATCAAACCCTTCTCAGTTGGAACTAATAAAACCAGGCTAGGTCCTGTTATGAGAGTTGGTGCTCTTTTCATCAGTTGGTGTTGATTGTAATCGAGAAGATTGAAGTCTTCCATTACAAATAAATAAATCTTACCTTACATATATTGGTGTGTCTCTCTTTGGTGTGATTATTGTGTTTATGACTCATGGTTTATTTGGGAGATGAATATAATGATGTAATTGATAACATAATGCTTGATAAACTCTGATTGACTAATAAAAGTGAAGAAGGTTGAAATTGCTCACACACTAATTCACCCCCCCTCTTAGTGTGGCCATTGTGTCCATCAATTGGTATCAGAGCATACCTTCTTCATAAGCCTTGCAAGCTTGAAGGATATCTGTGGACACACAATGAAAGCAAAAGCAGAGTCATTAAGCAATGATGTGCCCGTACTTAATGTGACAAATTAATTTGGGTGGAGAAGCAATATGAAGGCATATCTGAAGAAGTTTGGTGTTTGGGAGATTGTGATCAATCCATCCACTCCATCAAATAAGAAGGGCAAGGAAGCTGCACAGAAGGAAGCAAAGAAGGAGAATGCTAGAGCCTTGAAGTTCCTCATGGATGTACTTCCCATCTCGGTGAAAGAAAGTGTAGGAGAGTACACTTCAACTAAAGACCCATGGTTCAAGTTGGAAAGCAAGTATCAAAAGGGAAGATCATAAACTAAAAAGATGGATCAGGAATCAAAATTCAAGCCCCCGAAAGAGATCAATCAAGAAGTGGACTCTAGTAAAGGTATGGATTATTTTTATTGTAATGATAGCTTGTGTGATGAAATTGAGAAGGTTATTGCACAAGATGATGAAGATCTATCAAAATTTGCACAGGAGATACATCTCACCTTACTGAATATTGATCTTAGAGCCAATTGGGTCTTGAACACAATAAATATGAACCATAGTGAATTCACAAGGTTCAAAAGGAGAATCTTGGATTCTTTGAATGAATATCAGCAGAAGACCATGAAAATGAGAGTATTGCTTGTAAAGCTCAAACACAAGGATGAAGAGTTACGGGATTAGATGAAAGACAAGGATGCTAAAGTTGAATGACTAAAGACATAATTGGTTAGTCAAAAGAAAGAATGACAAGAGCCTAGTGAATACTTAGAAGAGCTTGAAAAAAATAGAAAGGCCAATCTTGATTTGAAGACTCAGCTGGAGGAAGCCTTGAGATGATAGAAGAAATCTTAAAGAATCAGTTGGAATAAAAGGAGCAGATAATCCAAAAGCTGGAGATTGAGGTAGTTGGTCTTAGGAAGAAAGATGAAAAGGCTGATGCCTTTGTCAAGTTCAAGTACAGTTCAGTTTTCCTAGATAAGATCTTGGATTTCCAAAGATCTCCATTTGACAGGATGAACTCAAATAAGAAAGGATGGCTACTCCAAGCATACAGGCAGGTCCTAGGATTGTGCATGTTGACACAGGGAGCAGTGGTCAGTGATTTCAGATGCAGATATGTGGACACCCTTTTCCATTGATGCCAAAGGGGGAGAGATGAAGACAAAAGGGGAGCATGATCACAGGGGGAGCATGAGTTGTTGTCATCAATGAAAAAGGGGGATATTGTTGATGAAATTGTCATTGATGTCAACATGGAATTGTAGTGGTCCCAAAGGTAGTCATTGATTCCACCAAGTCCCTCTTGCAGTGCACAACTATGGATGATCCCAGTACCCTTACACCCAGTGCATTGGATCCCTTACAGAGATGGGTTATGCCTTGAAGCACCTTCTATCCAATTAACAAGGTCCCTCTACCCACAAGGTTGGATCTTGGATCCACAACCTAGTTGACGATGCTGAAGACCCTACTGATGATGTTGAAGACCCTGAAGACTGTGCTAAATCCCCTGTGAATGATGGAGAAGCCCTTGATGGGTTGGAGAAGCATTAATGACCCATTATGTGTCCATTCATGCTCTGATGGTGTCATGGTACCCTAGGAGAAGGTTTGTCAACCCAATAGGTGATGTCATGATGGATCTTGACCCTTGGTACCCTAGGAGAAGGTTTGGAAACCCCACAGGTGATGTCATGATGGATTGTGACCCTTGGAGGTCCCACTGCATGGTTGAGGTGGTTGAAGAAGCCCATGAAGCATCTTGCTTTATGAAGAAGCCTTAAGAAGCCCTTGGACCCACATTTTATGGCTTAATGGTCCTTGTATGCTTGATGAAGATGATGTGGTCATTTATGGGTTGATGGGGTCTTGGAACCCTTGGGGATGATCCTAGGACATAAGGAAAACTTGGCACCCGCATAAATGGTGGGTTGATGATCCTTGCACTCTTGAAGGAGATGAAGTGGTCATGTTGAAGAATCCCACCTTGAAGATGATGATAGCCTTGGAGGAAGCGTTGATGATATGGAGCCCATGGTCATACTCTTGCATGTGGAATGATGGAACCTGGTTGATGGCGTGCCCTTGGAAGCCCTAATGGCTTGATAATGAGGACACTCTTGATTTTGGGAACTTGTTGGAATACAACAAACCCTAAGGTTGACTTGGAAGGGGTTGTGTGAAAAAATAAAATGAGAAAAAAATTTTGGTGACCTAATTTATTTGTAGACAAAGGTGGAACATACCCTAATATATTGAAGATGACTTATGGTGACCTTGATGGCTTGTGGAAAAACCCTAAAACCATTTCAAATGGTGGTACAATGACTTATGAACATTAAACAATTTATTTGAACATTATATGATTCAAACTCAAATTGAAAAAATACAAAATACTTACCTGGCTCATACCTTTGAAGTCGGCCTCATTAAAATTAAAACTCAAAATATATATATATTTTTTTTGAAGGTCGGCTCCATGAAAAAAAATCAAAATTGTGTATAAATAAGGGATAAACGACTTCATTTAGAGGTGAAAATTTTGGATCTACTCTGAAATTTTTGGATTTACTGTAGCAGCCGCAATCAAGGTAGTGATTGTATATCACAGTCAGTGAAGAATGAACAAGGAAGGAAGTTTGATTTAGCTATGAAATTCAGATAACCAACTGAGGCAGATTAGTGGAGCAGCCGTTGGGTTGAAAAAGGATGACATCTCTCTGATTTTCAGACTATTTATTGAGGTAGAATTTTGGTGATCTCAGTGGATAATTATGTGGGGATAGTAGGTAGTAATCAAGGTTCTAGCAGCAGTCTTAAATTTCCAATCTGGTTAAAGTTTGAACTCAGTGTTCCACCGAGCACACACAGGGTTCTCTTGCTCTGAAAAATTCAGGTACTTTGATTGTAGTAGCAGCAACCACAGGAACATGTTGAGGAAGCCAAGTTTTGATTTGAAGAGTAATCTAGAAGACTTGTGAACCATTATTTCAGACTATCGGTACATAGGTTATCTCTCTCACCGTTACACAGTTTGGAGACTAGAAGACCATTCTACATGCATCTCTTTTCATGCTACTAATAAAAACATTCACATAATTCAATATTAAAACTCTCTAAACATAAGTTGCACAGAGCTACTGAAGCAACATGCATGAAGTAACAACAAATGAGAATAGCATAGTTTTGAGTGAAGATTGAAGAAGCCACAGTGCTCTGATATCCTAGCTATAGGATTGATGGATAATGAAGATTTTTGGTAAGCTACATGAGTTCTATGTTAAAGTATATTTCTGTGCAATCCTCTGATTAATTTCGGTGATATTTAAATTCTTGAATATCTTGGATCAAATAGGGTTGTGGTAAGATCTGCTAAACTCACAAAATGGAACACTTTGGTGGACAAGTCAAGGGTCAATGAGAACCTAGTCTTGTATACTTTGTGATCAGATTGAATTTTGATGATGGACTTAGAGTCCTGTGGGTAAGTATATACTTGACAAGATTTGATGACACAAAAGTAAGAAGCTTATCAGTTTGACAGATTGTGTAATTTGGTAAGATATTCTAAGAGCAGATTTTGGATAGCAGATGTGATTTGAATGATATAGCTACATACAGTCCTGAAATAGGTAAGTACTCCTTTGTATATATCATGTGCCTTTGAATGTGAAAATGTTTGAGAACACCTTAATATCTAGTTGCACAATATGGGAGTGGTATTAAGCCTCAAAGACACATGTTTTTGACTTGTTGGCATAAGACAATACTTGATGACAGAGACATCTTGATCATTGGCATGAGTAAACCATTTGATGAGCAGACCCCTTGATGACTTTGCAGTATCTTTGCATTAGCAGTATGCGAGCAGACCTCTTGACATGAGAAACATTATATAGAGCATAATATTTTGTTGAATTGGCATGATGAGTATATGAGCCGATCTCTTGATGAGCACCAGATTGAGCAGGGTATATGACAATAGTATGACAATTACAAGTTGATGAGCTATAGTTGAATGAGAGGAAAAAGTATTTCTTGATTGGCAAGCATAGTATTGCACACTGAGGATTGGATTCCTCAAACCCTTCTTATTTTGAGCTAAGAAAACTAGGATGGGTCCTGTTATGAGAGTTGGTGCACTTTTCATCAGTTGGTGCTGATTGTAATCGAGAAGATTGAAGTCTTCCATTGCAAATAAATAAAGCTTACCTTACATATATTTTTGTGTCTCTCTTTTATGTGATTATTGTGTTTATGACTCATGGTTGATTTGGCTGATGAATATAATGATGTAATTGATAACATAATGCTTGATAAACTCTGATTGACTAATAGAAGTGAAAAAGGTTGAAATTGCTCACACACTAATTCACCCCCCCTCTTAGTGTGGCCATTGTGTCCAACATTAATAACCTTATTCCAGTTGACTCAGCCTTTCCCCTGGTTCCTATGGTGTCTCTGTCCTTATTTTTGGGACTGGGTACACCACAATAACCTACAATATACTTCCAATCATCAGGGTTTCCAAAACAATCTAAATCAGTGAAACCAACGAATAGAGGAATATTCCCTGAACTGTAATAAATCCCAAATTGAAAGGTACCTTGAATATACTGAAGTATCATTTTTACTACTTTCCAATGGATTTCATGAGGCGTTTTCATATACTAGGAAATAAGACCAACAACAAAGGAAATATTAGGTCGAGTATGAGTAAAGTATAAGAGACTACCAACTAGCTGCCAATACAAGGTGGAATCTACTTCAGTGAAGTGCAAGTGGAAGAAATTTTGATTCCATAATGGAAGGGAGATGGGGCTAGTTTACGATCATCTATGTGAAAAGAATAAAAAAGGTCACTGGCATACTTAGACAAAGAAATAAAAATTCCTTATTTAGTTTTCAGGACTTGGAGGCTAAGAAAATAATTCAAATTTCCTATGTCATTTCAAAAGTATTCTTAAGACTGGATTTCATGTGGGTTAAAATTTTATGGTCGCTAATAGTAAGAATAAGGTCATCAAAATGAAGGAAAGGCATGGTGATATGGTTTACTACTTTCTTGGTATAAACATTGGGTCAAAATTAATGGCATCTAGAAAAACCAGTGTTAAGGAGAAAACTATCCATTTTGGAATACCAAGCTCGAGGAGCATTCTTAAGGCCATACAGGGATTTATTAAGGCGATAAACACAGCTAGATACATTTTAAGCATCGTTAGGAGGTTTTTTCATGTAAATTTATTCCTACAAATACCCATGCAAGAAGGAAAACTTGGAATTCATTTGATTGACCTCCCATTCATGTAAGGCAACAAGGGAAAGAATAAGGAAGCTAGAGTTCATTTTAAAAATATGGGAAAATGTTTCATTGTAGTCAATTCCTTCAACTTGGGAAAATAATTTGGAAACTAACCTTGTCTTCAGTCTTTACACACTTCCATACGATCCATACTTAGTTCTGTAGACCCATTTACATATGAAAAAAATTTCCTTTAGGAAGAGGTACTAGATCCCAAGTATCATTCTCCATTAAGGAATGATATTCTTCATCCATAGATACATCTAAAACCGGATTCCATGAAGCTTTTGCAAATGTATCTAGATCATGATTATTTAAAACTTAATCCAAAAGAGAAGTGGCTCACTGGAATTGAGAATGTGTTTGGCGTTGATCTTTGGGATCACCGACAAGACCACCAGTTGCTTTGCATGCTTATCATAACCATAGAGGAAGCAGTTGTTTTGGTGCAGCTGGAGGAAAATGAGCAGAAAGAGGTGGATTTTCATTTCCACTTTCATCATCAGAAGCAGGAGTGGGAAATCTGTCAAGGAATTAGGGAGTAAAAGATGGCACAAGTGCTGAAGATGTCTTGTAGGCCATGAATGGCATAGATGCCAAATTAGGCTCATAGGCCAAGACAGTTTCATCAAATTTAACATCTATTCTAATAATTATATCATGGTAATGTGGATGAATACTTATATAACCTTTCACATCTTTTGAACAATGAACATCCAACAAATATTCAATTTTCAATTTTAAGCTGCAATGCTTTCCATTTTTCATCAGGAATATGAGCTTGTGCTTCACTACCAAACACATGGAAGTGGATGATATCTAGTGTAATTTTACTCCATGACTCTTTTAGTGTGATACCTTTTAAATCTTTAGTGGGGGTGTGATTAACTATGTAATTTTCACAATTTATGGCTTCAACCCAAAATTGAAGACTTAGTACCTTAGGTTGGAGCATACAATTAGCCATTTATTTTAAAGTGTGACTCTTTCACTCAACTTCACCATTTTTTTGTGGTGTATATGGAACAATGTGTTGTTGTTGAATGCTTTGTGTAGTGTAGAAAGTATTGAATTTGTTGTTGACATATTCTCTTCCATTATTGGATCTTAACTTAAGACTTTGATGACCAGATTATTTCTCAATAAGGGCCTTGTAGGCCAATAACATGCCAAATACATTGGTCTTAAGTTTTAGGAAATAAAACCAAGTTCTTATAGATTAATCGTCAATGAAAGTTAAGAAATATTTGAAACCAAAAAAGGAAGTAGATGGAAGAGGACCACACAAGTTACTATGCACAAGCTGCAAGGGGGGTGAGGTGTTCCAAGAGGCACATTTGTCAAAATTGTACCAATGATGTTTTCCAATTACACAACCAAAACAAACACCATCCTTGCAAGATACCATCGAAAGACCTGCCACCATATTTTCTTTACATAGTTATTGTAATGAATGATAGTTTAAGTGACCAAATTGCTCATGCCAAAGTTTCTCAATTCATCGGTATGAGCGACAAAAAATGAGGGAAAAGGTGATGACCCAAAGTTGTTAAATTTGTACAATCCAGTAATATCATCAACAATTACAATGGCTAAGAAATGCTTTAGATCTTTGAAATCCTTGATTACAACTTGGTGAGGCATAAACATTATAGTCTTACCTTCACCAGAATGAATAATTTGATAGGTTGACAACATATTATAGAAAATTATTGGAACACATAGTACATTATTGAACTAACCATCATCTACCTAAACTACTCTAGATCCTACAACATCAAGAGACATATAATCACCAACAATTTTTTTTGGGTGTTGCATTCAATCATAGTAGAAGATATTCCTGTATCCTTATATATATGATAAGGTGATCCATAATCAATGAGCCACTTATTAGAAGAAGAAGAAGAAGAAGAAGAAGATGCATTCAAGGAAAAACTAGGAGCACAAAGTGCATATCCATGAGTTGTGGAGTCATAAGAAAAATCAAGGTTGATGTTGTGCTTCTTCATTGCTACTTCTAAGGTTTCCATCTTCTTGAAACAATTGGATTCCACATGATCATCTTTCCCGCAAAAATTGCAATGGCACTTAGAATTCTCATCTTTCGAATTGGTTCCCTTGTCACCATTGGAAGGATGAGATGGATAAGTGGGTTTGGGAACCTTGTTTTGCTTATTATTGTGAGGAGGTTGCTTCTTGGGATTCTTGGCTTTGTTTTTCTATTGTTCCACTAAGGCATTTCTAGATGTATTGGCATTGGTGATTACTCCAAGACGTATGAGCTCGTCTTACTCTTTAATCGAGGAATCACAAAAATATTCAATAGTGGGTGCTATATAGTGAACCCTTAGAGATTATACTATGGAGTAAAAGGTAGATACAAAAACAGAATAAGCATGACCAAGCTTGGAAAGAATATGAAAAATACATTGCTTAAATTTCATTTTTATGTTGCATTATTTAACTAAGAGTCTAATGGTTTTGTACTTAGAGAGATAGTCTTGGATGAAAGAGAAATCACTTGGATTCAATCGAATCAATTCATTTTCAACCTATTGACCTCGAATCTCATTGTGTTTACCAAACACAATTTCCAATTTATCCCAACCCGTAACTAGTCCATTAGTTTCACGAAGGTGGAATCATAAATCATTATAAATTGACATCTCAATTAATACAAAGGATTCATCACATTTACTAGCCCATTTTATTTTATTTTCATCATTAGTGTGTTCAATTTATGTTCCCATGGTAATTTGATAAAGTCCCCTACTTCATAGAACATTTTCCATATGGTATTTCCATGATAAGTAGTTGGAACTGGTAAGAAAAATATCACATGGAGAGGTCGTACTATAATATGCAAACTTCAAAAATAGAAATTTATGGTCTAGATGCAAAGACATCGAAAAAATAGGTGGTTTAAAAAAGAGTATTGAAAATAGACTCTAGATGAGGAAATTATTCCCTTTTTAAGAAAGGCATAAAAGGGAAGGCCATATGGCAGGAAAAGGTTGATCCACATGATGAATGAAGTAAATAATCCCCTCATTTTACTGAATTTTCCTATAACCATTAAATAACATGATTTCTTGTGGAAAACTTTATGGAAGAAAAATCCCTCTTGAAAGCATGTTCAACATATTATTGAACAAATAACAAATGTTTAAAATAGATATAGAGTCTTTGTGCTCTTAATAAGAGTATTCAATAGAATACAATTTCTATAGAAATACCTTACTCATAATACCTCCAACTACTTGTTGGAAACCATAAACAATTAATTGGCCAACTGTCCCTGCTCAACATTCATTGTTTTCTACTACTCAACATTTATTCCCTACCAATGTTTAGCATTTATTGAGATAACTATATTAAAATGGTCAGAAAAAAATTCCAAATCGTTGAATGTTCAGACTAATATTATATATATATATATAGAGAGAGAGAGAAAGAGGTGATTATCTTTCACTCTACAATTTAATATGACATAAATGTTGTAACTCAATGTGAATAACATTGATACACATTTACTCAACACAATTAATTAATATAAAACAAATTTCATATATATATGTATGTGTTAAATTTCAAAAATTTAAATTGCCTTCATCAACACATTTCTATATAAAATTAAAAACTTCAAATACAAGATACATTATCATAATTAAAACCAAGTGTAACCGCCTTCATATATTAGACCTTAAGAAATTGATGAATAGTTAATTGATTTGTTTTAATATCACAATTTGAAAAGAAATTTTCTTAAATTTAATAGGTTTAATTTGTTTGGTGTTAATAACTTGACAAAGACTCAATAATAAGCAATGTATAAATATTTTGAAATAAAGACTTATTTTATCATTATATATCTATCACCTTGGTGAAACATGTCCTACTTTAACTTTCTCTTATTAATAATACTAGCAATTTTCTCTTATTGATAATACTAGCAATTGTACTTGATGGTACAAATAAACAATGTAGAAAACAAAGGGTATCTATAAAATGATGTCAATATGACAATGTAGGATGAAATCCTACACTAAACATTCATTCTAAGTTAAAACATTTTATTACAACCTTGTTCCACGAAATCCAACTAGTAGAGCCATTTCAGAGTTTGGAAGAATACCAAACAAAAACATAAAAAAAATCAAAATGTAACCCTACACATATATAAGCAAATATAACAATGCATGGAAAAATCATGCTAATATATTGGAACCAAACATTTAATCCAGGGCAAAACACTTTTTCAAAATTTTCAAAATTTTCAAAACCTATTTGCACAAAATCTAGCTACCAAAGTCATTTCAAAGTTTAGAAGAATATTAAACAAGAATAATATGGCATAAAATATAAGCAAGCACAATAGTAAGAGAGTGAATGGAAACACACCTTTTACATTTGTAAGTGTAAAACACAACTATAAGGATGTTGAAACAATATTGCTAATAGTAATGTTTTCTTGAATACATGCATTCCCCATGAAAACATAATGATGCAACCTCATATCATGACATGAACAACTTGTTGCAATCATGGCCATATTTGAATTACCCACATTAATATTTTCTTGTACTATGTGGAAATCAATATTATGAGGAGAAGGTAAGATTTTCGAGCAATCTCTTATTGTTTTTGAGCAATATGGTATAATTGATAAGCTTGGTTATATAATTGAATTGATTGTTAAGGGAATTTTAACACGTAGCTTGTCTTGGGTTACTAATACCTTTTACAGTGAGCATGCATGTGTATTCTTATAGTTAAACACAATTGAACATTAATCAATGGCACACAACACATAAACACAGTACACATAAATTACCCTAGAAACCCCTCTATCGGGGAAAATAAACAAACCAGTGAGCTTAACTGCTCATCTATTAGAAAAAGTCTTAACCAACATTTTACAACCATGACTTACCAAACAACAAATCACACTTCAAATGCTTTACAGACACTTATTTTTTATTGCATAGCCATTACATCTTATTTATAGATGCAATA
Organism: Larix kaempferi; assembly: GCA_027924585.1. Taxonomy (NCBI): domain Eukaryota; kingdom Viridiplantae; phylum Streptophyta; class Pinopsida; order Pinales; family Pinaceae; genus Larix; species Larix kaempferi. The sequence continues at coordinate 45,473 of BSBM01000056.1, forward strand.
CATACACTAGTTTGTGGTACTCAGTTTAGTTACAACCAACTTATCATCAATGGAAATCCATAACTTCCCAACCACTTTGAGTTATTTTGTTACATTTGACTTGACTCAGTCAACCTTTGGCCGATCGCTCATTGATCATATAGTCATTTCAATATTCACCGAATTCTTGTCAACTAGTCGTTGTCAACGACCAAACAACTATTACAATCAATCAATCAACCATACTTCCACCATGTATTGTCCAAAAAATCCAATCAACTTGTAGATCAATCAACTATCAACTTTGACCTTCCATTTTCATCAAAGAATATAACACATCCAACATTCTCCCACTTGTTGTCTTCTTTTCGTAAACATGAGATTCATAAATTTAGTTCACGTAAGCAGGGCTCATAAGCCCATTGATTCCCTACACCAATAAAATTTCTTGGTTTTCACCAACTTGGCCAATGAGTCTAAAACATTCTTCACAGTGTCGTCCTTTTCCAACAACACTTTCTGGTTCACTTAAGAAGGGATGACAAGCCCATTGATTCCCTACACCAATAAAACTTCTTGGTTTTCACCGACTTGGCCAATGAGTCTAAAACATTCTTCACAATGTCTACCTTTTCCAACAACACTTTTTAGTTCTCCACAATTTCCCTCACAAAATGGTATTGCACGTCAATATGCTTTGTCTTTGAATGATATACTAGGTTCTTTTCCAAGAATATTTCACTTTGATTGTCACAATCCATATGAACAAAATATTTGCAACCAAACAACTTATGAAAAAAATATTTGCAACTAAATAACCTCCTTACATGCATGAGTAGTTTCCATGTATTCAGCCTCAGTAGTCGACAATGAAACAACTTAATTCCTCTTACTCATCCTACTCATCTAGCTGATTGCTCCATCAAATAAATTCAACACATATCTAGTGGTTGATCGTCTACTACTGAAATCTCGAACCCAGTTAGAGTCGACAAAACCATTTACATTAATTTCCTTATTGTTCTCAAGTTCCCCTTCATAACAGATTGCATAATCTGTTATGCCATGTAGGTACCCTAATACAACTCACTTAACTATGGTCCAGTGTTTTTTTATAGGTGTTGACCTATACCTTCTTAATACTCCTAGTTTATGGGAAATATTCGGTCAAGTACAGACCATTACATACATCATACTACCTACAACACTAGAATATGGCACATGTGACATGTACTCTATTTCTTCCTATGTCGTAGGACACTATTCAACATATAGTTTAACTCCCATAGGAATAGGGACCTTGAATGGTCTACACTTTTGCATGTTGAATCATTTTAGAATTGTCTCAACATATTTAATTTTATTTAACCATATCCTTCTACCTACTTGATCTCTCTTTATTTCTATTCCAAAAATGAAATTCACTACACCGATATCCTTCATGTCAAACTTGGAGGAAAACAATAGTTTCACCTCCTTAATCATATCTATATATTTTCGACCAACAACATGTTGTTGACATATGAAATGATGCAGGAGCATTGGGACCTAGGCATATCAGTCGAGGTTGATCGACTGAAGGGAGCTGACCCGTGGGAGTGCCGATGACCACTTGTGCGGAGAGCAGGTTGACTTGTCGAAGTCAACAAGTCGAGCAGAAGCAATCGGGGTGCGACCGACTGAAGGAACAACAGATGTCACGAAAGGTCGAAGCATCGATAGGAAAGTGGTCGAACTATGACACGACAGGGTTTGGAAAAGCCAAGTGAAATGGGGAAAGGAGTGAATCGACAGGATAGTCAAGATGTGACTGACTGTTGTAGCAGGGTAGGAAGGACAGAAAGTCAATGAATTGTACTTAGTAGCTGTTTAGGGTTGCTGAGGAAGTTATTACAGTTATTGCGAGTTGGTGAAGGACATGATAGTGGACGTCATGGACAGAGGCTGTGCAGCACTGCTAGGAGCTGACAGTGTAGGTTCGCAGGATTTGTGCAAGATCGAAAAACGGAAGGGAACGCGTGTCTCAAGATTGTAATAATCTTGGAAACAACACTCGCATAGTAGAAGAGGAAGAACAGGTCTTCAGTTTAGGGGGACAAGGCAGAGCAGAGTGTAAAGCCGAGAGAGTTGTGAAGAGTCACACCGGCCAAGTGCAGAGTGTTGAGATCGAACCATAGCTCAGAGTTCCGTGGCGAACCAGGATAGGGTGAGGTCGACACACTGGGAGAACACACCATAGTTACTTCCAAGTTGTAATGGTTGAGGCTGATCGTAGTTAGTTATTTGCTTACAGTTATTTTATATTGTAACTGATTTCAGAGAAGTAATATAAGCCAATCCAAGCATCTTGTTCTACACCTTGTTTGTGTGAGCATTGTGGTTTGTGTCGTGTGTATTGTTAAGCAAGAAACTATCCCGTAGGGTGACTTGCGTCAGTTGGTATTAGAGCCCAGAAGCGAGTCTGGTTGGAGAAGAAGACTATACCAACCTGACTTGCGTCAGTTTGGTATCAGAGCCTGGAAGTGAGTCCGGTTGGAGAAGAAGACTATACCAACTTGACTTGCGTCAGTTGGTATTAGTGCCCAGAAGCGAGCCAGTTGAAAGTGTGAGAATTTTTAGCGGAGGTTGAAAATGGCTCATAGAGGCGTTAATGTCCGAGGATGAAGATCGCATGGCACAACAGCCATCACAGTGGATCGTGAGATGTTTGACGAATGCGTCCAAATGATATGGACTTTGACAAATGAAGTCACAGCGATCAGAGAAAACCAGAGGCGTGGTTGCATTCCTGAAGCGCTAGACCACAACGACGAGGAAGTCAAGGAAGTGGAAGCTCGAGAACCTGCAATAGAAGAACCAGAGGAAAAACTCATCAAGCTTCTGACAGAAATGAGAGGTCGGGCAAAGATAGATGTGCATATGTACTTGGGAAGCCTGGACCCAGAAGACTTGATCGACTGGTTCAGAGAGATGGAGAAGTACTTCGACGTAGAGGAGATCGAGGATCCTAAGTGGGTTAAGACTGCATGTCTAAGGTTGAAGGGTCATGCCTCGTTGTGGTGGGACAATGTACAGACTGATAGACTCAAGAAAGGAAAGGAAAAAATCAAATCTTGGGATAGGATGGTTGCCAAGTTGAAGGGGAAGTTCTTGCCAAATGACTATGTAGTTTCCTTGTTCCGAAAGCTACAAAAATTTTGACAGAAGGACATGACCGTGAAAGAGTACATGGAGGAGTTCTACCGATTGTCGATTCAATCAGGACAAACTGATAAAGGAGAAGAAGCTGTCACTAGATATGTAAATGGCTTGAAATACACTTTTCAGGATGAACTTAGCATGTCGAGATTCAGAGCGGTCGGAGAAGCCTATCAGTTAGCTCTGAAGGCGGAAGAGAAACTGGTGAGAAGGTCCGCAGCGACCAGAGGCAGGATGACTGGTCAGGGTGGAAAGACTGTCTCTGTGAAAGGTCAAGGTAGCGGATATAGGAAAGAAGGTGTCGAAGATAGTCGACACATAAAAGGGACATCGACGAAGGAAAGAGTGCAAGAGAACCGACACGATGGTCGTGAGAACCGAGGTCGAGGCGTGTATGGTCGAAGTGGTCCATCCGATAAGAAAGGAGCTAATAGACTAGCCATAATCTGTTACAATGCGGAGGAACAGGCCATAAGTCATATGAATGCCCAGAAAACCTACATGTTGCAGAAGAGTCGAAACCCAGACGTCGAAAGGATGAGCAAGTTGACGAGAGGGAAGAGTCAGGATCAGATAGCAGTGGAGGTGAGAAGAAGAAGAACCAGAATCTGACGGTTCAAAGAGCTTTGATCTAGGAAGATCAATGCGACCCGATGGAACCAGCACAATGGAAGGCGATCTTTTGAACAAAGGTGTAGATCGGAGAATGGCGTTGCAAGACCATAGTTGATGGCAGGAGTATCGAGAATCTTGTGTCAACAGAAGTCATCGACAATATTGGGTTGATATGTCGAGACCACCCACACCCTTACAAGATCTCATGGTTACAGAAAGGACACCATGTTAAGGTGACCAAGCAGTGCCTGATCAACTTCCGAGTTGAAGGGATGGAGGACAACATACTGTGTGATGTAGTTCCCATGGATGCATGCCATCTGTTGTTAGGGAGACCATGGAAATATGATCGTAAGATGATCTATGATGGTCGAGCTAACACAGCCATAGTGTGGAATAATGGCGTAAAAATGACTCTTAAGCCGAGGCGAGGAGAGCCAGCCGACGATAAGGACAGCAAGAGCAATCTTTGGGAAAAGCGAGTGTTGATGAGCACCGCCAAAGAATTCCTCGCAGGGGAAGAAAAACAGTCGGGATGTTTTGCAATCATTCCAAAAGGACCATATGTCGAAGGAACAACCAACATGGAGAGCATTCCAGTCGAAGTCAAGGAGTTGCTCGAAGAGTTTCAGGACATAATGGATAATGAGAAACTGACGGGATTACCGCCGACAAGGAGCATATACCATCAGATCGACTTGATTCCAGGGTCGAGTCTGCCAAACAAAGAACCATATAGAATGAGTCCAGCAGAGGGACAGGAGCTCAACCGACAGGTCCAAGAGTTGTTGGACAGGGGATTGATCCGAGAAAGTTTGAGCCCATGTGCAGTACCAGCAGTATTGACACCAAAGAAGCGTGGGGAATGGAGAATGTGTACCGATTCCATAGCCATCAACATGATCACAATCAAGTATCGATTTCCATTGCCAAGGATGGATGACTTGATGGATTTCCTGAGTGGAGCGACATACTTCACGAAATTAGACCTGAAGAGTGGGTATCACCAGATTAGGGTCAGAGAAGGAGATGAATGGAAGACATCATTCAAAACAAGAGAAGAGTTATATGAGTGGTTAGTCATGCCATTCAGATTGACTAATGAACCCAGTACATTCATGAGATTGATGAATGAAGTACTGAAACCATTCTTGGGTAGGTTTGTCGTAGTCTATCTAAACGACATTCTGATTTTCAGTCGGACCAAGTCAGAACATTTGGAGCACGTTCGACAAGTATTACAGAAATTGTAGGAGGAGAAGTTGATGATCAACCTGCAAAAGTGTTTCTTCATGAAGAAGGAATTGGTGTACTTGGGATTTGTAATTTCAGGTAAAGGGTTGGAAATGGACCCCGAGAAGGTGAAGGAAATAGTAGATTGGCCGAAACCGACAAGTACGACTACAGTGAGGAGTTTCCATGGAATTGCTAGTTTCTACCGGAAGTTCATTTGAGGATTCAGTCGGATTTGTGCACCATTGACAGAATGCATGAGGAAGGGCGAATTCAAGTGGACGGATAAGGCCCAGGAAGCTTTCGACACATTGAAGGAAAAGGTCACTGAGAGCCCAGTGTTGGCACTCCCAGACTTTGACAAAGTTTTCCAGGTCGATTGTGATGCAATTGGAATAACAATTGAAGCAGTGTTGAGCCAGGAGGGCCGACCAATTGCATTCTTCAGTGAAAAAATGAATGGAGCGAAGCGGAAGTATTCGATATATGACTAGGAATTTTATGCTATCATACAAGCATTGAAGAAATGGAGGCATTATTTGTTGCCTCAGGAATTTGTGTTATACACGGATCACCAAGCACTGAGGTATTTGAATACTCAGTCGAAGTTGGATCAGAGACGCATGAGGTGGGTGGAGCTACTCTAGAGATATACGTTCGTGTTATGACATAGGTCGGGCAAGTCGAACAAAGTTGCCGATGTGTTGAGTAGGAGAGTTGCGCTATTGGGCACGATGACTGTTCAGGAAACAGGGATAGAGTCGATAAAGACAGAGTATGAAACCGACAAATATTTTGTGAAGGCATGGAAGGCTTGTCGAGAGGCTTGGAGCATCGACAAAACTCCATATTTGAGTTATTTCATTCAAGAGGGTTATCTGTTCAGGGGAAGTCAGCTATGTATTCCCAGAGGATCAGCGAGAGAGAACCTAATCCGAGAGTTTCATAATGGTGGGTTAGCAGGACACTTTGGAATCGACAAGACCAAAACACTGGTTGACGAGAAGTATTTATGGCCAAGGATGTCAACAGATGTCGGAATATGGGTTCGACAATGTCAAGTTTGCCAGTTGGCAAAGGGAAGGAGTTAGAACACGGGGTTGTATACACCATTGATAGTACCAGAGAACCCGTGGGATCATCTTAGCATGTATTTTGTGTTAGGATTACCAAGGACTCAGTAGGGGATCAACTCGATATTTGTTGTAGTCGACATATTTTTAAAGATGGCACATTTCATACCATGTAAGAAAACAAGTGATGCCACAGGGATCGCTGTACTATTCTTTAAGGAAATAGTCTGATTACATGGGTTGCCAAATAGTATCACATCGGATCGGGATACGAAATTCAAGGGGTATTTCTGGATTACCCTATGGAAGAAGCTTGACACGAAGTTAGAGTTTAGCTCGACACATCATCCGCAGATGGATGGACAAACTGAGGTTCTAAACAAAAGTTTGGGAAACCTTTTGAGATGTTTAGTGGCCGACAGACCCAAGAAGTGGGAAAATGTGTTGGCACAGGCAGAGTTTGCATATAAAAATTCTGTGAATCGATCGATAAGATTGAGCCCATTCCATATTGTTCAAGGGAGGAGTCCACATGTAGTGGTAGATTTGGTTGAATTGCCGACAAAAACTAGGAAGAGCGTGGATGCAGAATCATTCACAGAGCATATGCATGAAGTTCATGAAAATGTGCGAAAGCGCATCGAGAAGAGTAATGCAGCCTACAAGTTGAGAGCTGACCGGAGGAAGAGGCTACTGTCTTTCCAAGAGGGGGACTTAGTCTATGCATATTTGTGGAAGGAGCGATTTTTGACAGGAACATACAACAAGCTAAAGTTGAAGAAGATAGGACCATGCAGGATTCTAAAGAAGATTTCAGACAATGCATATGTGTTGGAATTGCCAGAAGAATTGAACATTTTAGCAACATTCAACGTCTCAGACCTGTACAAATTTGAAGAAGGGTCAAGCAGCAGTAAGGGGGAAGGAACCAGTATCGACTGGATAGAACAGATTCCAGACTGGCATAAAGAAGGGATCGGAGAAGTAATCGATGAACGCGAATTAGGGCGTACTCGTATATCGTGCATGAAGGAATACTTGGTGCGATGGACAAATGATTAGTTGCAGGAAGTGCCATGGATTTCTGAAGAGGAGTTCAGGAGACTGACGGAGCAGTCGAATTCTTTTTCACCTGGGGAGTCTGATGCAAGAGCATCGGGACCTAGGCATATCAGTCGAGGTTGATCGACTGAAGGGAGCCGACCAGCGGGAGTACTGATGACCACTGGTGCTAAGAGTAGGTTGACTTGTCGAAGTCAATAAGTCGATCAGAAGCAGTCGAGGTGCGGCCGAATAAAGGAACAACGGATGTCGCAAAAGGTCGAAGCTTCAATAGGAAAGTGGTCGAACTACGACATGACAGGGTTTGGCAAAGCCAAGTGAAATGGGGAAAGGAGTGAACCGACAAGACAGTCGAGATGTGACTGACTGCAGTAGCAGGGTCGGAAGGACAGAAAGTCAATGAACTGTACTTAGTAGCTGTTCGGGGTTGCTAAGGAAGTTATTACATTTATTGCGAGTTGGTGAAGGACATGACACTGGACATCATGGAAAGAGGTTGTGCAACACGGCTAGGAGCTGATAGTGCAGGTTAGCAGGATTTGGGCAGAATCGACGAACGGAAGGGAACGCGTGTCTTGGGATTGTAATAATATTGGAAACAACACCCGCATAGTAGAAGAGGAAGAACAGGTCTTCAGTCTAGGGGGATGAGGTAGAGCAGAGTGCAGAGCCGAGAGAGTTGTGAAGAGTCACACCGGTCGAGTGCAGAGTGTTGAGATCGAACCATAGCTCAGAGTTCAGTGGCAAACCAGGAGAGGGTGAGGTCAACATACAGGGAGAACACACCACAGTTACTTCTAAGTTGTAATGGCTGAGGCCGATCGTAGTTAGTTATTTGCTTACAGTTATTTTACATTATAACCGATTTCAGAGAAGTAATATAATCCAATCCAGGCATCTTATTCTACACCTTGTTTGTGTGAGCATTGTGGTTTGTGTCATGTGTATTGTTAAGCAAGAAACTATCCCATAGGGTGACTTGCGTCATGAAACTACATATATGAAATTACCACTGACTTTATTTTTGTATACATAGTGATATGCTTGACTTCTTAAAAACCCCAACTGCTGGATATACATGTCAATCTTTTGATACCACATCCTGAGCGATTGTTTTATACCGTAGTGGGTCTTCTTGAGCTTACAAACTTGATTCTTTTCTCCTTCCATTGTAAATCCTTCAGGTTGCTACATATAAATTTCTTCTTCATGGTCACCATGAAGAAATGTTTTTTACATCCATTTGTTCTATCTCAATATCAAATGTTGCAACTAAAGACATTAGTACCCTAATGTAAGTTGACTTAGCAACATGATAGAATATCTCACCAAAGTCGACTCCTCGACTTGGGAATATCTCTTCGCTGCTAGTTGAGGCTTGTACTTATCGAAATGACCTACTGCATTCAATTTTTTATTGAACACCCACTTACTTCCAATGGGTTTCCTTCCATTTGGTAACACAACCAAATCCCATGTTTCATTCTTTTTCAAGGACTCAATTTCTTCTTCCATGGCCCTTTTCTAGAGTTTACCCTCTGTCAATTTGATTGCTTCCTTTACCGACTTGGGATCATCTTCTATGGTATATAATGAAAAAACAAAGAGAAAGTCGGGTGGACTATACCTTTTGGGTTAATATATTGCTTGACTAGACCTCCTGATGATAAGATTCTATTGTTCCACCTCTTCATTGAATTTAGTTGACTCGTCTAAATCCATAATTTTGTTGTTCATTTCAAGCTCTTGCTTTTATGGTTACTTTTATATTTTAGGTTCTTCATCCTTGGAAGTACCTCCAACTTCCCTGAATATTACATCTCTACTATAAAATCCCTTCATGATGAATGGATTCCATAGCTTATATGTTTTCACTCCATCTTTGTACTCGATGAAGATGCATTTCTACGATTTGCTGTCGAATTTGCTTCTTTTCTCCTTTGGGATATGCACAAAGGCATCGCATCCAAAAAATATGAGATGTGTAAGAGAGGTATTTTTACCATCCTATGCCTCATATGGATTCTTGTCGACTAGAGCCCACAATGACGACCTATTCACTAGGTAACATACCATGTCAACTACCACTAACCAGAATTCTTGTGCAATGTCTGCACCACTGAGCATTCGCCTCACTTTACCATCAACGCTCTTTTCATTTTTTCAGCAACTCCATTCTATTGAGGCGTGTATGGAGTTGTGTTTTGTTGAACTATACCATGCTATCTGCATAACTGGTCAAACACTTTACCACATAATTCTCCTTAGTTATTAGTCCTTAGTATCTTGATCTTTCTACCAGTCTGGTTTTCCACAAGAGCTTTGAACTCTTGAAACTTCTCAAAGACCTTATATTTCTTCCTCATAAAATACAACCATGTCATTCTAGAGAAATAATCTATGAAAGAAATGTAACACTATGATCCTCCTAGTGAATGGATTGACATAAGTCTAAACACATCACTATGTATTAACTCCAGTATTTCCTTAGCCCTAGTAGCACCATATCAAAACCTTACATGACTCTATTTACCATAAATACAATGTTCATAGAATTCTACTTCTTTAAAAAATTCAAGGATATCTTCGACCATACCTTTATTGTGCATAACATGAAGACCTTTCACACCTATATGTCCCTTCCATTGATGCCACAACATGGTCAAGTCAACTAGACAAGAAAATCTATTATTGGATTCATAACAGACTACATTAGCACATTCATCAGTATTTGTTCTCCCTAATAACATATACAAGGTTCTATTCCTAACTCCTCTCATTAGTACCATCTCTCCTCGTACCATCTTGCATGTACCTTTATCAAATAAAAACTACACACTTGGATTCCCCATCTTACATAAAGAAATCATTTTCAAGCCAAACCTAGAATATGAAACACTCCTGGAAGAGTTATTATTCTTCCATCTTTTAGTATCATTCAAACCTTACCTGATCCAAAAATTATGGTTGATGAATCATCTCCCAAAAGAACATCACGACCATTGAAATTCTCATATTCCCAAAACCATTCTCTGCATGGTCTCATATGATATGATGCACCAGAATCGATCAACCAAGAGTCATGATCCTATTGTTTACTTGTCAAGGTCAAATACACATCACCTTTTTTTTCTTACGAAGGTGTACTATCAGCCAACTAACCTTCTTCGGATCCTTTGCTTCTCTTGACTTCCTTCGACTTACAATATCGCTTATAATTATCAACCTTTCCACATTTCCAACATCTTATTGTTGTCATAACAAGAGATTTATATATGGTCTTAGATCTACCCCTTGAATTTGATCTTCTACCAGAGGATTTTCCTTTTCCTCTTTCTATTGGTTGACATATTATTGTCAAGGCATCATGGGTCAAACCTTCCATGCTCTTCATTCACATCTCTTCTAACAGTAGAGATGCAGCCCATCATCTATCTTCAATGTGGTATTATTACTTCCAATAGCCATGCCCATGCTATGTTATGATTCTGGAAAATAACACAACAACCTATTGATATATTTCCCCTCCTTAGTGATTTTAATATCCATGAACAACAATTGACTAACCACAATGTTGAACGCATCCAAGTGCTTTGTAACCAAGTCACCTTCACTCATCCACAGAAGGTATAACTTCGTTCAAAGAAAAACTTGCTAACTAGATATTTTGACTGGTACAAGTTCCCCAATTTTTCCCATAACTTATTTCCACTGTCTTTTCCTCAAACATTCATCAATACATAAACTGCTAAACAAATTCAGATTGTATTCCTTGCTTTCCTATCGATTTTATTCCACTCTTTTGATGAGTTATCTTTCGAAGTTGTACAAAGGATAATAACAATCCATTGTTCTTGATCTACAAGGAGGTCCTCCATTTTAAGCTTCCAAAGCTCAAATATTTTCCCATTAAAATTTTCAAATTTATATTCTCGACGTGTTTCCCATTCTAACTATGAATCAATGTTTCCAAAAAATCCCATTGAAAATAGGTATTCACCATATTTGGGACCAAGCCAAACCCTCAACAACAAACATGTCCCCTTGAAGCCAAATATAGCTATGATACCAATTGTTGGGTTACTAATACCTTTTACAATGAGCATGATGTTGCATATTCTTATAGTTAAACTCAATTAAACATTAAGCAATGGCACATAACACATAAACACAATAAACGAAATTACCTTGGAAACCCCTCTATCGAGGTAACCTAGCAAACTAGTGAACTTAACCTCTCATCTATTAGCAACACTCTTAACCAACCTTTTACAACCATGACTTACTAAACAAAAAATCACATTTCATCTTCTTTACATACACTTCCTTTTTATTGCATAGCCATTACATCTTATTTATAGATGCAATACATACACTAGCTCATGGTACTCAAGTTATTTACAACCAATTGCTCATTAATGGAAATCCATAAATTGCTAACCAGTTTTAGTTTTTTTTACCATCGAATTGAATCAGTCAACCTTTGGTCGATCACCTATTGAGCTTTTAGTCAGTCCAATGTTCGTTGACTTCTCGTCAACTAGTCATGGTCATTGACCAAACAATTGTTCTAGTTGGTCAACTGACCAGACTTCCATCGTTTTTCAATATCGAACTCTAGTTGATGCATAGATCCATCAACTATTGACTTCGACCGTCAATTTTCATGCAAAGAATATAACACACCCAACATGCTGAAGAAAAAGACAATCATAGAGGTCATTTTTAATTTCATTTACCTATGAGCATAGAATTTGCTTTGTAGAGATAAATGTATTACTCTCTTAATTTAGATAAAAAAATACCTTCAACTTCACATATGCATTTCTATTTCATAATTGTGAAAGATTTAAGTTGGAGGATCCCATGAAACTATTCATGTGAAGAGCTTGTAGATTCTCATGTTGCTAATTGATTGGTAGGGTGATCGGGAGCAATAATTTGTGAGGTTTCTCTCCTAAGAACATATTATCTTTTTTTAAAAAAAATTGAGGTTTCTCTCCGAAGAAAATATTATCTTTTAAGTAATCCAAACTCAAGGTGACAGGTTGGCAAGCAATTTTACTTATGAATATAAATTGAACCTTGAGCATCACAAGTGCAATGACAAACAATTAGAAAGATGAGGGTCATTCCCATCAACTTCATTTAAGACAAAATAAGACTTGCTCAAAACTAATAATGCATTAGTTTATTGAATAGTTTTGAAAATGTATTCGGTGGGATTTAAAAAAAATACTCTATCAATTTCCAATTTTCTTCGATACCTTTTATGACTAATTTTCATTTTGTCGACATGGACTAGTTCGTTATTTCTAAAATGAGGCTAAGCCAAAGTGTTAATTGGGTGTAGTGGAGAGCGACAGTCTTGAAGTGGTGTTTTTATCAACATTTATCTGTCATTCAAATAAGATCACTCAATTATGATAGAAACTAAAATGGTTTATTCAAACTAAAACATAAATGATTCTATAGAAATAAATTTTGGAAAATATTTTATTAAAATGGTTTATTCAAACTAACATATAAATGATTCTATAGAGATAAATTTTGGAAAATATTTTACTATTGTTGACAATATATTTGGGTGTAGAGACAATTAATTTCTTCTAACTAATCCTTAAAATTTTATAAACTTGAAAATAACATTCTTGTACACTCTTATTGCAACAACTCTTAACATGAAAGGAATTTTTAGCTCTTCTAATTTACTCCAAAGGTTAGTTATATTGGTTTTGTTATTCTAATACTTTTTTGCAATGACCCTAAGCATAACAAGGTGTTTCACATTTGAATGATAGCTCCTAATCCAACTTGGGCTTTAGCTCTTTTTCCATGGATTTTTAGCCATATGTTGGTATTCTCTTCTAGAATAATTCCACATAACTTGGATAAAAGAGGGCCAATCATAATGGTCCTATAATTAGAGGGATTAATTTTTATCTCTATTTTCAAAAGTAAGAACAACAAGGCTTTCTGTCTAGGGTTTAGGGAAACCTTGCTGACGACTAAATTCAATGGCTTGTGTATGCGAGGGATGACGATATGCCCACCAATTGTTCACATTTCTACTTGGTATCCTTAGCTTTCCCTTTTGCAAGAGGATTAACCCTAAACTCTATGTCTCCTAAAGAAAAAAACATATTCCTTTATAGGAAGGACTTGAATATTGTCAACAACATTAGGAGATTAATAAAGACTTTTTTTTTAAAGGTTTGTTGTGTATATGATATTCAATACACTACGCAATGGAAATATTTTATATTTTATAAAAAATTTAAAATTTTAATTTTCATATAATATAAAAATAAAACTATATAAAAAATTATATTTTTTAATCATCACCATATTTTACATTCATCGCTAATTCAAAATTTTATTTCCAAAAAAATAAATTTAAGATAAAAAAAAATAATATATAAAGAAAAAACACAAGTAGTTACATAATAACTTGGTTCATTTGTATTGCTTTACATCTACGGAGTATTTTACTTAAAAATAATTTAAATTTATCATTCTATACACATTTTTTCTTAGTAATTTTTAAAATGAATAAAATAATCATTACTAAGCTATCATGTTTAGATTATCTAAAAAAATTGGAGCAATTTTGATGTTACATCTATATTGGTCATTGCATTACAAATTCTATGCTGGTGGACATACAAAAAGGACACATTATGTGGCATGATAATACATTGTTTGAATTCATTTGTTCTCAACTTTCAAAACATTTGAAAATATGTTGAAATTTATCTCTTAGCACAATGAAATACTACCACTTTTATATAAAAAAACCTAAGTCAAGGTGCATGCTACATGAGCTCATGCTTGAATCGTCATATTTAGGAAATACATAGCTTATAAGAAAGTGAACCTTCAAAAGAAAAAATGTCAAAACTTGCATTAGCGAGAGATGTGTATACTTTGCTTTATATAGCAATGAAATTTTAGACTTTAGAAATGTCGAAGATAACAGAAGGATCATGGGATATTTGAGAATATGTTCTACTATGGTCATAAATGTTAACATGACAACATCAAGTGACCATCAAACCATAGTTGTTAAACAAATAATCCAAATTTGTAAGTTCAAGATAATAAATAAGGTTTTTATTTTTCTTCTTAAAATTCATTTACTTTTAAAATTAAAATACCTACTAATTATTAGCTACTTTTAATGCTTTATATTAATTAATGAAAATTAACATTATAAATTAAATTTCATTAATGAAAAGAATTAAAAAAATAAAAATATTAATGAAAGGTTTAAATTAATAATAATTAGATATAAAACATATATACACAAAAATCTATATTATATATATATATATATACTTTGTATTCGAGAAAAAAATAAAATACAATCTTTAGATGGCAGAGCAGATCAAGTAGGCACAAAATATAGAGATTATGTATCAACATAAAATTCATCACCAAAAACTTTTCCAAAAAAGATCTCAATAAAAAATACCTGCAACATTGATCAATAGAACCGAGGGATGAAGTGAACTTCTCATCTAATAGCTAAAGTTATCATAATAATTCATATATCCTAGAAGCTAAGATCTATAGTCCCTCATTGTACTCTTCAATATGAATGAACCCACGTTCCAAAAGCAAATCCTATTTAGAAAGGTTGCCATCATTCAATTCTTGAAACACGTGTGTAAAGCTCACCCACGAAAACAAACTAGTGATTTTCTTCAAGTGCACAATCAGATAATTAAAACCAATATTGTGGATTTGAATCTTTCCCTTCATCTATTTAATGGTCAATAATGAGTGACCAAAAACTTGAAGTCGCCCAATATCCTTCTCCTTTGCATATTTCAAAAGATAAAACAAAGCATATAATGTTCTAGCTCCCAAGCATGCCTCACTAGAATACTAATGATCATCTAAAAGGTACACTACAAACCCAATATTGCAAACATTCCTAATCCATTGGCACACCCCATCAAATAAACTCCACGCATATCCTTATTCACTTCCAACCTACCATTTGCTTGATTAAAATTGGAAACAAACACCATTTTATAATGCCTTGACAAAGCCAACCCTTGAGAGGTGACATTGATCAATGTGATTTATTTTTATTTAAAATAATGTGCATTCTGAGCAAGCCAGATATCTTATTTTATCAAGTAGTGGAGCAAGCGGAAGGCTATAAGTTCTAGGTGAAAGACAAATCTAGAAAAGCATTCAAACATTGAATCCAAAAAATCCAGAAAAGCATTCAAACACTGAATCCAAAATATCTAGAAAAGCATTCAAACACTAAATCCATGTCCCTTAGGTGCCTCAAATTTAAATGCACTTCAATCTCCTTCCAAACTTGTCAATGAGGTATCTTTTAAGGATTAAAATACTTACCTAAGTATAGTATCTCTAGGCAATTATTTTGTATTGAAAAAATAATACATATAGAAAGGTAGGAGAATATTAAATAAGAAACATACAATTTACAACTAAAACTTGTAAATTTTAGCAAATATTATAAAATACAAATAAATAAAACTATTTTATGTAAATATGGGTGATTTTAAGAGTAAAAATGGTCAATTAGCGAATTTATTTTATAAAAAATAGACCAAAAAATAGCCAATTGGATAAATTTAGCCCCTAAAAAATACCTTGCTTGTCGAGAACATGGACAGTGAAGGAACATATATTAATTTGTTTCCTCACTACATCTACACGACATACATATTCTAGGACCCTATTTATATCCACGCTACAACCAATCCCATGTTAAAATGTAACTATTCAAAAGTAGTTATAGGAAGAGTATAGTCTTTAAAGGGGCTTCCACCTTCATGAATTCTTGCACCACTAGGGATTATCTTGGGATCCACCTTCATTTAATGACAAATAACCTAACTAATACTAACCCTGGCATAGTTATAATCCCATACGAGCTCATCCTCCTCTTCTTTGAGTCTAATATGAGCCTTTCGACACTCCAAAGTGAACATATCATTGCACCGAGCCCACTCACCATCAAATTCTAAATCAATTTTTTGAATCCATCCTTGCCTCCACATATCTATTATCAAAGGGTTGTTGAATTTGTTTAATGTGCTTTGATCTTTCTCTTGAAAAAATTGAACTAGACCAATAGAAGGAAAAATATTAGGCTAGTAACCCATAATAGAATCAACTACCACCCTAGTCATAGACCCATAACATACCTTCGAAGATAATTAGTGACTAATCACTGGGAATGCCAATGCCAGATCCTTCCACTAATTAGAAACATATTGAATGGATTTGTTTTGCTTTCCAATCTATTCAATAACCAAACTAGTAGAAATATATTTTGCAAAAAGGATCATCCTCCAAAGACTATCCCACATCAACAAATTTCGTAGGGACTTCATATTCAGAACTTGTTTGAACTGATAAATATTTTTTATCGCACCACCATCCTACTTCTTTGGAGAGGTAATTATATTCCATATTTCTAAGTGAGAACCTTGATAGTCATAGTTTCCCTTCCAAAGATAACTGAAACAATTTATTTGAATCCTATCAAGAATACCTTTGGGAATATGTGCCATACAATGCTAATAAACTAGTATGGCCTCCATAATTGATTTTATGAGGATATGTCTTCCACCTCAAGAGATCCATTGGTTACACCATAAATTCACCCTCTTCTCAATCTCATCTATGAACCAATATTGCTCATCTTAACCATATTGTTGGGCTTGTGAGTATAGCACATATTATTTCTCCCTACCACCAATAGTGATTCCATGTAATTTTCATTGACTTCTAGATGCATGAATTTCCCTCATCAAACCTGCAATAACTAAAAGGAAGAGGGAGGGTGAAAAGGGGCACCCCTTTCGTCAATCCCCTCGAATACTTAAAAAACTTAGATCAAGGCCCATTAATTAATTATATAACAAAATGAGGAAGAAGTAATCCAACTCATAATCCATTTAATGATATCCAGACTAAAACCAACATGGAGAAGATAGAGTCTCAAATATAACCAAGAAACTTGATCATAAGCTTTAGATAAGTCCATTTTAATGAATGATTTGGGAATATGGGATATATTTATCAAGTGCATACCTTCTTGAGCCTTTCTGATAGCTTCATGGATCAATCAACACTTAAGAAACTCAAACTGCTCCATAGATATAACCTTGGACAAAATTGGTTTGAGATGAGTTGCAATCACCTTCAAAATAATCTTGTATAAACAATTATAGAGAAAAATGTGTCTCAAATCATTGAATGTCTTGAGACAATCCACCTTAGGATTTAATTCTAAGAAATTTATATTGTAATTACTAGTCATCTTCACTGTCATCCACACCTCCTCAACCACCTTTAACAAGTCCTCATCAATGAGCTCAAACAAATCAATAAAAAACTCAATTGAACACCCATCAGGACCCGATCTCCTATCCTTTTGGAAGGAATAGAGCACAAACCATAATTCCTCCTTAGATGTGGGCCAATAAACTTGCACATTCTCATCATCCTTAACCAACCTAGAAAATAACACCACTATCTTCATAATATCCCCCAAATTGGAATTATCTAGTTCCTTATAAATAGAGTGAAATTGATTAATTTATACTAAGTCTAAATAAAAAAATCCATAAACATATACCCCCTGCCCATCTTTTATCTCCCAAATGGATTTTTTATTCTGCATAGTTTTGAAAAAAAATTAGTTTGTTAGTCTCTCTAAAGTGATCCATATAGCCCAACATTTTAAACTCCACTAGATTTCTTTATCCCTCAACAACTTATTTATTTTTTAATCCAAGCCAACAATATTATCCTATTTCTCCCTATTGTGACATCCATTGTTGTAGGCTAAGAATATATTCTCAAGCACACCCTCGACCTCAAGAATTTGGCTATCTTGCTTCCAATGAAATTCCCGGGCCCACGTCACAACCTTGACTTTGAGAGATTGAAGGGTATTGAAAAATTGAGTACTAACACTTTCATCCATTGAATCCTCAATGTGCTTCTAGCTTTGAATAGACAATCCGTTCAAAATCCTTCTCTCCAACCAACTTGAATTATACTTGAATGGCCCCTTGATTTATCTTCATCGATACTGAATTCAAGGAACGTGGGAAAATTATCAGAGAAAATAAGACTATCAAATGATGACCGACATCCCACCATTTGAAGAATAAGATCATGCACCATAAATATGTCAAGTCTCTTCACCTTTCGCTCCAAATAATCTCGGTTATTAACCCAAGTTGGTTTGAGTTGAATTGGTTCCACATCAACCCAATTTTCCATCTCAAATTTATCAACAAAATACTTAGCTAATTTATTGTCCCAGGTAGATATACGCCACATCTCACCCCAACCAATGTGAAGTTTAGATCCCCTTTGATAATGAGTTATCCACCTTAATATAATGTAGAAAAAAAAGAGTCCCAAAATGCAGGCCTATATACATAAAGAATTGTAAAGGAGAAATCCATATTCTTATAGTAGAACTCTGTACATAATCCAAATTTCACTACAAAACAATTTGGCAAAGATATATTGTTGTTGAAACCTACAATGAAACCCATTGAATGGTCAATTGAGACCAAAGAAATAAAATCCCATGCGCCAAACCTTTTACATAGCTCTGTGACCATATGGACATCCTTACCCATTGTCTCTTGAATTAAAAGCATATCAGGACTTTTCACCTCCACCAAGTGCTCAAGGGATCATTTTTATCTTGTCTTCCAAGGCCTCTATCATTTAGTGACATAATTTTCATTTAGGGGCCATAATTGGGTTGTTTCCTTCTCTAAAAACCATAGAGATTAGCTTTTGATGACCTTGACATACCTCCTTAACCTCTTTTTCCCATGAATGCTTGATCACAGACTTTATTTCCACCTTAGGAATGACAAACTCCTTCAATGGATCATACCCCAACCCCCCAAAGACCTCATTATCCTAAGAGTGAGTATGAGGTATCAACATGTAAGTGTGAAAATCAGATCACATCCAAGAACCATGCAAGAAATTAACCTCTCTCATATAAAAAATCTCACACAACTGCTCAAAGACACAAAAATAATGCACAAGAATGGAATTCTGTATTACTTCTCCTGAATAATAACTACACCAGCCAACATATGAATGTTGTAGGATGTTATTAAATAAAATTACAGCAATAATTCGAATGGCTAAAGATGCCAAAAGAATCTTCTATCCATCAGACTTTCTAAAACTGCCCACCCCCCCAGGTGGCAAGTTGGCTTTCCAAATCTGCTCAAAAGCTCACGAATTGCTAAATTAGTGAGCTAAAGGTGAAATATAGGTAAAAGAAATGCCAAATATGAAATTGGAGTGGAAATGGTGTAAGGAAATTTTTTGGTGAGAAAAACACTTTCCTAGGTTGACTAGCTCTTTCCTTTGGAGGAAAAAGCAGTAAAAGCGGCAGCTTTCTTCACAAATGCGCCCTCCTTCCTAAATCTTATCCAGAATTCTTTAGGAATGTGCCCAAGTGGCATAGGAGTCTTGTAGAACACACCTTGAATGGAATCTTATCCTCCCATATTGCCTTGTGGGCCACACAATGGCAATTTCCTCAATTATTACATAGAATTAACCAACAAGTGATTAATTAATGCATCTTATGTATTAAATAAATGGTAGGAAGGCTTAAATATTCCAACACCCCCTCTTAAGTCTGACTTAAATGATCTAAATATCAGAATACATAAAAAATGCTAAGGGCCCAATAACAAGACTTGGTCACCCCGTACAAAATACTGCCGGTCCACAAAACAAGGATAGAAGGAAAACCTCATGGGAAAAACCTTCCCTCAAAACATGGACATAACAAAATTGAAAGGTTGCTGATCAAACCTTCACTCCACCACATGTCCAACAATCCCAAGCAGTGATCTAAGATAGTTGAATGTGTTCTCTGTGAAAGCCTTGGTGAAGATATCTGTAGTTTGCTGACCTGTGGGGCAATATTGCAATCTATGATCTGGTCATGCACTAGGCCTCTGATGTAGTGCATATGAATCTCTATATGCTTGGTCCTTTGCCTCTGTACTGGATCACATGAAACTCTAATGGCACTCTGGTTGTCACAATAAATGACAGTAGGAGTACTGAAAGAAACCCCAAACTTAGACAAAATCTCCTGCAACTAGACACACCGTGTAGCAGCAATCACTGCTCCTCTGTACTCTGCCTCCGCTGAAGATAGTGCTATGGAATTCTGTTTCTTGCTGGACCAGCAAACAGGGCCACCTCCAAGCATGAATACAAATCCTGATGTGGATTTCCTATCAAGGGTATCACCATCCCAATCTGAATCTGTGAAACCCAAGAGATCTAAGCTCGAATATGCCACATAGTGAATCCCATCACTCTTTGTGCCCTGCACATAATGAAGGATTGTTTTTGCATCCCTCCAATGTAACTCATGTGGCTGCTCCATGTATCTAGATGCCAAACTCACAACATATGCAAGATCTGGACGAGTGTGAGTCAAGTAGAGTAAGCTGCCAATCAACTGTCTGTAGAGTGTACTGTCAAAAAGAAGTGTAGATTCTGCTTCTTCCATTCTGACTCTAGAAAGGAATGGAGTCTTAGAAGGCTTGCAATCAGCCATATTAAACTTCTTCAACAGATCAGAAGCATACTTTGACTGACATACCTTGGTACCTTCTTTTGTTTGTGAAATTTCAAGCCCCAAAAATTGCTTGAGAATTCCCAAGTCACTCATGGAAAATGCTTGGTGCATTGCGGTCTTAAGAGCAGCTATTTGTTCAATGCTATCACCTGTGATCAGAAAATCATCAACATACAACACTATCCATGTGATGTACTTCCCACCGCTTGGAAGCTGCCACTGCCAAAACTAGTCTAATGGAGTCTTTTTGAGCTACCGGTGCAAATGTTTCATTATAATCAAGTCCTTGGACCAGAGAATACCCCTTTTCTACCAGCCTTTCCTTGTACTTAATTTTTGTACCATCCGCTACACATTTAGTCTTATAAATCCATTTGCATCTTACCAACTTTCTGCCTGCGGGGAGCTTGACTAGCTCCCAAGTTTCATTCTTCTGCAATGACTGAAAATACTCATCCATAGAAATATGCCATCTAGGATCATGTGAGGCATCCTCATATGTTTTTGGATTATAATCTATCATCATATAGCACTTCTCTGAAAGATAAGGATCATTCACATTGAGAGTAGTCTCAAACTGTGATCTAATCGTCCTTTGGTCCTGAGGATTTCCTGCTAGTTCACCTGCTACTTGCAAAGTTTTTGCAGCCCACTTAGGCCTTGTAGGTGAGTTTTCATCTACAATAAATTGATCCTCATCATCAGAAATATCAGAATAAAAAATATCAACAACATCACTTACTTCTTCTTCAGTTGGCGATGAAGATGAATCTCCAATTTCTGCGCTCTGAGAGGGCTCTTCCTCAAACTACACACTTCTTTCGATGAATTCTTTATGAGTTGTCATGTTCAGCAACTTATATGCTTTCGAGTCCTATGAATATTCCACAAACAAACATGGTTGGATTTGGGGCTGCATAGCCCTCCTCTTCTCAATCGGAATCCTAGCCAAAGCCCTTGAGCCAAAAATCCTGAAATGAGAGATATCTGGTTTTTTACCTGTCCAAGCCTCGAAAGGAGTGATACCTTTGAGAGATTTGTGTGAAACTCTATTTTGAATATAGGTGGCACAATTTATTGCTTCAGCCCATAGCTTTGGAGACAAACGTTTTGCCTCAAGCATGCATGTGGCCATCTCCTTAAGAGATCTGTTCTTCCTCTCAGCAACCCCATTCTGCTGAGGTGTTTATGGATCTATATGTTGCATCTGTATGCCCAATAAAGCAAAAAATTGCTGAAAATATGATTTCACATACTCACCACCATTGTCAGATCTTAACACTTTAATATTCCTACCAGACTGATTCTCAATTGAGGCTTTGAATAACTTGAAAAACCCAAAAACTTCTGATTTAAGCTTCATGAAATAAACCCAATAGTACCTGCTAAAATCATCTATGAATGTGAGAATGTATTTTTCTGAATTCAATGACTCATGAGGAAATGAATCTGATATATCAGTGTGTATAAGTTCCAATGGTGCAGTGGTTCTCTCAGTGGTAGATCTCCCATACTTGTGCTCAGGGTGTTTTCCTAGGATGCAGGATTGACAGACACCTTTGGAAAATTTGATATTGGGTAGCCCTATAACCATCTCTTTCTCATGAAGTTGGGAAAGGTATTTGTAGTTTAGGTGGCCAAATATTTCATGCCATAGCTTGCTGGACTCATTGGCATGGGTCAGTAGAGCAGAAGGTGAGGAGTTTGGCACAAAATGAGAAAACTTGTAGATTCTAGAACAGTGGTCAGCAGTACCAAATGCAATAATTTTTCTTGTTGAAATTTATGTTATCTCAACATCATTGGGGGTAAAGGTGACTCTCTTGGGAAGCCCTGTATGGGTCTTCTGATAGACTGATAGTAGATTTGCAGCAAGTCCAGGGACATATAAAACATTCTTAAATGACCCAAACTCAAGATCTATGCTACCTTTTCCTTTGCTAAAAGTTTCAGAATTGTCTCCCAATACAATATTAAGACCACTAGAAGAGTCAAGTGAAGTAAAATACTTACTTGCAGACACCATGTGTCTTGAAGCACCAGAATCAATGATGAATGATGAAGATTGGGAAGTGCCGGCCATCAGTGCATGAACTCTCTCTTTGTCATCGGAATTTGATCCTCCATCTTTTCTTCTTGCGCTCTTTGGGAGAGGGATGTTGGCTTTCTCCAATGCCTAAGTTAATTGGTCGATGGTATTCTTCATACAAGAGCTTTCGGAATGAAATCCCTTGCTGCAATATGTGCACTTTGTCCTCTCATTCTTCTTGTTTGGATTCTTCTTGAAGTTTGATGGCTCTCCATTAAAATTCTGCTTGTCTTTCCGCTCACCGATGGGCTTCTTGAAGTTTCCTTTCTTCTTGCCTTTCGAATTCTTTGAGTCTCCAACACTTATACAATGGTCTTTGGATGGATTTTTAATGGCTCCCATTAAGACTAGCTTGTCTTGCTCTTGAGGTAATGACTCCATGAGTTATGTAAGTGACGGGCTCTTCCAATTTTTAATTGCTTTCCGGGTGGAATGGAAGGTGGAAACAAAAATTGAATAGTCCGGGCCAAGCTTGGAGAGAATGGACAAAACTACTTGCTCATCTTTCTGTCTATTCCACATTGCTTCAGCTACAATACAAGAGACTTGAATTTGGAGAAGAATTCTTGTAGATTATCGAAATTCTGTGGGCTCAAAGAGACTAGCTCGTTATCCAATTGGTGGCCTCTCAATTCATCGGTTTTACCGAACAATTCTTGAAGTTTCATCCATACTTCATTGGGTGAAGTGAGGCCATCAAGATGAAATAAGAGTTCTCTGGATGTAGTGAGACATAACATCCCATAGGTTTCATCCCTTCGATTATGCCATTTATATTTCTCCACTGCTGAGGTTGGCTCAGCTTCTGTTGCCATGGTCACCCTATAGAGCCCTTTGCTCCTCAGTAGAATCTCCATCTGTGCTTTCCAATCAAAATAATTGAAAGGAGTGAGGATGATCTGCTGTGTATGATCCATTGCTGCAACTGATATAACTTTTGGACTGAAATTAGAACACTTCTAGATTCCAAAATGCGCCCTGCAGAGAATAGAATTCACCTAGTGAATTGATCAATGCGCCCTTCCTGAGACTGTTGGATCCTGCAAGACAATCAATAGATGAAAGGAATAGCTTGATGGCTCTAATACCATGTGAAAATCATATCACATCCAAGAACTATGCAAGAAATTAACCTCTCTCATATAAAAAATCTCACACAACTGCTCAAAGACACAAAAATAATGCACAAGAATGGAATTCTGTATTACTTCTCATGAATAATAATTACACCAGACAAAATATGAATGTTGTAGTCTATTATTAAATAAAATTACAGAAATAATTCAAATGGCTAAATATTCCAAAAGAATCTTCTATCCATCAGAATTTCTAAAACTGCCCATCCCCCCTAGGTGGCAAGTTGGCTTTCCAAATCTGCTCAAAAGCTCACGAATTGCTAAATTAGTGAGCTGAAGATGAAATAAAGGTAAAATCAATGCCAAATACGAAATTGGAGTGGAAATGGTGTTAAGGAAATTTTTTGGTGATAAAAACACTTTCCTAGGTTGACTAGCTCTTTCCTTTGGAGGAAAAAGTAGTAAAAGCGGCAACTTTCTTCACAAATACGCCCTCCTTCCTAAATCTTATCCAGAATTCTTTAGGAGTGTGCCCAAGTTCCCAAGTGGCCTAGGAGTCTTGTAGAACACACCTTGCATGGAATCTTATCCTCCCATATTTCCTTGTGGGCCACACAATGGCAATTTCCTCAATTATTACACAGAATTAACCAACAAGTGATTAATTAATGCATCTTATGTAATTAAATAAATGGTAGGAAGGCTTAAATATTCCAATAGTAAGGGCCACCCATATTGTCTATATCAGGTGTACCCTTCAGATTTTAAGCAAGAAGGTTGAAAGGAACAAATAAAGGAATTAGAATCTGAAGACAAAACAACATTATAGTCTACCTCATCTAAACCCTCCCTCATCAATCCCAACCCCAAAATCCCCTTTGACCCAAAAATAGAGGGGCTAGCTTCACCAAGAACAAAGGGTCTAGAATTATCAACATCAAGCAAAGAGGAGGGCTTTGCTAACTCATACTTCTTACTTGATAGCTAAATGAAAAGATCTTCAACTTTCCATAATGATTCCATTTGATCCAATTGTGTCAAGGACAACTTGATGTCACCAAACACCTCTCCATATGCCTCCTTATGTCCTTCTAGATAATGATAGTTTGAAGTGATGGAATGGACATGTCATCAACCACAAATTCATTTGACAACCTCTCCTTTGAATTTTCTTCCAGCATGCCTAAATTTTCCTTGTCGGACAAACCAACCCAACCCCTAGATAACAGGTCCTCTCTAGGTAGATCTTGTTCTTAGTCTAAAGTTTAAGGTCTTCAAATATCTCCTCCTTCCTTTTAGCCTTCTATATTTTTTTTTTGAAAATTCTTATCACAATCCATCGAGACATGACGATAAAGGTGATAATGGGCACATTGAAATGAAATATTAAGATAATCCAAAGGTGCAATTAATTTCTTCCACTGACTACAAGTTCCATCGACACAAATTTTCCTTGTCTAATAACTATTTTAACCAGAATACGAGCCACCAAATGAGAGAAACTATATTTATATTTATTGTCAATAGCTATAAACTTTTGCAAGGATTCCCCAATTGCAATAAAACCTTCCTCTGACAAAAAATTGATCAATAATCGAGGAATATTGACAGAGTATTCTCTATAAATCAACATTGATGCAAAATCTATTAAGAGTCTTCCTTCCTATGAAAGATGAAACCCACCCAACCCTAAGCCAATAAGTGAATAATAGAGTTAGATACCACCATTTCATAGACTTATTTAACTTCTCATAAAACCATGTAAAAACATTTCTTGGGAATAAATCTCGCCACACTTCTTTCAAGAAGTTTATGGAGTGAATCCCCATGCAGAGTAAACTCCTAGCATTCACATACTTCATCCCTATGGGAGAGTTCTGGTTTTGATGACAAGTGTGGATGATGAAGAAGAATTAAATCCACTACTTGATCCACTGTATCGATTGAACCCTCATCCTATTTAATTAGATATGACACATTATTTCCAAGGCTCTCCTCTAAACTAAAGATAGGGTTATTGTGGGAAATTATCCCACTTTGGGTGGAATCCTTTGAGGTTGTTGACTAGGCCCGGTATTTAGAAATAGAAATAAAATGTGATAATGCCAAAGTAGATCCTGCAAGGTGTTGTTAGTGGAATAGATTAAAAAAAAAAAGCAAAAATAACTTGAAATGGAAAATGAGAACAAGGGGGTGCAAATTACAAAAAAGGACCAATGCATGAACCACTTTAGATTTCCCAATGGTTAAGAAAATACATGTAGTATCACCTAGGAGGTTGAGGCTTCAAAAGGAAGCCAATAATATCCCTCAGTGGGGCATATTTTTTTCACGCTAGATGATATATAGCTAAAAGTACCAATGGCGAGAAGCACTTTCCCCTTGGAGGAAGGAGGAAATGGAACAATGGAGAATGCCAATCTATGAAAGAGATGGGCTATGAGGAAGCTCCAATACAATTTCTACAGCATAACCTTGCTCTTGGTTTCTTCTCTAAGATGCATGTTCATGGATTCCTTTTATATTCCAAGAGGTGGCTAAGAATTAACTAGATCCAAGTGTGAACCCATTGACTCCATGATTTGGCTCCAAAGTACACAAAGTGGGGCCATTCAATGGACCCAAGTACATGAGGAGGCTGAATTCAATTTTTTGTACATATTGGAGCTTTGATGAGCCTTTAATGTGTCATGGGTTGTTGTGGTCCCACCATTTTGATAGTATCATGGATATTGAAGGAAAATCCACGTAGGAGTCACCAGCGCACATAACTGGTAACATGCATAGTCGCACACCTAAATAGAGATTAGGCCGTGTGGCCCTATATTTAGACTATTATTTGACATTTCTTGACTCATATTTCTTCTTGGAACTGATGAGGATGTATTCGGTGAGTTGCATGTTATATGTTGATGATTCCTTACTATGTGAATTGAAAAAATGTTGCATGTGTGTGATATTTATGCGTTAAGAGATGCCCCCCTATTGTATGAGGTCCAGAGGGTACTATAGGGCCAATAATGTATCATCGTTTCTTTTGTGCTCTCTGGTGTTCTTAGATGCTGTGAAGCAGATGTGAATGGATAGGATACTTCCATGGGGAAGATTGTTTGTGAAGGCGTAATAAAGAATCGTGTTTTATACAAACAAGGTGGGCATATCCATGCTCGTGAAATATGTCAAAGTGGATACAAAAAGAGGAGACTGAGGGCCCCACTAAATATACTGCTGGCACACATATGAAGCATCAATCCATGTAAGAGTAACGGAACCTAGAAATGTTGTTACAGGTGTTGAAGAAGCAGTATTGTTGATAACCATGACAATCCTGCGAGGGTGGGGGACCAGAATACGAGTAAGGGTGTTGGATGTGGCACCTTATTGAACTGCTATGACCATGATTTATAAATGTGAACATTGCTACCTTTGGAACATACGACTCTCCCTGATGTGATAGATGTGTTGAAATTGAGGATAGGAGAGGATACTAAGTTAGGAAGGAATGATGGCTCTCCCTACTTAGTTCGAGGTGATCCCTTATAGTGATTGAAATGGACCCCAAGGTACAACTGCAACTTTGGAAACTCTCAGAATATAGTGATTTGATGTTAACGAGAGATGAAGTACATGATAAGATGAGGGTCTTATCGTAAGAACCAATATCATTTTGTAACCAACTATTGGACTGACAGACCTGAGATAAGATTGGTTGCTAAGCATGAGGCTCATGAATTTCTTTGATCGGTTTCAACTTGGGGAGTAATGGTTGAAAACATTTTTCAAAATAAAGGTACAAAGTACAAGCAGATGAAGGGATTTGTTTGGGCCATGACACTTAGGTTGAAAGTGAATGAAAAAACTTGTAATGTTGGGGATATGAAGACTCAGCAACATCGGTCAAAGGTGACCAGGGTTCGATACCAAAATAATAGTGGCATTCCCATGATTTTGAATGGATTTGGGAACAGTTTGTACATAAAGAATAAATGGTGGAGTCCCCACAATTTTTGGTGTGTTGGGGGACAAATTTGATGATGGGTGGGATTCCTGTGGTTTTAGGTGAATCAAGGAATCAATTTGACGATGGGTGAATTTCCCTCAGTTTTGAGTGAGTCAAGGAACCTTTTCCATAATGATGTGAGGTTGTTTTTCAAATGTGAAGATGATTTCCCCATGAATCAATGCCATGCAGATTGTTCTCTGGGAATAATTGAATAGGATTGGTTACTATTGAGGGTCGGAGGCCCATTGGTGTCTTAGTGGGGTTGGTGGGGCGAAGAATATTATAGATGGGATAGTTCTCATGGAGGTATGAGTGGTGAACTATGTTTCTTGATCGTAACATATGCCGAGGAATTTGATGGCATCGACTGTTGAAGGTGGGGGAGCAATTGCAAGCTATAAAATGATGAACTATAGGTTGATCGTTTCAAGGTTTATCAAATTCCTTAGGCTTTTGTGGGGTCAACATTATAGGTTTCAAATAATGATAGGGATGAAATGGTCTGCACAACCATGGGGGAAAGATGTTATCCACAGTAGTGATATTAATGGTATATCATTACTGGGAGGGGGACTCTGTGGTTATCGGTGTGAATATCTGGTTGGTGCAATGAAAAGAGAGGGAATATGTTGGCCATATGCCAGTTTCGAGATGATTCCTTTGGTAGAAGTCCACCGCCATTGCTGAGGGGTGGAGTATTTTTCTTAAAATGGAAACACAAGAGGAAATCATGCATTGGTCGTGATCATGTACAAATGGCGCAAATACCCAAGTGTAGTAAAGAACATGACAAAGGTATTGATAATGCAAAATGAAAAACCAAAACTTAGCACACCTATAAAGTGCAACTAGACCAGGAGTAGAAAAATAGGTGCTAGATGGAACTTACTAGTGGAGAGAGTGAAAATAGTCACCTTTTAGATATCGTCATATTGAACGCAGTGGTGTCGATGGATCGTTAAAAAGAGTTACGGTTTGGTTGTGGTGAAGGTTTGAAGATTGTGTCAAATCACTATAAAAGTGGCGGGGCCCATTTTCCAAGGTCATTTGTACTTTGTGTGTCCTTTGTGGTTTGGAGCTATGTATGTTGATTCCGGGTGATATATTTATGCTATATTGCATAAATGAGGAAAATGGGAAAAAGGCGGGTTCTCCCTTAAAGTGGAGGGGACATTTCAAATGTTGGAGATTAGGATGATGCAGAAGTAGCATCATACTCATCAAGGACCAATGAGGACATGACATTTGAAAGGATAGCATGTAGTGTTGTTTAGAAAACTGGAAATGGTTGCAGAAGGTATAAGTCTTCGTCATTAGACGAGGAATCCTCACTAGTGAGTAAACCAGTCAAAGATGAGGTGGTATCAATTGTATCTAGTAAATGAGGAACAACTTCCTCAACAGGTAAGCCTTGAGGGACTATGCTGAGGTAGGCGAGTCAATCTCAAAGCCTCATTAGCTAAAGGAGATCCTCTCATTTGGTGCGTAAAATGGGACACTAGAACGAAAAGTGGGAAGTGTCTCCACAAGATCGACATGGATGGGGTACTTGGGCACAGAGAGGTATATGTGCCGAAGATGGGGTAGCTTGATCCAGAATGGTTGTGATGTCCCTGGAAGGGATCATGTGAGTATGATGCCTAAGGATGAGAATCCATCATGGTGTTCTATCATCGTAATACCCATTGTTCAAGGATCTTGCGACGTCCAAGGATTGACATGAACTACCATAATAGCTAATTCATAGGTAGGCATAACTGTTGTTGTCACCAATGCAGTGACCACAATGATGGAAGTTGTTCCTGGTGTTTGTGGGGAAGGATTCTCGACCGAAGGTTGAGTGAGGCAAATGGTCACCAAAGAATCACAAAGTCGAGGGAGATCAGGACAATGATTTGTGTAATTCCAAAATTGGGAACAAATCGAACATGCATGATTGGTACACAATGATTTGGACTTAGGTGTGGGTGATGACGAGGTGCCCCCTACTACTGTTAGTGGAGAATGGGTCACACTAACATGGGTGTTGAGAAAATTAATGAGCTCCGACAAGGTGGGGCACAAGGTGGTCGCATGGCCTTGCTGCCCATAGAGAGAACATGGTGGAGTGATCCTGTGTGTGGGAGTATTGGTCATTATTGGGGATTTTAACTGTTGTTGGTTAATGCCCCTTGATTTAGGATTGGGGACCCCAATGATTCGAGAGAAGGGTTAGGTAAGAGGGGTCCTTTTAACTTAGGTTGTTTAATTCCCCCAATGGTGGTTTTAGTGACTATCGACAGTGGTTTTAGCTGCGGATGTTGTAGGTTCAACTGGTGGTGAGGATGGTGTCACTGGCCTAGAAGGTGCAACACTCGAAATAGGGAAAAACTCATAATGGAATATAGGTTTTGAATCCATCTCTAGGTATGGTGGTGTAAGGTACGATATAAGTATACCCAAGGTTAACCCATGTATATTCAACTGAGCCATCGTCGGTGTCCCTTGCACTCCTGGGAGGTGGGGGGCACTAGAATGGGATTTGGAAAATTGCAGGTATCGATGGTCTCTACGTTTGTTCAATTCCATGACTCATTAGAGGTGTTGATGATGTTTTCGAGGGATAGGTGGGCACATTCTTGTCGGTGAAAATTGTGCACATAAGGCCATCAGTGGATGCTAGGATCTTAGGTGGTGGGATGCAAGTTAGACTCGTTGTACATTCCTGGGGAAATAACAACATAAGGGGGTTGAATCGTCTCGATTATTGTGGGTAAGATGTTTTCAGGATTGGTGTTAGTATTGGGATCATAGTAGTTGAGCTGGTCAAGGTTGATGATTGTCCCATTAAAGGGAAAAATCATGATGCAGAAGAATGAGGAGGAAACCACCTTCATTGCATACATGTAACTACGCCCCAAGAGGATGTTGTAGTAAAGTTAGGTATTGGCTACCTTGATATCGATCATAACCATCTTGTCCCCCATATAGATAGGGATATTTTGGTACAATCCTCTCGGTTGGTATGACCTCCCATCATATGCACGAAGAGAAATAGACAAGGGGACTAGCTCAGGTGATCCCAATCACTTCCAAACATTGGAGGACATAACGCAAGTGGATGCACCTTCATCGATGACACACCGATGAATCATAATTCTTTTTATGGTAATGGGGACTTGGAATGCGACTAACGAAGGTACTTGTGATTCACCTTTGTTGAGAACAAAATTCATGAGGCGCGAGTCGGAAGGGTCAACAATGCCAAATGCATTAATTAATTCCTTACACTGAGTTGGGAAAGATTGTAGCACCTCTAATGTGGACTTTGTGGCTGACAACTAAGCCAAATCATCCACAATACTATAATTGTGGGAGACTTTCATATGAGGGTTACTAGGGGTGTGTCGAAGTGAGACTTTGGGGATCTGAGGGATTTGGTCATACTTGGGTGCAATAACTACCAAGGACCACCTGAGGGGATGTGTACGAATTCCACTTGGGGGGATTCTGGCATATCATAACCTTTGGCTCTAGTCTGAAGGTTGACATCCAATGTATAGATGTTCTGGAAGGAAATGTTACTAGAGGGGTGGGGTTCCTGTTGCTAAGTAACGACCCCTTGATTGGAAAAGGGTTTTTGCAATACAGTGGCTTGGATTTGTGTAGGGCTAGGAACTTAAGGGGGATTTACCACTTTCTTCTTTTTTGCCTCCACAAACTGTTGGTAGTCATGGATAAGAGGACAATGGTGAGTATAGTGACCATATTCTTTGTAGATGGAGCAATATTAGTTGGTCCTCATGTTTGTGTTCTTCCCTTGCTTGTGGGGGTTGTTAGCCCCTACATTTGGGTTTCCCTAGTTATAGTTCTGTTGGGGAGGGGGTTTCCCCCTTGCCCTTGTTGTTGGTTTTGTTTGTTCTTTCCCTTCATCTTCCCTCGATTTTGAGGGTTATAGGGATCGGATGCATTCAACTGCTCAAATTGTCAGGCTTGTTGGGAGAAAGAGGGTTGAACTATATTAACCCCCATGTGAGAAGTGGGGAATGAACTAATAAGACATGGAAATAGGTAGTATGGATTATACCCCGGTGGTGGGATAAATGCGGGTTTCTCTCCATGCGATGTAGATGTAGCAGTGAATGGTGTCATTTTTGGTGGGGGTACCACTATGGCTTGGATGACATTCAGATAAGTAGGAGTATAGGGTCCATACTATAACTAACCAAGTGGAGGAGTTGGTAAAACTACAGTGGGTGCTGACATGGTAGGCATGGGTGGATACTGCAGGACCAAATTGAATGTCATGGGAGTGGTGGGGGGGACCTTTCTGTGGTGGGAAATGGACCCAATAATCCCATCCATTGAGTGTGACAAAACCGCTGGTGTATGATCCAATGACTGGTGCCGAGGGGAATCAGGAATGATGGTGTATAAATACCCAAATTGGGCATAGATAAGATTGAAATGTTGGTGTCACGTACCCACCCATCCATCCAAGGCAAGGGAGGGAACATGATGCCAATCTCTGGGGCTCTTCATAAAAATCAGCTAGTTCATTAGATGCATACAGTTAAAAACAAATGTGTGCAGATGTAAATTAAACAAACATGCACAACGGAAATGAACTCATCCACACACATGTTACACGACTATTATTCAATTTAACTCAGCCAACAAATTAATACCATTGCAGAAGTGATTACATAAGAAAATACTCATATTGATGTAATGTTGTCCCAACAACTAGCTATGTCGCTGTAACATTCCACCCAACCGTAGGCTCTTTGACGGCATATACTGAGTCCATTTGAAGGCCACCCCCGAGCTGGGCATGATTCTTACAAGGAAAAGGGGACATTTTCTCATTCACAGCCAATTAATCATTTCATCTGAGCCAAGCCAGTCCACAGTTGGGTTTATCAGGCTACATTTGAACCCTGGAGGCTTACCCTTAAGCTCAAGCCAAAGCCATGGATACCCATAACCCATACCCAACATACTCTTCTCTCACACAGTAAGCACAAACATGGGGCAGGGATACACATTTTAAACAGTGGGATTTACAAATAATATGGCCATGGGTTTCCCCATATCGTGGGCACCCCAAAAATGGATTGGGAGGAGGAAATTCGACCATAGGGAAGAAAACGATTTCTCCCACAGATATAACAGCACTCAGTGGGCCAAAGAGCCTCTATACACCCCCAAATTAATTTCCTCTTTCTTCCCAACTGGTATATAACACAAAAACGCCCTTCTCTCAGCTGAGAAAGAAATAAACACATAAAAACCATGGAGGAAAATGCCCAGGTGGTTCCAAACTCGTGAGGGAGGAAGACCCGTTGATGGATCATCCCTTGGGGGACAAATTCATGGCTCTTTTCTTTCCCAAGAAGCAAAACACCATTTCCCATGCAGGGTGGCTTGCCCATACTCGAATTTGGACAGCCATACCTCTCATTCCCCAAGGCATTAACTACCTCAACCAACTCTTGGGAGAAATCAATGATTGGGTACAAAAGTCAACATGGGTAGTTGGGGGTTTGATGGGTTCTCTCATTGACACTTGGTTTGACTCTATTGGCTTAAGGGTTTGAATGTTTCCCTCCCAATTCCTTGTAAAATCATGCCCCCATCTCTTTGTTGCATTGCATAGCTAGTTGTGGGTATTTTATAAAAAAATGCATATTGACATGATGTTTGAATTTCCAACGTGCTTGGCTAGCACGCGAACCATACGCATCAGTAAATCGATGGCAGGGCCTTGTCCTTGAGCTCCTCACCATGATTTTACAGCAATATTACATCATTTACATTTTTAATGTGATAGGGTCGAGATGGGGACGTGACAGTTGGGCCTTTAGGATGGCCTCTTCCTCATTTTGCGGCATGGATGTGGTGACATCTTTGGAAATGGATGGATGGAGTGATTTAATGAACCAATCCAAAAAGAATGGAGGTTTTATTGAGATTTTACACAACATTTAGTGTCTACACCACTCATGGATATGGTGTGCGATGTGTATAGATGTGTTTTGTCAAAATTCTATGAGAATTTTGAGGTTGAGTTCATGGCAAATTCGGAGCTCAAGTATGTGAGGAAGGCAGTGGCCAATGTCGCAAAGGTGGCATGGATTGATACTTGTAAATTCACATACCATTTAACTGCCATCCCATCGAGGGTGCGTTGAAAGAGGCGAAGCCTTATTAATTCTTCCACTATGTTGTTGGAGGAACACCATAAGTGAAAAGAAATGACATGGATGGTAGGGTCATCTCTTTTCCCTTAAAATTTAGGAATTCCCTAGGGAAGTATATTCGGCATAACCATGTTTAATCATGTGTGATAGGGTCATTCATCAATTTGTCCAAATCAGGGAGATTGAGGCTAAACATGAAAGGTAAGGTGGGGGTTGGTCCTAGCATTGTATGCTACGTGTGAATTTTGAGAGGGGGAGACCAAGGTGGTGTACAAAATAATGAATGACCTCCTATGAGAGAGGAGGGATGAAAATGGTCCAAAGGATCTCTGAGGGGAGAAGACAAAAGAAGGCCTCTTTTGAAAGGAGAGGAGGCAAAGGGATATAGATGCTCTTGAGGGGATAAAATGAAGGAGA
Source organism: Larix kaempferi (assembly GCA_027924585.1). Taxonomy (NCBI): domain Eukaryota; kingdom Viridiplantae; phylum Streptophyta; class Pinopsida; order Pinales; family Pinaceae; genus Larix; species Larix kaempferi. The sequence continues at coordinate 80,045 of BSBM01000056.1, forward strand.
ACATCATACTGTGGAGAATGAGGTGAAAGGATATACACCTTCTCCGAGAGGATACAACAAACCAAGCAAGGAACGATCTCTCCTTAATGATCCTATCAATGTGGAATGGGGGCAGCTCCAACTAGAGTATCTCCCATGTGAACCACAAGGATAAAGTTGAGAAATACCCCTCAAGAGAGGGGATATGCCTTACAGTCTTCGAGACTATTTTAGGGGGTTGTTTTGTTCCTCAATGGTGAAAGGTTAGTGCCAAATGAGAGTGATGGTGCAATTAAACACAATTGAACAAATGCAAAAATATGTCATCCACAATAGATGAAATATGGTGCAACAAGTGAGTGATATGTGCAAATTTGGTTTAGTGCAAGAGTCCCCACGTGTAGTTTCTTTTTAATTACGAGTTAATGAACTTGTATTTTAAAAAAAATAAGTGTAAATTACCTAAAATACCTAGCATCCTTCCTCTCAAATGTAATTGGATGTTCCAAAATCACAATTAATGGTGACAATGGGATCCATAAACCATTTCACTAGTGAAGGTAACAAAGAGCTAGATCTATTGGTGATGGGGCCAATGTTCCAATCAAGAAGACTTGGAAACACTTCCCAATGGCAATAACTGACTTCATGAGTAAATTGCACTCACAATCGCTCCTTGATGATGTCCTAAGTTTTGCCACTAAGATACCTTATGTCAAGTGTGGATAAGTGGTTATGCCTAGGCAGTATAGTATCGCCTTCACAAAAATTTGAGTGGCTCTTTGGAGAGGGTAGGGAAGCTATACCTCGGCTTTGACCTCCTTGGGCATGATGCACTTCTTATCCGAGTTTTCTTTGAAAACTTGTTGATAGCAGGATTTTGATAGTACCCTATAAGTCAACAATGTTATGTTTTAAAAACCTAATGAAACTAAATTGGTGGGCATTAATGGACATCTAGCCCAATCAATCCTACCTAACTAAAATATTGTTTTGTGACCTCCTGTGGAGGATTTTAGCTGGTTGGAAATTTACAAAGTTGATTTTAAGGGTCTTGATTCCCTTAATGAGTGTAAGGGAGGTATTTCACACTTCCCTTCCTTTCTAATTCACCAAGCTCACAAGAAGTGCGAGGTGAAGAGCATACTTGGAATGAAAGAGGTTTTAGGTCCCTTAGTGTGTGCTAGTGATGCAAACACATGTGAGGTAAGAAAATTTATTGTTGCAAATTAACTAGAAGAGTGTAAAGTAAATGAAAATGGAGATTTATATTTTTATTCTAAAGAGATGCTAATGGTGCTTTACAAAAATAAAGTGCTAATGAATTAAATGTGTGCAATGGAGGTATTTTACACTTCTCATCCCTTTCTGATTCACCAAGCTCACATGAAGTGCGAGGTGAAGAGCATACTTGGGGAGATAAGAGTCTGTAGGTCCTTGCTTGTGTGCAAAAAGTGGATTCTACACTACTTTAGCCTAAAAGCATGCCAAGTAAACAAAGAACATAAAATGTCTTGAATACTAGTGACAACGATGAGGACCATTGAAATCCTCAAGGTTGGTTACCTAAGTATATTTCAAGAGAGAATGAATCTTTACTACCTATTCTTAGTCTAAGTGAGCTAATTACTATAGATAATGTAACTGTTGCAAGTTAATTAGTTCTAGCTCATTAGTGAGCAACCATTGGGGCTGCAAGAATGTGAAAAAATGATAAAAATAAAATAAAATGAGTAACTGCGTGAAAAATACAGATATAGGTGCACGATATCATGGAAAAAATGCTCACTGGAGAGCAGTAGCGTGGTTACAACACAAAAAGGTCATGTGGCCAATGAGGGACTAAATTGTGCAGGTAGTTGTCTATTAATCTATGTGGGTAGTGCGACTGTTGAGGGTTTAAATGCGTTGGCTATGCGGCTGGGACATTGGGATCCACAAGATTGTTGAAATAACAATCATGACCAAGATGAGGTTGAATTTATGGAATGAAGCATATGGACCTCTTCACCTGCAAAGGAAAATATACCATAAATTAACTACCTAACAAATAACAACACATTTAAGATAAAATGAGCAAAAATGAAGTGGAGTCGCCATAAATGTTGTTGTGGGAAATTATCCCACTTTGGGTGGAATCAGGGTATTTTTTAAGGATTATAATATTATACTCAAGTATAGTATCCTAGGCGATTATTTTGGATTGAAAAAAACATGTATATAGATAGGTAGGCGAATATTAAATATGAAACATACAATTTACTACTGAAATGTGTAAATTTTGGTGAATATTATGATAAAAAAACATATTTTATGTAAATATAGGTGATATTAGAGACTAAAAATGAGCAAATAGCGAATTTACTTATTGAAAAAAAGCCCGAAAAATAGCCAATTGGCGAAATTTTGACCTTAAAAACTACCCTGGATGGAATCCTTTAAGGTTGTTGATTAGGCCCAATATTTAGAAACATAAAGCAAATTCAATAACCCCAAAGTAGATCCTACAAGGTGTTGTTATTGGAATAGAGTAAAATAAAAACAAATATAAGCAAAAATAACTTGAAATGGAAAATGAGAACAAGGTGGTGCAAACCACAACAAAGGACCAATGCATGAACCACTCTAGATTTCCTAATGGTCAACAAATACATGTAGTGTCACCAAGGAGGTCAAGGATTCAAAAGGAAACCAACAATCTCCCTTAGGGAGGCCTATCTTGTTCACACAAGATGCTAGGTAGATAAAAGAACCAATGGAGAGAAGCACTTGCCCCTTGGAGAAAGGATAAAATGGAGTAATGGATAATTCCAAACTATGAAAGAGATGGGCTATGAGGAAGCTCCAATACAATTTATGCAACATAACCTTGCTCTGGTTTTCTCCTCTAAGATGCATGCCCATGGCTTCCTTTTCTAGGCCAAGAGGTGGCCAAGAAACGACTAAATCCAAGTGTGAACCCATTGACTCCATGATTTGGCTCCAAAGTACACAAAGAGGGGCCACTCAATGAACCCAAGTACATGAGGAGGCCAAATTCAAATTTTTGGAGGTAGTGGAGCTTTGATGAGCCTTCAATGTGTTGTGGGTGGTTGTGGTCCCACCGTTTTGACAGTCGCGTGGATATCGAAGGAAAACCCATGCAAGAGTTACGCACGCACATAACTGGTAACATGTACAATCGTGCACCTAAACAGAGATTAGGTCATGTGGTCCTATCTTTTGACTATTATTTGGCATTTCTGGACTCATATTGCTTCTTGGATATGATGAGGATGTCTTCGATGAGCTGCATGTTATATGTTGATGACACCTTACTGTGTGAATTACAAAAATGTTGTACGTATGTGAGATTTATGCGTTAACAATGGTCTAGGGTAAAATGAGAGCGAAGTTTGCCCCCGAGAATATATTCCATCTCCTTATGTTGAGACCACCAAGGGGAGACAAAAACCCTATCAACATAATCAACAAAATTAGAAACCATAGTATTCTCTACTCCATCCCCTTCAAAAAAAACATAAATGCATCTATCCTAAAAATTTCAATGTTGCTTGTAACTTGAATAACATTAACACATGAGAGCTTTTCAAAGGTCTCATAAGTATTAAATATAGCCCTCTCTCCATATAGTTTTTGTGTGTGCACTCATGCTTATTAAATAGTAATTATGTATAAAAATTAAAATACTTAATAACATTTATTATGAAGTAGTAGTTTTTTGACCTATAAAATAATAAATGGTATTTAATTTAAATTTCAATTATACCCAAAAATATATATAGATATATTAAAATAATTAAATATAAAATAATATATAAATTTAAATATATTTGATAAAGATGATGTTCATGCTTATGGCTCTTACAAATCCACATAATTTTATGAGAAAGTAAAATTAGAATATATCTAATCATAGTAAAAAATGAACGTCTCAAAATGTCTCAAAGTTATTATATTTTTTTATAAACTATAAATAGTTATCAAACCTACTAAAGTTATGTTAAAGATAAACATGAGAATAAAATTATTACGTAAAATATAATTTGTATAATTGTGTGAATTTCTAATTCGTGCGACGAACAGCACTATTCCATATTCTTGCCCTACTAGAAACTTTAACGCAGCAATATTCGAAATTCTTGCCCAACTAGCAACGCGCATCCAATTTTCTGAAATTTGTTTAATTCTAGCTTTATACTGCGCTCCATAATCATCTTTACTTTATTCTCGTGTGGTCGTTCAAAGCTTTTGCCCGTTTTTTCAGGTTTTTTCCGTATTGCAAATAGTCCAGAAGAAGCATAAATAGATCAATGATCTGCGCTGGACCTGCATCAAATTGGCGTAAACGTATCAAGAAGCAGCAACGTTGAGGAGACTCAGGAGAGGAGAGATGGGTAGTAAAACAGTAATGGTAGCTGCTTGGATTTTAATGTTAATGGTGATTGCTGAAGCATCAGGGGCTGCAGCAGTTTTAACAGCGGTAGCTAATGAAAAAAGATCTCCTGGACGCTTCCTAAAGGGTTCTATAGCTCCTTCAGGGCCTTCTCACTGCCACAATAACCACCAACACTGTCAAGCTCTTTCATCTCCATCAAAACTTTCTGATTGAATGAATGAGTGAAAGGGGAATGTAAGATTCAATGTCACCTGCTTAGGTTTTTGATAAGATTCAATGTCAGCTGCTTAGGTTATTGTTTATAATGAGATTTACAGATTCTATAGCTCCTTCTGGGCCTTCTCACTGCCACAATAACCACCAACACTGTCAAACTCTTTCATCTCCATCAAAACTTTCTGATTGAATGAATGAGTGAAAGGGGAAAGTAAGATTCAATGTCACCTGCTTAGGTTTTTGATAAGATTCAATGTCAGCTGCTTAGGTTTTTGTTTATAATGAGATTTACAGATATAATAAAATTTATAACTTTGGTTACTGGAGGCTCATGATCTGTTGCTACATATTCTGCTATGATAACAGTTTTTGTACAGCTTTAATGGGACATGTTTCATCTGGTTTTCTGTGTTCTGAGCATTATCATACATATCATATCTTTAAAGGCTTAAAACTGCAGCATTCCATTCATTTGGATGGATGTAATTCATGCACCTATGTCTTCTCTCACACACAATCTGGCTCAATATCTGGTGAAAAGTTTGGTCACAGTAAGAGCCAGGATTCAGGTTTAATAATCTATTAACCCATCTTCCATTGCATTTCTTACCAAAGAATAAAAAAGTGCTTCAGGATAGCTAAGTATTGGTCTGTTGTACATGACAATAATGGTATGGAAGCTGTTTGGAAAAGTCAGCGCATTGCAAAGATCATCAATGGATGTGATCAATAGGAACAAATAATTGTTGCTTTGTTGCTTTTTAGCTTTAACCTCTGTATCAAAATTAATAAAAATAAATAAATAAACTTTTTCAATAGTGAAATTATTGAGGATATTTTTAATTATGGATTTAATAAATACTTGGAAAAATGTGTCCAATGGATGTAGTTTGGGTGGTTGGGAAAAATGAATGCTACCCTCCCCACCCATGTTCAATTATTTGTAAGTGACATGTTGATCCTTTAAATGGGTCTATAAGATTCTCTTGTTGATGAGGCCAAAGTTTTAGTGGTTTCATATAAGTGCTTTATTTTTCAAAGTGGGTTTCCTCTCAACTAACAAGTTGATTTCGACTATATATCCTATGTTTATTATGTGTTTGTTTATTGTACTTCAATTATGTAGTCTGATTAATTTAATATACTTGTAAGGTTGGGTATTTTTTAAGACCAACACTTGTTTGACACTTTAATGGATTTAAGTGAATTCTAATCACAAATCAAGCTTATATAACTTCAACACTATGCACTACAATCCAAGTTGATATTAATGTTGAATACCTCCTGTGTTTCGATTCCAATATTTCCTCCTAGGCTCTCAGCTCCACCAGAACTTGAACTCGTGCAATTATCGAATTATGTTACTCCAAATTTTAAAGTGTAATAACATCTAACCTTCCAAACCGGGTTTAATTATTTATTTTTTATGTGTTGTCTTTGTGTTACCAATGTTATTCTTTCCAAGAATGATTAAAGAATTCCAATAATTATATGTGAGAATAGCTTTTCATTCTTGTCATTTCATCTTTGCCTCACACACATGGAGGGTCATGTGAATTCCATGTATATGTTTGTAAATGACCCTAGTTGGTTTTGGTGGTTGTGCCATTTTCATCAAGGGTGGAATTGCCTTTGAAGCACTTCTTGTCAACATCTCTTCCAATGAGCTTCCTTATCAATGGTTTGATTTGTCAATGGATCAACTTTGTTCACTAATTCTCTATTGGTATCTCTTCCTTATCAATGAACAACTTGTCGATAACTTGCATTTTATTCATCTACCTTGTGGTGAAAACCTTGTCCAAAACTCCTTCATTTGGCACATGTCTTATTAGTGAACACCTTGTCAATTATCCCTTTCTAGGTGGACTCCTGTCAATCATAAGTTTGAAGAACAAATACGCACACTTTTATTTCAAACCATCCAGTTTACTTACTTCATTGATCCAATGTCAATGAACATCTTGTCTACAATCAACTTGTCAACAACTTTCTTAACGATCATCTTCCTTATTAGTGAATACCTTGTTAACAAATCCTATGTTGGTCATATGCCTTGTTTGTGAACACCTTGTTGGTCCTCCCCTTCTCAATGGATATGTTTTCAATCATTCCCTTCTTGGTGGAAACCTTGTCAACCATGAGTTTGAAGAACAAATACAAGTATTTTTCTTTCATTCCCTTCCATTTAATAAATTCATTGATCCATTGCAAATCAATGAGGGTTTTCTCAGTTGAGTTCTACTGACATTGAAATTTGTATTGGACCTTTGTAAACAACATTCCATAAAGGTCATCAAGATTTGGTTTTAGTGTTTGAAGTGCCACATTACTAGTGGTGAAAATAGGTTAAACACATTTACCAATTCATTAACAATCGACATGGCAATAATCCAAGAAAGTGAAAACCTTGTCCAAAACTCCTTCATTTGGCACATGTCTTATTGGTGAGCACCTTGTCAATCATCCCTTTCTAGGTGGACTCCTGTCAATCATAAGTTTGAAGAACAAATACGCACACTTTTATTTCAAACCATCTAGTTTACTTACTTCATTGATCCAATGTCAATGAACATATTGTCTACAATCAACTTGTCAACAAATTTCTTGACGATCATCTTCCTTATTAGTGAATACATTGTTAACAAATCCTATGTCGGTCATATGCCTTGTTTGTGAACACCTTGTTGGTCCTCCCCTTCTCAATGGATATGTTGTCAATCATTCCCTTCTTGGTGGACACCTTGTCAACCATGAATTTGAAGAACAAATACAAGTATTTTTCTTTCATTCCATTCCATTTAATAAATTCATTGATCCATTGCAAATCAATGAGGGTTTTCTCACTTGATTTCTACTGACATTGAAATTTGTATTGGACCTTTGTCAACAACATTCCATGAAGGTCATCAAGCTTTGGTTTTAGTGTTTGAAGTGCCACAGTACTAGTGGTGAAAATAGGTTAAACACATTTACCAATTCATTAACAATCAACATGGCAATAATCCAAGAAATTACCTCAACCAATAGTCGCCAATGTTGTTTGGCATTTGGCTAGTTCCATGCCAATAAGTGCTCATTTCAAGTCCCCCTTGGTGAGATGTACTAGTTTATGGTTGAAAATTTAGTAAGGATGCCATCCACAAATGTGTGAAAACATTCTTGGAGGAAAACAAATGCTATGACAATGAATTTATCCTAAACATTGTCCCCTACAACCATAACAAAAAACATAATCATATACATAATTTCTTCTTCGCTATCCTCTTACATTACACATCTTTATCCTTCAATGTCTATGTTGATCGAATTGTAAATTATGATAATGTGATGGAACCTAATCTCAATTCATATGACAAGGTATTCTCTTAAACCTTGTCCCATACAGCCATAACAAAGAACATACCATATACATACTTTCTTCTTCTCAATCCTCTCACATTACTCATCTTTGCTCTTCCATGTATGTGTTGATCAAATTATAGATTGCCATAGCATTCGAATTGTAAATTGCGACGATGTAGTGTAAGATAATAATAGCTAAATATTTAACTTTACAAACTCCAATTTCTTTGACTTGAATGCTTTGATAAGTTTCTCAAAACTCCATTAAAAAACACTTTCTTTTCTTTCCTTATACTTGAACTTTTCATATTCTTAAATCAAATAATGTTGATGTGGTTGAGCACAAGAATTCAAATTTTTTAAAAGAGTTTTTAGTATCAAGTAAATCCATTTTAACTTTGAATTTGCAAATTTCTATTTTATTTTTATTTTTATTTTTTCAAGTGTTTTTCTTTTTCATTGGAACATGTTACGGGTATCTTAACAATGTATAGCCATCAATGGATTTGACCTTGATACCTTCACTCAAGGACATTTTTTTGGATTTTCTTTATCTTATTTATTAACTTTTGTTTCATTTTCTACCACCACTAGGTTTCCTTTTATTGGGGATTACATGCATTTTTTGTGTGCCATCCTTGACTTATTATCCCTCTTAAATATTATGTGGTTTTGCGTTTCTGTTGATTGACTTCTTTTGGATTTATTCTATCTTTTCTATCGAACTGGAGTTGGTCGTTTTCCTGTAATTATTTTTTTTCTTGTTTTTTTTCTTCCATTTTTTGTCATGGTATACTTTGTTGCATCCTTGAAATGCCTTTTTCTAGTTTTCTCTTCAAAAATTCCATTGTTAGGATCATTTTTCTATTCTATTTTTTTCATTATACTCTTCATCTTTTTCGTTAAAGTCTATTGTAGTCTTGGTCAAATTTTATCTTATGGTTTTTTTCCCATGATAACCCTATTGGGAATATTAGTTTACCATGTCAATCAAAACACCTATCATCAAATGTTCATATTTATTTTCAATGGTAGTGCTTCCTTTGTCTTCTTCCATTGGGTTCCGCATTCATATACTTTGGTTATCATTCATCAAATTTCCCTTAGTTACATGCTCTAGTGGTCACCTCTAGTTTATGCTACCATCTTCTCTGATATTTCCTCGTTTGATAGAAGTGACTACCTTTCATGAGTTATTTTATGTTGTTGATGGTCCTCCTTATGTTTAACTAATCATAACTAAGATAACCATATTCAACACAACCATCATTGGAAACCATCTTTCTTTAAGGGTAGTTTCAAACTTCTTCATCTAACCCTTATGTTTCTATATAGGAGAAAAAAGAATATAGTGACCAATTTAAAGAGATATGTAATAAAAAAAACCATTTGCCTCTTTGTTTAGTCTTCAATATTGAGTTTTGTCTTCCCTTTTCGATGTTTTATTTTTAGATAAAATTTTTTCTAAACATTGATGTATTTGTTGATGTTTAATTTCCCCTTTTATGGCTCTTTATAAAACACTTCGGATCTAACTTATGATAACTGTGTTAATCAATGTTAGCACTTACTACATCTATTTATTTCCTCAAATGTAATCTATTTGATTCTTATTCTATTGTATAAGAGAACATTATGTCATTAGTACATGACTTTCACCTATGGTTTCCATGCAGAGACGTTGTGACAACAATTATGACACTGAATATCTATGAGTTATTGATTGTTAGATCAAGTATGTTAGGTGGATTTTTACTACTCCATCTAATCCTTATGCACCTACATAAAACAACTAACGAAATATTAGTCAACATCTCTTGGGTGTTCCATTTGATACTTGTCTGATTGTGTCACGTTTCTCAGTGGATTTCCATCCAAGGAATGTCCCCTCGTAGCCTTCAATTTTTTCCTTGCTTAGCAATGTCCAACCTGCAATGGTCAACTTCCTTGTATGTATGCCATGGATTTTTCAACAATGGTTTTATGATCATGGTATTTTTTCCTTTCATAGGCTTCTTTTAACCTTACATTCTTAACATGATGCAATGTAGCTCGATCCTTTTTCCTTTAATAACTCCTTTAACTATCACCCATTTTCAAATTTCCACCGACCATGATGATATGTACATCCATTTTCGTTTCTCTTTTTCCTACACAAGTGAACTTTCCATATGCACTTGATAATTATTTCCTATCTCATTACCTAATGAAAACCTCATGCTTTCATACAAGTTTCCAACCATGGGTCACCTTTTATGTGGTTCTTGTTATGGCTTCTTCCAAGATTTTCTTGACAGTTGGATATGAAAGCATCTATGATTAATTTTACATCAAAGGTGTTCCCATTGGTCTAATGGCTCTTTCCTCCAACTAAATATTATCCAATGGTGGCCTTTGTGCATTCCACTCTCATGAACATTCCCTACCTATGGATCACCTTCCATTTAGTTCTTTGTGATGTGACTCTCCTAGCTCATTCCAAGTTTTTTTATGGAATTACTTTGACCTCTAGATGACCATGAACACTTTGTGCGAGGATTTCATCTTTATTGGATTCTATGTCCTGTCACTTTGACGAATCCTCTAAACTATTGAGACTTGTTTGATCCTTAGTCATTATCTCAACCATTACTTGTTTAGGTTGCAACAAGCTCAAGTTTGAATGCACAGTATTCTTAAAGGAAATCTCATGATCCCTTGGCTTGGTTGAGATTGATGGTAGATCAAGGTGATGCTATTACAATTGAATTGATAATCATGTCACCTACATCTACACATACTCACTTCAACCATTAGTATATTTTCCTCAAAATATTGCTCTCTTTCATACATGCCATCTACAACCTCTTAGAGTGAAAGGAAACATATTATCACATAGTCACTGATTTAAGTCATGCCCCATATAAATGATAAAATCATCCTCATTAGATAATCCCATCAAATCATGTCACAAGTCTAGCCCGACATAAGTTCCATAGTTAATTTTCCATCTCACACATATCACTCCTGAGTCGCTTTTCTCTAGGATTGGAAGATTGTCCTCATCCTTTTATTTGGACATACTTTGCAGACATTCTTCAATGAAGATTAATATATCTTGATGTTAAATTGAAAAAAAAAAACCAAGTGGTTAAGCCTTATCAATACGTACCACGGTTGGAATTTGTATTCATCTATACCTATCAAACAACATCTTTTTTATGTTTTGGGTTTCTATACTCCCCATAAAATAAAATTTCAACACTGAAGTTATGTCAATGGTATAATCACCCTTATTGAATATTCTCATAAAATCATGTCACTAGTCTAGCTCGGCATAAGTTCCATAATTCATTTATCATCTCACAAATATCACTCCCGAGTTTATTTTCCTTGTGATTGGAAGATTATCCTCATCCTTTTATTGGGTCAAACTTTTCAAACATTCTTCAATAATGATTAATATATCTTGATGTTAAATTATATGAAACTTAGAAAAAACAAGTATGCCTTATCAATACATACCAAGGTTGAAATTTGTATTTATCTTTATTCATCAAACAACCTTGTTTTATGTTTTGGGTTTCTATATTCCCCATAAAATAACATTTTGTCTAAAATTGTGTCATTGAAGATTGATTTTTTTATAATAAATTAACCCACATAAATTGAGTTTTTTTATTAAAAAAAATTACCTTTCAACAATGAAGTTACGTTAAAAGTTTTAACCTTTGAATTCACATACTCCACAAAATAGGAAAGACAACGTGAGCACATTAATAGAAAATTTGAAAGTTCATTTTAGGGTTGAACACAATATTTGGCCTAACCTAATGTATTTCACCACCTAAAGGAATTACTATACATACCACTACGGATGGTTTATCTACAGAAAATGCATATTTGTCTAAAGAAGTAACAATGAAACTAAATCGTGTGACAAACTCAATTTTTAATTGTCTCCGAAATTGAGGTTGAAAAAACATGTGTTCCATATACATGTTAACACATAATGTTAAAAAATAACAAAAACAAAAATATTGTATATTAGAAGTATTTAGAAGGTATATTAGAAATTAGAAATGGACAAGTAGGAAATGAAACACAAAGCAAGTCCATTATCGTGATATAAAAAAAATAAAAAAAAATCAGAGATTATAATAAAGGATGTATTAATAACACATATCTTAGTAGTATACAATAAAACTATTTTCAATGCCACTTTCCAAAGTTGATTTTGAAAACTAATTTTAGCATGCACATACTCACATGAATTATAAGTGATATTTTTCAAAATTTAGCTTGTCATCTTAACATTTAAGTAAATTATGAAATAATGTTTGTAGCAAGGAAAATAATAATTGTAGGTTCAATATAGTGCAACAATCAAACTAAATATATATGAAACACCTTTTCACAACCAAGATTTAGCCACAATTTCAGTTATATGCTAGTTGAAAATATGCATATACATCCCAACAAGTTATAGCAAGGTAGTATACAAGTATACCATATTATTCAAGAACATGTGATTTATGCTTTTCAATTTGAATTCTTAATGTTGATGGTTCTTCAAGTGCTAAGGAAAACCTTCATGGTTTGAATGTAACACATGCACAAAAATTGCAGCCTAATTTCAATCTACCAAAAGGAATTGTAAATATAGATTCGACACTACCACATCAATACTTAAGGCCAAGTAGGCCTCAAATTTTGATTAGAATTTGCATAATCTAAAAAAGTACCCAAAATCACAACATAGATGCCAGAGGATTGTAGATATATATCAATATGTGAAGAACAAATTGTAGTTCAATGTCTCAAGAGCAAAAAGATTGAAATGAGAACCTAAAACCATAGCAAAAATGCCATGAACTTGTAGCAAACCTAAAAATAAAGATAAGATCTATAAAATCATCAACACATGCCAAAACCCTTTAAAATGATAACTTTGAACATCTTGATTTTCAAAAAGAGAACCCTTTGTTACTAATTGTTGGGACAACCCCTTGTTCTTGAATGTTGGAACAAATAGTAATCATATATCTTTTAATAAATGACTACGATATACGAAGGCATATGTTGAAATGGAGAAAAACATCCATGTCACTAAAAATAGACTCCACATTCCATGAATATACAAAGAACATTAGAGTTCCATATATCACAAGCATAAACATAGTTGAAATTGCAATGTCTAGTAGAATACAACAACAACAATTTTTTATTTACTTATGTTTATAAAATCTATACAAAATAGAAAAAAAATACAATTTTATAATTCTCACATGTCATAAAGTCGTATTTCCTTTGCATTGTGCCAAATCTCATACACTTGTTTCCACTCCACCTTTGATATGTTAGGACCTATTAATGATACATGCATTAATGCATCAAGTGTTCTAATTGATAGTCTCATTCTCTTAAATATATTTGATCATTTTTTAGAAAAACATTGTTCACATGCAACAGTGCTTGTTGGTATGGAAATCACTATTTGCCATAGTTTTAAAATATTCGGATACATATAATTCTAATCTTTTGTTTCAAAAAATAATTTCCATGCATCTTTCATTGATAATGTTTCTCCTTTTAAATGAAGCATGCCAACAAATTAATATTGATCTCTTTTACAAGATACAATGTCAAATTATGGTACATTTTCTCTTTCATTGCATGTTGTATGCTTCAAATGTGAAAGAGCCTTTCAAGCCAATGCTATGCATTAATTTCATCTCATAGAAAGATGTAACAGATAATGGAAAGGACTAAACAAACTCAGTGCATTGAAGAGATGAAGATCTAGAACTCTTGAATTGAAGCTCACAACCAATCCTTGGACATAATTCCTTGTAAGTTGTATTCAAATCTCAATGGAACCATCAATGCAAGTTCCCATTGTTTGTGATATTTTCTCATCATTGATTGAAATGTACAATAAATCATGTCTATGGGTAGTCCCCTCTTTACCAACATTTTCAAGGAACTCATCTTTAGAGTCTTCCAAAAATTTAGTAAGATGTAATGCACCTTTTCAAAAGAATATTGCCTCCATAAAATCTTTTAAGAGTATTTAATTTATGGTCAATAGATATTCCGAGTGATGTGACATCCACATTATATTCTTTGATATTTTTGTTTCGATTATCTATTTCCATCAAAACATTAACAAGGATATTCAAACAAAATTGAAATAAGAAAATCATTTCCTTATGATACCATGAGTTCTTTGTTTCTTCCACAAGCTCAAAATAATAGGAATCGATGTAACAAGTCTTTCAACTATTTGATCCCTATGTATACATCTTCCCATGGATTTGAAAAACTTATAATAATTCTAGTTCCAGTATCTCTAGTAAAGAAATGATTTGATTATTTCTCTTTTCCAAATTTCCAACCCATGACTACACTTTATTTACTATTTTCTCAACATAACAAAAAATATAGTATCTTCGTTGAAGCATCTCATATTGCAAATGCTTCATGATGTGAAATGAAATGAGTACCAATAAGGTTTGGTAGATCATTCTTTAGCAATGTGAAAAATCAATTTTCACTTCCAACCATAGATGAAGCACCATCAAAGGAAATTGTGATTAATTTTTATTTTTGTTTTTCAACTGCCTTGTTTCCTTCAAACTAATAATTGTAACACATATAGTCTTTCATTTTCCATTGGGAACGTTAATAATTTTATCAAATTGTGAGATTGGAGGGCCCAAACCTTTCGAATCTAAATCTATAGAACACATAACAAGTTGTTGTTCCAGACCATGGTCTTTGATTTCATCTAGCATCATAGAGAAAGGATTATCTAACATTGATCTAACTTGCACCTCTTCAAAGTAATCTATTATATCATAAATAAATTTAGTTGCATATTTAATATTTATGTAGGTATAGTACTCCATTCAAGAATAAATACTATGTGTTTGTAAATGCATTTGAAGTTTAAATAGATTTTCATAAGTAGCAATTGTGATATCCTTCTATGAAATAAAATATGCTAACTTCATGGTAGTTATCACCCTTTCCCTGTTGGTCTCATTTATGTCTTTTAGAATCAGATTTTCCAACCTATCGATGTCATACAATAATTGATGTTTGACGGATAGAATATTTTGAATGGGTTATCAAAACATCATATTGAATTTTGTTACATCCATTTCCAATACCTCATGGGATTTGATCCTTGCATTTCTCACAAAGTTTGCACTCCATAGAGTCTTCCCATCTACAACATCGATACTATACACCCAAGGATGTTTTATCTTCCATTGTTCTTGAAATTTACATTTGAGTAGGTTTCGTTCTCCTCAAACTACTACATCCACCATATTTTCTTTCCTTGTCATGGCCAAGAATTTTTAAGTTGTCAACAAGAACCTCTTCGTCCATATCTTTAATATGTTCTTCACTCAAGTGTATGTATTGAAATGTATTCAACATTAGAATGTTTTTATAATGTATAATATCCATAAAATTTGTCTAAATTTGATTAACCCTCCTTTTAATTTGGAGGAATTTCTATTTAAATAATTTACCTATAGATAACACAATAAGAATAAGAATAAGAAAACTAATTTTCGAAGCTAGAAAAAAGCTGATAAATCACCCACACTGATAGTATTTCCATTTGAAGCATCCCATGAACCATTACATATTTTATGAATAATAACTTCAATAAATTATTAAACTTAAATTTTGTGAGGTTACCATATATAAAATTCTAATAGGCCTTCTAATGAACCATTACAATTTTGGTTTGGCTCTACAAGTTACCTATAGGTTCAAAGTCTTAGAATCGTTGTGAAAATATTACATGGTTCATTAAGGCTTACATATGTTTTCTAACATCAATGTAAACTATCTAAGGCTTGGATTATTATTGTAATTTCAACATTTAACTATTTTAGGGATTTTAATTTTAAAAAAATGAAAATTTGACATGCTCTTACCATTAAATGAGTTACTGTGTAACAAGGTATTCTCACTATTCTACATATAATCCCATATATAAAATTAAATTTAATTAAATTAAGCCCTACTCTCATTTCAAGGATGGTACCTAGGGTAAACCCTAGATTCTTCATCCCACAACCACTCAATATAGACCCTATTGACAAATATATATATATTCCAAGGAAAAATTCCACAACTTTATTTTTTTCAAAAGTAAAAGTTACAAACAAAAAAATCCATATGCTGACTGAGCATTAAGCAGTGTCTTGGGGAATGTTCTCACCCGCATACATTCCAATTATAGACAAGAAAAACTGTCAACAAAAATTACAACAAGTTTCCTAGAGGCTGTCTGTGAATAAAATTGCATAATTTTGGGGAGTAGTCTCACCCACGTGCCTTTCAAAACATTCCAAATATAAACAATTTTTTTTTACTAAGTTCCTAGTGGCCATCAATAGACCAGATGAGAGATCAAGGTGGTTATAGGATTACTTGAGAGTCAGGTTTTTTGTGGAGAGAAGACCTATACGACTGGATAGTTGTAGAATGAGCTTACCTTCTTGTACATTACATGCATATTTCACCAGGGAGTCTATAGTTGTATTGTGTTCATGATAAAGATGCATGAAGCTAATGTTGGTGACAACTTGGGACAACATGAGGATTCTTTGCAAGATTTGTAATAGAACTATATTGGTAAAATATCTTTCAGAATTGATCCACTCCACTACCAGTTTTGAGTCTGAGAGTATCACCAGTTTATTTATGTTGTTCTCCCTCGCCAAAATGACCATGGTGAGGGCACTTTCTAGCTCCACATAATTTTTAGTGTCGATCCCAATGCCTAGTTTAAAGGTGATCAACTGTTCATTTAGGAATAATTCCCCCCTAAACCCACTTTTTCATGGATTTCCTTGCGATGCTCCATCACATGTGGAATTGATCTTTCGAGGGTGAGTGGGGGAATGAGTCATGTTATTGAAAAAAACTTTGTTCCTAGTTGTCCATATCCCCCACCCATTGATCAACAGAACCTAGAAGTATTCTTGATTGGTGCATCTTTGTCACCAAGTATTCCAAGCTTCAACCAACTTGTCACCTTCCCATAGTGGCCATGTGTCTGGCTCCATTGTTCGTAAGATCATCTAGACCTCCTGTGTGCATGGGAAGTTAACCAATATGTGGGAAGTAGACTCCTCATTGGATTTGAAAAGTGGGCATATCCTAGGTCCACAATACCTTCACTTTAGTAATTTGTCCCATGTAAGAATTTATATGTTGTTGAGGGTGATCCAAAAGAAGACCTTTGATTTTGCATGGGTAGGGAGCTTCCATAATTTTGACCACCACCATTAAGCATTGTATGTTCCATCCTTTTATAATACTTTGTAGCCAATTTTGACCCGGTAGGTGCCTCATATAGTGTAATGTGGATTTTTTTTAAACCAATAATGTATATGTTCCATAATTCCTCATTTTGTCCATACAACTAATGCTTTGTGCAGATCTCCATATTGTGTTCTTTTTTGTTGGTTGATTCTCTTCATAAATTTCTGATAGAAACTTGAAATTGCGGGAGAGTAATTTGGAGGTCATTTATCTTGGTATAATATCATCATATTCAAGGCTGACTATGGGATCCACTCCCAACAGAATTGACTTTCCATTCCCAAGATTCCATGCTAAATTGTCCACTATCAAATGGAAACCATTATTGATGGCCCTCCAGAATAGCGATCCCTTTATCTATCTAGAGTGAGGGGTACACATCTAGGATATGATATTTAGGGGAACTATGTATGTGTATATGATGTAATCCTTCCAGAGGGTCAATAGGGAGATTATCCCCCAAAAAATTTTAGCCACTAGTGCATGAGAAAAATAGGATTGTTCCGTGAGCCCCCATCCCCCGACATCTTTTGATTTGCATAGTAACTCCCATTTGAATAGTGGTATGTTGTGATTCTTCTTGCATCTTGACCATATGTATGAAGAGTATATTTTCCAAAATTGAGTCAAGGCTGCTTTCATAATTAATCCTAGTGACATATAGTAATTTGGAATCACTTCAATCATGCTCTTAATTAGGGTGAGTTGGCCTACCATTGAGATCCATCTATGATACCTTTTTCCCAACCTCTTCTTTATATTTTCAATGAGCCAAGACCATTCTTGGATTTTGTAATAATTTTCCTTCAGTAGGAAACCAAGGTATTTGAAATAGGTGTCTGTCACTTCTTCAGTGAAAGGGAGGATTTTTAGGAGAATAAGTCGATTAACTACTAGAGTATGAAAAAATAATATGGATGATTTCTTTAAGTTCAATTTCATGCCCATAGTTGAAGTGAAAATATTTATGATGTGAGCAATGCACTTGGCTTCAACTATCGATGCTCTCCAAAAAATGAGAATGTCGTCCACAAAATACCCTTGAGAGATGTGTAATGCCCCTGCTATTTTAACCCCAATGAGCACACTAGATTATTTATTGTGGTTAATGTAGAAAATTATACCATATTCTATAATGAGGAAGAGTAGGGGGAAGAATATTACCTCGACGAAGTCCACGAGAGGTTTTGAAAGAGTGGGTCCCAAATCCATTGACGAGAACAGAGAAAGAGACATTCTGATATCAATATTCAATCCAATTGACAAAGGAGTGAGGCAACCCAATCTGAGTGATGATAAGACGTAAGTAGAGCTAGTTAACTTTATTGAAGGATTTGGATAAATCAATTTTGACCATGAAAGTATTGAATGGAGGGATAGCTTCTTGGTTGAAACCGATGGCATCATGGATGTTTCGGTTATCCAGGAACCCAAATTGCTCAGGAGATATGTAGGAAGAAAGAATATTTTTAAGTCTTCTTCTTATGACCTTTTCTATAAATTTATATATACAATTACAAAAGGAAATAGGTTGGAAATTATTGAAACCATTTGGGGAGTCATATTTTGGAATGTTAGCAATGAAAGTGGTCATCTGCCATTAGCTCCTATAAATGAGTGAAGAACTCAATTGTCCAACCGTTTGGACTTGGTGATTTTCCTTCCTGAAGAGAGTTGAGAGCATCATGATATTTCCCCCTTGGAGAAATGTTTTTTTAGTTGCTCTTCTTGTTCATTTGAGACCCATTTGTCGAAGAAAGTAAATATAGCCATGATGTCTCTAATGTTTTCTCTAGGAGCCTCCAAATAGAGAGATTTGTAATTGCACACTATGATTTGGATATTAGATGGTGGTTTGAGAACACTTGTCCCTCATTGTCTCTTATAAGCTCCAAATGGTGTTTTTGTCCCTTCTTCCATTGGCCTGATGATGAAAAAAGGTTATGTTGTTATCTCCCTTGTTGAGCTAGATTGCATGGCTCTTCATGCACCATTTTTATTTTCATGCACCATTTTGCTTCCTTCCAAACCAACAAGCAAATCTTTTCCTTTTCCAAGATATTAAGGTACTCCAAGAATTCATTTTATATAGTAGAGATCGAAGCTATGTCCAAACAACTTTCTATTTTTGTTTCCACCAAGGATAGGTCTTGCTTATCATTCCTAAATTTTGTGTGAGCCCGATCCTTGGCTTTACTTTTTGTTACTAGTTTTTACAAACCAGAATGTGCCAAAAGGAACCTACTAAGGTTTATGGAAACCTTGGTAGTATTTCAAGAAGGGAAAAATTTAACAACTAACAAACAAAAATTGAAACTACTCTAAGCATGCAGAAAAACATAATTAAAAATAATGAAGCAAATCTAAACTAGCATTGGATAAATACTTTGACACTCGCATTGAACAAATCAAAGAATGATTTTCTTTTTATTTAAAGAATACGATATACATGAACCAAGGGTTACCTCAGAGTAGCAGTGACGAGAGGCCCTGCAAATTTCTGAAGAAGAGTACTCCTGGTCTCCTAACAACCCGATGTTCTCTAGCCACTCGTCACAAGGTGCAAATCTCCAACAAAAGTGAATATGAATGCTCAAGGGAGTTTCAAATATCAGATGGATATTTCGGCAAAATAACGATGTAGGAAATGAGTGGATAATTTCTATGTAAATGGGGGAACTTCGTGGTCATTATATAAGAATTGTAGGTAGGATGGAGGGATAAGGATCAAATTGAGATTTTTCTTTTTTCTTTTTGGAGTTTCCTTTTCTTTCTCCTTGCTTGTTGGGATCCCTATCCATCTTTTGGGAAAGTTCCAAGTTTCTTTTTTTGTGAAAGGAAAATATCCAAACTATCATTTTGGGAAATATGACTCATAATTTTTGGATTTTAATGAGTCAATTTAATATTTAAATAACCCTTTATGCTCGACTTGGGTATTTTGGATAAGTGAAGGTCCATGTGATGGAAATGAAATGTGGTTAATGATGTATATGTTCTATGGGGCTAGGTGGAAATTTTTTGGTGTTAATAGATTTCCCCCTAATGTGTGAGGTCAAGAGCTCATCATATGGATGATATACATCATATGATCTTTCTTTTTCAGGAGATAAATGTGATGGTGGCGTAGATAATGGAGACTATGTTGGAGGAAGCATGCACTTCATCGGGACTACATGGGCCCTTACTTGTGGATACAACACTCAACATGGATGAGGTACATGTAATCTCAAATATATGGAGTCAGGAATTCCCATGCTTGTATCAATGTCTCAAAATATAAAGTGGATCTAGGACCATAGGGGGTATGATCAGTACATAGATGACTAATGTGTA
This sequence comes from Larix kaempferi, assembly GCA_027924585.1. Classification (NCBI taxonomy): domain Eukaryota; kingdom Viridiplantae; phylum Streptophyta; class Pinopsida; order Pinales; family Pinaceae; genus Larix; species Larix kaempferi. The sequence goes on from BSBM01000056.1 coordinate 100,653, forward strand.
AAATACAAGTGTCCAATGATAAACTGAACAAATTGGACTGTAATCATGGTCTAACCATAGTTGATCTAAAGAACTGAAATTGGAACAATGGCATTCGCAAAGAATGCAAGATCACAGTATTTGATGCCTTGTTGGATTTGAAGGGGCCCAAAAACTATAAGGACTCAAATGCTGAGAATATGAATCTCACGGGTACAATGAACTACATCTAAAATTGAATACAATAGGAAGCATCTTATTGAAGGTATTCCTAACACTGTCGCCAACAAAACCTAGATATCACAAGGAATATAATGTTGAGAGTGTTCCTGATAGACTCACCAATGTTCTAGAGTGAAAAGACATCCAGGGTATTTGAAAAAATGATGAAAGAAGCAATACACTTTATGAATCTCATTAGTGTGATGATTTAGATGATGTCGAGCACATGAGAAACAATTGTTCTAAGGGGCACTGAGGTCTCCCCTAAAGTGGTTTAAAGGGCTCATCAATTATGGTTATGAGGCCAAGGTACAGAGACCTCTGGGTCTATCCTTTGGAATAAATGTGTTGACGTCGACAGAGGGAGACCTGCAACTGACAAAGCAATGATGCTTCCTTAACAAGATCACGAGGGATACAACCATGAAGTGAATATAAGAGTACATAAGACTAAGAAACTGTAGTGGGATACAAGGTCATATGGGTAATGGGACTCAAACCTCCTTTGTTAAGAGTATGATGGCATGGTTAACATGGCACCATATGAAATTGATCTTAGTGGAGGGGAACATAGCTTGGGTTATTGGGGCGAGTAGACTGCAATGAGGTTAACTCAGAGAGGGAAAGACATATCATGGGAAAAAATAACTCCAAGGGTGACTCATCACAAAATAATCTAAATAAAGGTGACTGGGAATGCTGGTGTGATAAGGGACTATATGCGATCTGTAGGTGTGCTAAGAAGCAACATTTTCCAAATGGTTTCTCCAATGCAGGGCACTAAAGATCAAATGTGGAACTGTACTTCACAATCATAGGTTCCTAGATACAAGGGTATTTGGAAAAAGGGGGTGCTTAAAAGCACCATTGAATCATGGTTGGTGAGGAGGAAGGCCACCTCAGTAATATAAAATGATAGGAAAGGAGGTAAGTGTTGTTAGAAAAATAGGATCATAGAGCAATAACAATAAACAATATGCAAATATAAATCACATAAACATAATACAAGAGAGACACTAGTATAACGTGGTTCACAAAAGATAGGATATGTCCACACAAAAATTTCTAGTCCTTATTATACCATCCAACAAAATGAAGGGATACAACCCACATCACATCCTCTACAATTTCCTCTTCACTCTCTCACAGTCTCTCTTACACAATCATAAAGATCATTAAAATGCTACAATACCCATCCATATTACAATGCATTCCTTTTAAAGAGGTATTACCATGGGAAAATAGTATGGAACACCCAATACCATGGGCCCGTAAATCACCCATTATTGACCAAGTCATGACTATGAAATTACAACATTTTACAAGGCATGTTTTCCGAAATTTTGCGCTATAGGGGTGCTGCCCTCGAACCCCCACTAGGGGCGGATACTAAAATGTAGTCGTCACCCCCTTGGACCCCCCATGGTGACTATATTTGGGGGGGAGTCCCCCCCAAACCCCCCTGTCATGGGCTGGGATCCAGACATGGATGAAACATGACCTCTGAATAAGGAAGATCAGGCTCCACCACCAACAAGTCTCCAATGAACTAATCAAATGGTTCAACTGTATAAATGATTGCAACTGGGTTTTTTATGGAGGGTGGGACATTGGTGGTAACCTCCTTGCGAGATGGTGAATGGTGGCACAATAATGCCATTTTTTCTATATGGATGGAGAAAAGGGATCGTGAATGTGCAATGTAGATAATCATAATGCCTTTAGTGATCATAACTGTGGGAGTATATAGGGTATGCCAATGAGTGTTTATGACAAATGTAATATGTGGTTTGGTGTGACTCAGAGACTACAAGGAATCTCAAAACTATGGAAATTGCAACGACATGGGTGCCAAATGACAAGGGGTGCTAAACGATCACCCATGTAAGGTAGGTTTTACTTCCGGGTAAGGAAAAATGCAAGAATGGATAGGATTTTCCACTGAACTGAACATAAAGGGGGGTCCTACAAGTGTAAAAGGGGTTGAAAAAGGTTGATGCATAAGATATTCTGCAAGGGTGATTACCTATATTCCATTTTGGAGTATTATACATGTAGGGGGTTGAAAGTAATGATCCACATCACAACCTAGACCTGTACACATGGAAATGATACCCAAGCATAAAATGTGTGTTTGGAAATCAAACTAAATATACAAGTGACATGTGACCTTGGGAAATGGTTGAGATCATGTGTGTGAAAAAGTGAGAAGGGTTAAGGTCTTTCCCCCATGCTATGGGCATGAGGTTTGCGATTATGGATCACATATGTGTTGGATTGAGCTATGGGCTCATTAAAATGTCGAGATAGATATGACGTGGTAGGTTCAAAATGATTGAGCATGCCCCCTATCCCAGGGTAGAGGTGATTTTCTATGCCCCCCACTAGAGGTGTCAATGCAGTGCGGATGTTCTCTAGGATAGGTATCGACAAGGCTTCGATAAGATGCTAGAATGGGGGTGTACCATGACGTTATTGGCCATGGTGGCACACTGAATTGGTGATATGATGATTGGGGGTGCCCCTTGTGGGTTGTATGCCCCTAGTATATGTTAAATATACAGCATCAGGATACATTCTCCAAACCAATCTTGTGTAGCCAAGATTTATCCTCCCGTATAGAGGTACTTGATCAAAGTAATGATGTTGTAAAGTCTTGTTGGACAAGGCTCTGGACTTGTGTGTGTCAAGTCATGATTATCATGTGAGCCTTCCGTATAAAGGTATCCATGAGATGGACCCCCCGTATAGAGGTGGTAGTTCCATATATAGGTCATGCTTTACTGTTAAAGCATTTATTGTTGTGTGATGTATTATTAACCATGATCACCAGATTGCTATTAAGTTTCCTTTAGAGATTGATCACCTCTAAAGTGAATTACTTTAGCATATGATCATTTGGTCCGGAATAATATAATATGATCACAACATCCGATCATTATTCTTAATATAATGTAATGTGATGGATAAGTAAAGTTAGCACATATTGACCATGCAATGAAAGATAAAGAAATAAAAGATAAAGCATAAAGATCAAGAGAATTTGAAATTTCCTATGCAAACACTTCAGCTAATTAAAGAGAATTCGAATTGTTAGCTTCAATTAAGTATCAATGATTCAGTTAAAGCATCAGTTAAAGATATGGCTCAGTTAAATAAAGAACTCACAGTGGTCACTTCAAGTAAATCAATTAGCATGATTTCAGTTAACTAAGTGTTAAATAAGAAGGACTAGTTAACTAAAGTGTTTTTCACTTTAGTTAAACTAAAAGACGACACTTCAGTAAATCAAGGAGAATCAGTTAAAGAGAGTTAACTAAGTGACAACAAAGAAGATCTAGTTAACTAAGTGATGACACTTAATTTATCCACCTAACTAAGTGGGAAATCTTTCAATTAAGAGGTGAGTTCATCCTAAGTGACAACTCGGTGAGATAAAGCAGTGCATGAGAAGTGGGGTGCACTTTTGCATGCAAGATTGATACATCGAGTTTGAGGGCGAGTTAATCCCAAAGTTAGAATACAAAAAAAGAAGAGAAGAATGTATAAATATGTTATACTAGATTGTTGAATTCAATGTGAGGCAAATTCTCTTCTCCATTGAAGGAAATGTGATTCTCTTTGTGTAGGGTATTGTTCATGCTTTTTATTGCTGTGCTGGGCACACATCCGATTGATATCTCTTCTCTATTGATTCTGTATCTTCATCAAGAGTGTTTTGTGATCTCTTATATTCTGAAATCAATCTACTTATATGTTGTAAAATAAATAATTATCTGCTATCCATTATATTATACTGAGAAGAATTGTTGGGGTTTTTGTTCTCATAATTTTGAGGTTTTTCCCCAGTTTATATCTTGTGTTATGGTTGTATGAATTTCATGGATTGAATTGTCTCATTTATTCAATTATTTGCATCTAAAATAATTAAATATCAAAGCACAACCAAATATTAACATGGTATCATAGCTCAGGGCATGAAGGAGCTCAATTTTTCATGCCGGCTAGAGCCTACGTAGATCCTAGGAAGTTGAGCACAATATTGGAAGACCATGGCATTAGTCTCTATACAACCGGAAGACCATCTTGAGGGAACCTCAAACTTCAACACTTGGAAGGATAATATTCTCAACATCCGAGAGGAACATGACTTGGATGGCTACATATCTACTGTGGTGGAGGAACCTACATCTAATGCAGGGAGCATCAACTTCAAGAAGAATCAAGCTAAGGCCAAATCGATCATCTATGATTTGGTAAAAGATAACTTGATGCATGTGATCACACCACTGAAGACAATGAAAGAATGTTATGATACATTGAATAATCTATATGAGAAGAAGGCCCCGATTCAAAAGAGCGAATTGAAGAATAAGCTTTCAAACTTAAATATGGAAACGAATGAGACAGTGGCCTCCTTCTTCTCCAAGATATCTTAGGTAAGAGATCATCTTGCTAGTATTGGAATAGTTGTGGATGAATATGATCTTCTCTAAACTGCTATTGATGGTCTCCCATCCCTATGGGAGACATTCTTGGCTACGGTAAATGGCCGAGAGGTACAACCTAACTTTGAAAGGTGGCATGACTTCCTCCAAGAGGAGGGGCGAATCCAGAGCAAGCCAGTGTGCATCAAAGAAGAAAATATTTCCCTCACGATAATAATGAAGAAAGGAAAGAATACCTTCTTCCAAAATAAAATATATCATCTAAAGAACAAGGAATTCAACAAAAGCTTTGACAAGTCAAAATCTAGATGCTTCAATTGCAACAAGAAAGGCCATTTCTCTAGAGATTGCAGAGAAAAGAGGAATGAAATTTTCGTGATTCTACCGCCATAGAAGATGAAATCACTCAAAAGAATGCATCTAAATAAAATGAGACAAGAAGGGAATACTATCTTGTCTCATCCCTTTCGGGATCTGTCATCACAAATGAAGACACAAGGTTGATTGGCAGTGGTGCATCCAAACATATGACTGGTTACAAGAGTGCCATCACCGATCTAAAGGAGAAAGAATTCACATGCATGGTAGAGTTGGGGAACAACTCTACTTATTAGATCAAAGGAGTTGGATCAACCTCATTCCAGCTGAGCATCGGTGATATTCTACATGTGGAGGAAATTATATATGTTCCAAGATTGAAGAAGAACCTGCTTTTAGTTTCGGTTCTCGAAGACAAAGGCTTCCAAGTTATCTTCATGGATAACAAAGCACTTTTATGGCCAAAGAACAAAATCCTAGAATCTGCTGCTGTGATTGGAATTCGAGAGGGGGGACTCTACAAGGTAATTGGGAAGTACATTCAAGCTATGATTCACCACACTATAAGTCCATGCGAGCTATGGCACCGAAGGCTTGGACACCTACACTACAAAGCACTACCAAGACTTCAAAAGATGGTAAAATGTATGCCCGCATTTGATTTTGAGCATGATAGTGTACTATGTCAGGGTTGTGCACTAGGGAATAATGTTAAGAAAAAAATTTCTAGTAGTACTACTAGATCTTAAGGGTTTTTAGATTTAATACATTATGATGTATGTGTTCCCATGTCATCCCCCTCCCTGAGTGGCTTCTTATATTATGTACTGTTCATATATTATTTTTTCTAGGAATTCATAGATTTATTTCATGAAGGCTAAAAGTGAAACTCTTAGCAAATTTAAAGAGTTTAAATCCCTAGTCAAAAATCATAAATAAAAGCACATTTGTGCATTAAGGTCTAATAATGGAGTTGAATTTCATTCACATGCATTCAATGAGATATGTAGTGATGCAGGAATCTATAGATAGTTATCAGTACCTTACAACCCTCAACAAAATGAGGTTGTCGAAAGGAAGAATAGAACTATGTGTGAGGCTGCAAAATCCATGATGCATGATCAAGATATTTCTACCTCATTATGGGTAGAATCCACCCGTACAGTTTTATACATCCAGAATAGAATTCCGCATGCCATTCTAGATGAGAAGACACCAGAAGAAGTGTTCATCGGTGAGAATCCAGACATATCACACTTGAGGATCTTCAGGATCCCAGTATACATTCATGTACCGAAATAAAAGAGAACAAAGATGGATCCTCTTGGAAAGAAAGGAACCTTTGTGGGTTGTAGCGAGTCATCCAAAGAATATCGAATATATGTAATTAGTGGGAGACACATTGAATTCATCAGATATGTTACCTTCCATGAGGAACTTTCTTTTAAAATATCAAAAGAGATTCAATGTGATTCAGAGATGGAGGATCCTGAGCCTGATTCTCCCCCTTCATATTTTGAGAGGGAGAAACTAGAAGATGCCTCAAATTTGCTAGATCCTGAAGAACCAGTAGAACTGGTTGAGAGGTCACCTGATAAACCTCCTGCTGAAAGAAGATCTGCTTGGTGCTGATACATATTCCAAAATGCAGAGAAACATGGAGCACTAGCAGGCTATCCAGAGAGCGAAAGCAACCTGACATATATTCAGGGTATGTTGCACTGGTGAGTGACATCAGTGATTTAGAATCATCCTCATATGAAGAAGTTGCATAACAACAAGTTTGAAAATATTCAATGATAGAAGAGTACAACTCTATAATGAAGAATGATGTTTGGTAGGTTGTTCCCAAACCTGATGGGAAGTCCATTGTGACTTCTAGATGGCTTTACAAGATAAATCATGTTGTGGAAGGTAGCATTGAGAAGTATAAATCTAGATTCATTGCCATAGGTTTGCCTTAGAAAGAATGCATCGATTATGATGAGACCTTTTCCCCTGTGGAAAGGTACACCACAATCCGAGCAATGATTGCACTTGCATATTTTATAGGATGGAAACTTCACCAGATGGATGTGAAGACAATATTCCTCAATGGTGAGGTCGAGGAAGAGGTTTATATTCAACATCCTAAAGGATTTGTGGTGCATGGGAAGGAGTCCCATGTTTGCAAGCTAATGAAAGCTCTATATGGGCTTAAGCAAGCCCCCAGGGATTGGAGCTCCATAATTGATAGATACCTTCAGAAACTGGGTTTCTGTAAGAGTGAAGTTGATCCAAATTTGTACTTAAAAGTAGTGAAGAACCAACTGTTGATATTGGTTTTATATGTTGATGATTTGTTTCTCACTAGAGAGGAACATATGATTTCTTGGTAAAAGAGGGATCTCACCTCAGAGTTTGAGATGAAAGACTTAGGTCTAATGCACTACTTTCCTGGCCTTGAGATCTAGCAAAGAAAAGATGAAATTTTTCTATCTCAAGGGAAGTACACTATGGATATCTTGTGCTGGTTTGGCATGATAGATTACAAATCTATGACTACACCGATGGTTTCCAATTTGAGGAAACTTCATGAGTCAGACTTAGGATCAGATCCAGTAGATCCCACTTTGTATAGACAGCTTATAGGATCCCTAATGTACTTGATACATTCAAGGCCTGATATATGTTATGCTGTGAGCATTCTGAGTCAATTTATGTCTGATCCGAGACATAAACAATGGATAGCTACTAAGCATGTACTTAGGTACCTTCGAGGTACAATTTCGTATGGAATCAGATATGCTTGCAAACTCATACTAGGGAGGAAGCATTGTGGACCGTAAGAGTACATCCAGTTACTGTTATAGCCTAGCCTCGGCTATGATATCTTGGTCCAACAAGAAGCAAGGATCTGTAGCCCAGATCACTACCAAAGAAGAATACATAGCTTCTAGTGTTTCCTGCCAAGAAGCAGTGTGGCTCAGAAAGCTACTTGCAGGGTTGTTTGATGAAAATATTGAGCCTACTATTACTAGGTGTGACAATCAGAGTCGCATCAAGCTTTCTGAAAAGCCAGTGTTTCATGACAATTCAAAGCACATTGAAATGAAGTATCACTTCATCTGAGACATGGTCCAGAAAGGTACAATGAAACTTCAGTACATTGCTACTGATGAGTATATTGTAGATGTGTTAATAAATCCTTTGTCAGTGATGAAGTTTAGGTACTTCCGAGACAAGCTTGGTAGGGCATATATTTCCTCCCTTGCTGAGAGGGAGTATTAAATATACAGCATCAAGAGACATTCTCCAAACCAATCTTGTGTAACTAAGATTGATCCTCCCATATAGAGGTGAGTACTTTGATTACCTTTCGTGTAAAGGTTAATCCTCCCGTATAGAGGTACTTGATCAAATTAATGATGTTGTAAAGTCTTGTTGAACAAGGCTCTGGACTTGTGTGTGTCAAGTCATGATTATCATGTGATCCTTCTGTATAAAGGTATCCATGAGATGGACCTCCCATATAGAGGCGTACCTTTCGTATAAAGGTCATGCTTTAATTGTTAAAAGCATTTAATGTCGTGTGATGTATTATTAACCGTGATCACCAGATTGCTATTAAGTCTCCTTTAGAGATTGATCACCTCTAAAGCGAATTACTTTAGCATATGATCATTTGGTTCAGAATAAAATAATATAGTCACAACATCCGATAATTATTCTTAATATAATGTAATGTGATGGATAATTAAAGTTATCACATATTGACCATGCAATGAAAGATAAAGAAATAAAAGATAAAGCATAGAGATCAAGAGAATTTGAAATTTCCCATGCAAACACTTCAGCTAATTAAAGAGAACTTGAATTGTTAAATATTTAGTTATAAAGCTTCAGTTAATTATCAATGCTTCATTTAAAACATCAGTTAAATATATGCCTCAGTTAACTAAATAAATCACAGTGATCACTTCAATTAAATCAATCAGCATGATTTTAGTTAACTAAGTGTTAAATAAGAATGACTAGTTAACTAAAGTGTTTTTCACTTTAGTTAAACTAAAATACGACACTTCAGTAAATCAAGGAGAATTAGTTAAAGAGATTTAACTAAGTGACAACAAAGAATATCTAGTTAACTAAGTGATGACACTTAATTTAGCCACCTAACTAAGTGGGAAATCTTTCAGTTAAGAGGCGAGTTCATCCTAAGTGACAACTCAGTGAGATAAGGCACTGCATGAGAAGTGGGGCGGACTTTTGCATGCAAGATTGATACATCGAGTTTGAGGGCGAGTTCATCCTGAATTTAGAAGATAAAAATAGAAGAGAAGAATGTATAAACATGTTATACGGGATTGTTGAATTCAATGTGAAGCAGATTCTCTTATCCATTGAAGGAAAGGCACTTCTCTTTGTGTAGGCTATTATTCGTGATTGTTATTGTTGTGTTGGGAACACATCCAATTGATCTCTCTTCTCTATTGATTACATATATTCATCAAGAGTGTTTGGTGATCTCTTATCTTCTGAAAAAAATCTGCTATGTTGTAAAAGAAAGCATTCTCTGCTATCCATTATATTATACTGAGAAGAATTGCCGGGTTTTTTTTCTCATAATTTTGATCTCTCTTCTCTATTGCTTACATATCTTCATCAAGAGTGTTTGGTGATCTCTTATCTTCCGAAAAAAATATGCCCTGTTGTAAAAGAAAGCATTCTCTGCTATCCATTATATTATACTGAGAAGAATTGTTGGGGTTTTTTTCTCATAATTTTGAGTATTTTCCCCAAGGTATATCTTGTGTTGTATGAATTTCATGGATTGAATTTTCTCATTGCTTCAAGTCTCTGCATATAAAATAATTAAAGATCAAAGCTCAACCAAATATTAACAATATCATCGATGAGGATGATGATGAGTAGGAAGATATGTAGGCTTGCCCCCATGTTGTGGACATGGGATTTCCTCATCGGTTCAGAAGCATCGAAAAGATAGGTCGGAGGGACTTGTGTCTGTAGACGCAATCGTAGTGGTATGTGTTGATGATGAAGGTTAATCAGAGGACGAGATGAAAAAAATGGTGTTCGTCCCACTTGAAGAAGTCGTTGGAGGGTGGACCTAAGTCGATGATTGTGATTTGGGACTCTGCAGATAGTTGACGCAAGTTAGCTAGTATAGATCATTATTTGGGTAGATCTAGACAATGGTGAGAATAATGGCCATGGAGGCCACAAGCCGCACAGGGTTGGTTGGTGCACAACGACTTGTTACATGTATTTGGAATATCAAATAGATGTACCATTGCAACATTCTCAATGGGATCATCATCTAACATCTGCAGATTAGTGTGCAAGATAGGAAACTCAGGATAATTATGGGTAGCATGACCCATAACATTGCATAGAGTGCAAGGAAAAGGTGCTCAATATTAGGCCTTCGGAGGTGGGTTTACGACTTTATTTGAAGCTGTCATTGTTGTTGCATTAGAATATTTTCCCCTAGCTTTATTCTTTGGGGGTGGGGGCGGGGTGGTGGTTGCTGCCTTCGGGGCTCTAAGAGGAGGATGATTGGAAGTATTAGTGGGTTGCACAAGTGTAAAAAAAAATTGTGGAGTCGGGGGTGGGATGGTGGAGGTAGGTACCAAACATCAATCCCAGAAGGTTAAGAGTTTCCATTATGGGCATGCTAACGACTCCCGACAGTGGAAATAAGAACATGATTGTATGTATAGGTGTAGCACCCACTAGGTTGGGCATTGAAGTCAGTTGTGACTGGATTTGTGGTTGGGGTTGTTGTATGGGTTGCAGTTAGGGTCATGGTTGAGCTGCAGATTGAGTCACAAGTTGAGTCATAGGTTTACTAGAAGAGATGGTGCATAGCTTTCAGATGTCTACAGTTAGGGGACATAATGTTGTAGTTGATGGTTGCATCTTATGGGACCCAAGCTTCTGCCAAACATAAGTTTACATGACATGAGTGGATCCACCCTCATCAATGATGCATTGATGGATGACTAGGTCCCAAATAGAAACAAGGATCTAGAACGGAATCGACGAATGCAATCGGGGCTCTACTTGATCCAAGTCGAACATTATCAAATGGGAGTCCGAAGAGTCTATCTTGTATAAATATGACATCAAGGCTTTATGTTGCGTAGGGAAGTTCCATAGAACTTCCAAAGTCAATATGGAGGTAGGGGATTTGGCCAATTGGCCCACAATTCTATAATTAAGAGAAGCTCAAGCATTGGGATTGTTTGCAACGTTGAAATTTCCATGCAGGATTTGCATAGAGGATCACCTAACTTACTTATTCCCCAAGTTGGATTCTACTCAACGATTGTTGGAACAACATGAAGATAACAAGAAACCAACCATGCTAACTGATTAATTCCCTTTGCAGCAGCAATAGATGATTTCTTCTGCTAACCCAAATCTTGCAACCTCACAAGGGGGAAATCAAAGTGCCTCGTTGAAAGGGGGGAATCCAAGCCAAAGTGAAGTTTTCAAGTGTCATTGGGAAACAAATCTCCAGAAAAGAATATAAATTATGATTTAGCTGCTTGTGGATCCAAGGGAAAAAAAGTTCCTTAGTCCAAAACAACTCAACCATTACACATAGATAAACCAATGAATGATACTATGCCCATAATACTGAAAGGTGTTTTGAAAAAATACACATATAATACAAATGCACGAGAAGCTTAGAACTATAACATAGTGGAATATTTGGCTCAGGATCCTTGTGCAATGTACACCCTTGAATTCCTCTAGAGTTTTCCTACTCAATGGAAGACCCTTTTGTAGATATAGGGGCTATGGACCCTTCATTTGGATAGTCAACTATTGACTTTTAATATGGAAAATAGGAAGACCTACCTACCTCATCATGCAACCTTTCATATTCAGGTTTTGACAAAAAGGTCAAACATCCTTTGAACAATTGTAGATGAGGGAGTGTCCACATGTGTAATGTCCTTAGAATGTTGGAAATCCATTAGCTCGCCTGAATTTGTTCCCCTGGTAACCATGTTAAAATCATTTGGTGGTCACCTATTCCAACCCTATAGAATCATCCCTTATCTCCCAATAGAGATAGGGAGCGAGACAATTAGTGTGAAAGTGGAATTTTTTGATGCTCCACCTTATTACAATTTGTTACTAGGTAGAATTTGGACTCATGCCATGATGGATGTGGTGTATTAGATATTACATGTGATTAAATGTCCCCATTAAGGAAAGACAATCACCATTAATCAATTCTCATCCCACGGAAGTGAATCCACTCAGAACTCTAGGACAAATGTCCCCCTAGTAATCCATTCCAGGAAGGACTATGAAAATGTTTGTGTGGGAATGTATCCTACCCTAATGGGAACATTCAATTTTTCTCCACCCAAACTAGGTGAAAATGCATCTTCGATACACATGATATCATCCATCACTATTACTTCCACAAGGAAAGTAACTCAATTTAGGACCTTCTATTTTGAACAATCATGGATAATACTATAATCGACTCAAGGAACTGGGTGTAGGAGGGCTATGCTGGTTCTATATCCAACCAAAATAGCTTATCAAGCCATAGTTCTAAAAATTGCAGACCATGATTTTCACTCTATCCAAATAAAATTCAATGATTTGTACTCCATACCCATCTGTGTCATTACTTATTTACCATTTCACGATCCCTTAGAAATTCCCATGCCTTCAAATGAAGCTATCATTGAGACTATGTCTTTAGGTGAAATACCTTGGAGAGACATTCATCACCACACATCATTTCTACTAGCTAATAATGAAATAAGGATTGATGAAAATGGAACTACAAAACCAGGTTCAATGGAGTGGTATGGGAACCCTCTCACTACATCATAGGTGTACGTGGAAGGGAACATGGCTAACATCTCACCAACCATTCCCATAAATATCTCTAATACCCTATATCTCATTGAAAATGTTTTTATGAGGGCAAATTGCTCACTAGAAGAGATAGTAATATAATGTGTTATTTAAGGAGTATAGAGACGTTTCTGCTTGGTCCTATGAAAAAACGCCAAACATAAACCTATCTATTGTTTAACATGAGATTAAAACATATACTAATGTTAAGTTGGTTCGGAAAAAGTTAAGACTAGTCAACCCTATGCATGTTGTTATCGTAAAGGTAGAGGGGGAGAAACTTCTCTAAGAAAACTTCACCTCTTTTATCCTTCTAACCGAATGGGTTTCCAATATGGTACTCATGGATAAAAAATAGGGGATCATTATATTTTGCACTAAATTTTCAGGACTGAACCTAGCATGTTCTAAGGATAGCTATCCTACCCTGTTCATTGATCAAATCATCAATGAATGTGCTAGAAATTAGAGATTTTCTCATTTATGGACAGCTTCTCAATGTACAATTAGATTCAAATCCAACCTGAATATCAACACCAAACTTATTTTATATTCCCCTATGGACCTTTTCATATAAGAAGATGTATTTTGGTATAAAAAATGCCATAGCAACATTTCAACATGCCATGCCATATGCTTTTCATGATATCAAGAAAATTTTGGAGGCCTATATAAGGGGCAAGTATGGGAAGAGGGTGGATCACTGCAAGAACATTAGGGATATGTTTGATAGATGTCATTACTATAGGATTTAGTTGAATCCTCATAAGTGCATTTTCTTTATTGTTTGAGATTGATTTCTCAGTTTCATCGTGTAAAAAGATCGAATTATGGTGGATCCATTCAAAGTGGAGGTAATCGCCCAGTTGCCTCCCCCGCATAACTTGCATCAATTACAAAGCCTTCAAGGGAATACTAATTTATGATGATTCATTGCTAACTATGTTGAAATAAAAAAGGGTTTCATGTGCCTACTTAGGAAAGAGGTCCCAATATATGGGATTATAATGTTAAAAAATCAATCAATACATTGAAAAAGGTTTTGATGTTTTCCCCAATGTTGAGTCCTTCGAACTATAGAAAATATTTCCTCTTCTATATGGAAGCATATGAACCAATGTTTAGGAGGGTACTAGTCCAAGAATATGATTCTCACCAGGAACATGTCATTTGCTACCTAAGTAAGAACTTAGAAGGTCATGAGCTAAGGTATTCTCATGTTGAGAAACTGGCATTAGTTGTCATGCATGCAGTAAAAAGGATTCGGAAGTACATTATCCTTAGAAGAATGATTGTCATTGTAGAAGTCAATCCATTTCAACATACCTTGCCTTGATAGCTTAATGGTGGAAAGTATAATAAATTTATTGTTATTCTTTAGGAGTTTGATGTAGGTTTCTCATAAGCCAAATCTAAGAATTCATTGGATTTTGTTGATTTAATGTCATAAATTCCTCAATATGATGAGGGTATAGTGGAAAATGATTCATTACTTGATGAACAAATTTTCTTCATTGGATCGAGCAAACCATGGTATGGGAACATCTTGATTTACTTACAAACCTAGAGGATCCCTACTCAATCCCCTAGTGAGGAAGGCATAAAATTTGTCACCAAGTAAGATAATATGTCATTATTGGAGACATGTTATATCATTGAGGAATCGATACTATCCTAAGACATTCTCTAAATCATGAGGAGGCAGAAAAAGTTCTTAATGATTTCCATGGTGGAGTATGTGGTATTCATCTACCTAGGCTTGCCACAACCCAAAATATATTAAGTGTGGGTTACTTATGGCCATCTGTTGATGCCCAATTTTGTCATCATTTTGGATCTATAATCATGCTCTGCTGGTACTATTTTTGTCAATTTTGATGTATCAAGTTCATACTGCTCATCATTCAAACATTTATATTGACTCAGGTACCTATTTTTTAATTACGTTTAATTCTCCCATATTTTTCCATTGATTATCATCTCATATGGTACATTCATATCAATTTAACATTTTTAAAACCATTGGGGATATAGTTTTGTTGATATAGGTTTTGGTTCTCATACGAATGCTCATTCGGACTCGCATTTGCATTTGTACGTCCATTCAACCCATCATTCGTACCTCCGAAATCATTGGTTTTCCTACTTGGGAGCATTCATGGAAAAAAAGACGTTGGTTTTATTACCCACCTGACACACATGGTTCATGAGATTCTACCTGCAAATATTTACCTCATAACTTGCCCAAGCATCCAACACTCCATTGCCCACATTAAGGAAACCAACATGCACGATTTTGGGGGAAAAACAGCCTGCTCTTCAATGAAGTCATTTTTCAGCATTTAGAGACATTCTATTATTAGAGAGGTCAACCACTGAAAGGGTCGACCCTCTTTATATTGTAAATCATATAAAAAGATGTCTTGGGTTGTGAAGACGATATAGAAAAACATTGTGTAAACTTTGCTTCCGATTTTAATACAAAAGCTCTGTTCATCTATTGATTTCGTTTTCCATTTTAGCGTAGAACATCCACTGTTCTTGGGAAGGGCCCCTCAGCCACAACAGATTCATTTGTGCATATGTTTCATTTTCTTTCTTCATGTACAACTAAGTAATTTAATCTTCAGTAGTATGAATGTTCACAGCTTCAAGTCATTTTTTTTCCTGTGTTTATCAATCCAGTATGTATAAAAGACATTTAACTTTCCCCTGTTCATAATTTGTGTTTTTTATCATCCAGCCTATCGTACGCACCAGGCATTTGGAATGTCGTTCGACCTTTAATATTTTTAGTTGCATTTTATAATTAGTTAGGGTTTAAACTTTCATATTTAGTGTTTCATTTATATTCTGTAGTTGATTAGCATTTCAATTTACAGTTTGCATTCCTTTTATTTCTAAGTTGCACAATGTTCTAATATATCTTATTAATTTCATTTAAATTTCAGTTCATTTCATTTCTCTAGCTACAAGAATATTCAACATTTCATTCCCATTTTTCATTTGAACTTACAGCCAGTACTTCATCTCTGTTTATATAGCATGTTACTGCTCTAGATCTTGCTAGTTCCATTCTTAGTTTAGTTTATTTCATTTATGTAGGTGTAAGAGAATAGAAATTGACTTTTTATTAAAACTCAGTAATCTCATTTGGATTTCAAAGATGAATTAGTTTCAAGTTGTTTTATGGTTTGATTGTAAAAACTCACATAACTTAGTTCAGCAGAGATTTGCTTCTCCATTATAGATTAGTTGCATCATCTTTTCATAGTTAATTAAAATGCCTTAGTTTATGGTTTGGGTTACTGTAGAAGTAGAATAATAGTACTTTGTTTTTTGTTGTAGGTTTGCTTACAAGTCGAATTTGTTTCCATCCATTTGGATCATTGTTTTATACTTAGGTTTGCTTGTAAACTCTGAGTTTAGGTTGCCTTTTGTATTTGATGTTTTTAGTTTGAAGTTTGATAGGAATTGCATGAGTTTGCTAGGCATTGCATGAGTTTGATAGGAATTGCATATTTCAATTCCGAAATAGTCATTAGAGATAAATAACTCAGAGTGTGTGCTTTTCAGTAGAGTAGAATTGTTAAGTAGTATTTCATTGATTCTAGGTAGTGTAACTAGGTTTTCAAATGTCATTTACTCGGTGGATAAGTGATAGCTACAATGTTTAAATTATCTTGTAATTGGTCCATTTTTAGTTTCCATATCTTTATAGAAGTTAAATTAAATTTATTTCCTTTTTGCATCGTTGTAGCATTTGTAAGTCACTTAGACACAATTCCTCAAGAAGATTGGAGTTAGGTAGGTTTGTTTCTGAATCATTTACTATTTTGAAATCCTAGTTGTCAATGCATGTTTAATCCCTAGAGTAGTATTTCATTTGTAGTTTAACTGTTGGATTGGATTTCTTAGGTTAATTCATTAGTTGTCTCTCTCAAAGTAGTATAATTTCCTACTTTTTAATAGTTCGTTGCAATTTGTTTCAGAGTTAGAATTTTGATATCGCATAGTAGAATAGCTCCTCAATTCCTAGGATAAGTTAGAGATTATTTAGGATTTGGATAATTAATTATAATTTTGTTTCCGTAGTATAGTTTGTTTTTAGTCAAGCATTGTTTTCTAGATTAGTAATTTCCTTTCATTTTTCAATCTTAATTCTTGTTCGACTAGAATAAAATAGAGTCTGTTTTGAGTTCATAGTTAGGCTAGTTTTATATTTGAAATTGTATTGTAATCTTTTCAAGTTGATTAGGTTAAGTTTGAATCCGTTCAGTAGATCAGAGTTTAATACTTTTAAGTGACTCAGTTTTTCATTTTGAAAGAAAACATCTCTAGGATCTATATAGTACACATCTTAGTTTCCTTTCTACCTCAGCATATATTTTGTGACAACTCTAAGTGTACAAACCCTAGTTGATAATTAAATATTGGAATTAATTAACACATAATAAACACCAAAATTTTGGCGCCGTTTCTGGGGAGTTGTAGGTAGGTATAATTTCCTTTATGAAACTTAGTGATAAGTTGGTGGCGGGTGAGTGGTAAGACAAGAGGTAAGAACCTGCACATCTGTTATAACAGGAATCCCCAAAACCCAGCAGTAGTAGTAATGCAATTAGGTTTTGCTTTAGTTTTAGTTTTGCTTTCATGAATAGACCTAGAGATTCAAAAGGTAGATACGTTAAAACTAGTCCCCAAAACACTACTAAAATTCCTACTAACCTTTACGGGGGGTGTGCCACCCTGACCACTACCTTAGTAGAAAGGTATCGGAAACCACATAAAGGGGATAGTCCTACTTTGAAAGCTAAAGAAATCCTTTCTGGAAACCATTCAAGGGGAGCCATAGAAACATCAGAGAAGTCAGTCCATAAAGAATCCCTATCTGGAGAGCCTCAGGACCACATTGAGACTGAACTTAGGCAAGAAGAAGTTCGAAAAGACATACCATCAGAACCCCATAATCCTCCAATAGTTCCAAAACCTAACGACACAACCTTTACACTAGTAGGGGGTCTGAGTCTGGTAGATTTTGTTGATCCTGAACTAGTAAACGCTCTCCTTGAAAACTCTACAAATATAGTTGTCTCAGAGATCGAAACCCCAACTGTAGAACTTAAAATTCCTATAGAAATTGACTCACAAGTGTCTGACAACAGTTCGCATCGGAGAAAAATTTCTCCCGAAAAAGAGCGTTGGGACTACTCATTGTCACCAAGAAAGGAACCATCTAGGTTTACACTCTTTAGAAATCAATCCTACATGGAGAGACAAGGAAAAAATGAAGACAATGATGAAGTGAGACATAATAAAGATGAGGAGGAATTCGGGAATCGAACTGAAGGTACTTTTGGATTTCCTATTCTAGATACTACAAAATATGTGACCATGAAAAACATCCCTCCCTCCTCACTACCTACTTTTTATGGGAAGAGTAGTGAGGACTCGGATACATTTTTATTTGAATTTGACATTTTGTGTAGAAGCTATAATTACTTGCAAGATGCCCAAAAGTTAAAAAATTTCCCTTCCACACTAAAATATTATGCTTTAAGATGGTTTATGGGGTTAGGAGGATTTAGCATCAGAACTTGGGAAGATATGAAAACTACATTTATGCAGAAATATCAAGATTATTGCAAATCTAAGGACTCTCTAAATGACATTTTCAAAATACAACAACTTGAAGACGAGAGATTAGAATATTATCTCAAAAGATTGAACTATGTATTACATAAATCAAAATACAATGAACTTCGGGAAGATGGAGTAAGAAATCTCTTCCTTAAGGGAATCTCAGAAGACTTCTTAGAAAATCTTAACCTCATGGCATATGGAGATGTCTTTGTTAAACATTTTGCAGCAATCTGTGAGATGTGTAGGAATTACTCCAGAAGTAGTGGGGAGAGTGGAAAGAACTTTCAAGAATCTTATACTAGAAATATAAAAGGAAACACCTCTCGTTCTGGTGGAGTCACAAGGGTAGAATTGGGAAACCTATTAAAAAACTTCAAAATAGATATTTTAGGAGCAATGGGTTCTCAATTAGATGCATTACAATATAAGAAGAGACAAGAGGAAGAGAGTGTAGCAATGATCATTTTCTATCCTAGATGCAGAACTAAGCATCCCCAATGGGAATGCCCATTAAATAATGTTTCAGTATGTCATCTTTGCACAGAAGATCATCCAACTGAAAAATTGTCCATCGTTTCCTAGGTTACAAGCTATATATAAGAGCGGGAATGTTGGTGAAACATCTAGGAGGCCTTGGAATCCTAGAGAGAAACAATTATACTAGGATCCATCACCTCAATTTCCACCCTACTATCATCAAAACCAACCACGTCAACAATGGAATGCCTCAAGTTTGAAAAACTGGCCACCTCAGTATCCTCCTCAAATTCCTCAAAATGCTCAACATCAGCAATGGTCAGAAGGATGGAGGGGACAAGCATATGCTTGGTCACTGCCTACTCCTGTGCCTAACTATCCTTACCCACCTAATATCCAACAACTCTTTCCTAGGTATCTGCCTCCTCCACTACCCCCTATCATGCATCAACCCCACCATTTCCAGAACGTGGATCCCCCAAGACCCATGCTATTACCTGCACAAACAATACCAAACCCCAACAATAAACCAACTCAAGCTCTCAACATCATTGAGTTGCAACCTCTTCCATCTTATGTCATTTAGACTGCACCATTGCATGAAATTCAATTGCGATTTGGAAGAGTTTTGAACAATCAACCCAAATCATCAATTGTCATTCGTGCAGAGATTGAAGAAGAAGAAATACCTAGTGAAACCTTGAATGATGCCATTCTCAAGGATGTGTTTATTCCAAAAGTTTCAACACATAACCATCCTCCGGAAGAAGTAACTCAGGAAGAAAGAACACCCCCATATCCAGAGCATCTAGTAATAGAGAGATCTGTAATTTATCTAGAGTATGATATTATCAATGAACAGAAAAAATATCTGTATCAAAATTCCTTTGTTACAAGCTATTAAAGATATACCAACTTATAGCAAGGTGATAAAGGAACTCTGCATCAAAAGACCAGGTAAGAAACAAAAAGACCCTCCGACAATTCATGTCATTGGTGAAATGTCTGATTACATAGCAGATCAACCTAGAATTGGAAAATATACGAATCCCAGAAATCCTGTGGTTACTATTATTATCAATAACACTGCTATAGGAAACACACTTATCGATCTGGGGGCTGCTATTAACACCAGCATAGATCCAAATCCTAGGCTCTATCAAGTTCCGAGAGGGATCAAATATCCGGAGGTCCAAACCTCTCCTTGAATAGCTCCTTGAGTGCAATACCTAAGCCACCTAATGCTAAGCTCTAAAGTCTCTAGTTTAAGTCTCATATTTACTTTTTACTTTGTATTATTCTTTTTGGTTTATGGTCGACATAATATTTATTATTTTTTACTTTGTATTATTCTTTTTTGTTTAATTTGTATTATTTTGTTACTCGACAAACACTTTAAAATCTTATATTTACTTTTGACTTTGTATTAGAAGAAAAAAGTAAAGTCTCTAGTTTAAGTCTCATATTTACTTTTTACTTTGTATTATTCTTTTTTGTTTACTTTGTATTATTTTGTTTATGGCCGACAATATCGACAAACACTCGACTTACAAGATCTCCCTCATACAAATGTTATTTTTGGTCGACAATATTGACAAACACTCGACTTATAAGATTTCCCTCATACAAATGTTATTTATGGACAACAATATCGATAAACAATCGACTAACAAATCTCCCTCATACTGGGATGTAGAGCGCCTCCCAACGCAATAATGACCACCACAGTTTTGGAAACCCTGTAGCTAGGACAGTTTCTTCGTCCCACCCCAAAAATGCTAGAATTAGCAGACCACACCAATGTACATCCTGCTGGAATCCTAGATGATATTATTGTATCAGTCGATTCATGGGAGTATCCCGTGGAATTTATGGTCATACAATCAAAGGATGCTTCCAAAGGACATCCTATTATTTTGGAAAGAACATGGCTAGCCACTGCTAATGCATTTATAGGTTGTAGGGACGGAGAGATGACCATCTCTAATGGGCTATCTACACGGAAACTTGCTTTATACCCACCAGCACAACCAGTAACCGAAAACTTATGGTGGTTAGACTGTCCTTTTGGGGATGAAAATTTGGAGGAACTTTCACTTGTTAGTGACTGCTCCTGGGCACTTCAAGAACAAACTACTGAAAATGTGTTGAATCAATTTGTTTCCTCAACAACATGTATATATTTTCCCCAATCTTTTCCCCAATTTGATCAAATTTTTGGAGATGAATTTCAAGAGAATATGAGCCTCTCCACATTTACAAATACACCTTGTGTATTTGCAATTGAAGAACATACAGGGTCTTATACCGTACCTTTTGAGGTCAACCCTGAAATTTTTTTACATATAAACGTAGTCTTAAATGAAAATCAACAAGAGCAGCTACTGAAAGTTCTTAAAAGTCAAACCGGATCATTCGCATGGGAATACACCAATATGAAAGGTATACACTTGGATACTTGTATTCACCATATTTACATAGATGTAAACATACCACCTATAAGGTAGCCTCAGAGAAGGATGAATCCAACCCTAAAGGATATAGTTAAAGATGAATTACAAAAACTCCTCAATGTTGGTTTCATCTACCCAATTTCTAATAGTAAGTGGGTATCTCCTCTGGTGGTAGTTCCAAAGAAAGTTACAGGGAAATGGTGTATATGTGTTGACTTTCGAGAGTTAAACAAGGCCACTCTTAACGATTATTTCCCTTTACCGTTCATTGACCAGGTGTTAGATACCCTATCCGAGAAACAATAATTTTCTTTCCTCGATGGGTATAGTGGATACGACCAAATCTTGATAGCACCGGAGGACCAAGACAAGACCACCTTCACTTGTTCTTGGGGAACATATGCCTATAGAGTTTTTCCATTTGGCCTATGTAATGCACTTGCCACTTTCCAACATGCATTATTAGGAATCTTTTACGACCTTATACATGACTGTGTAGAAGTTTACATGGATGATTTCACAGTATATGGTAATACCTTTAAAGAAGCCCTTGCTAACCTTGAAAAAGTTCTTATTCGATGCCAAGAAACAAACTTAGCCCTTAGTCATGAGAAATGCAAGATGTTACTAACAGAGGGTATAGTTTTGGGACATCATTCTCTTTTTAGGGAATCAAGGTGGATCCTACCAAGATATAAGTAATTGTCAATCTCCCTTCTCCAAAAACTAAGAAGGAGGTGAGGAGCTTTCTTGGCCATGCAGGCTACTATCGACGTTTTATTGAAAAATTTACCAAAATAGCTGCACCTATGTTCAAATTGCTTATGAAAGATACAAAGTTTCAGTGGACTGATCTTTGTCAGCATGCTTTTGAGACCTTAAAAGCAAAGCTATCAGTGACACCAATACTTAGGGGCCCCAATTGGGCCCTTCCTTTTCACATATCCACTGATGCTTCTGACTTGGCCATAGGAGGGGTCTTAGGTCAAAAGGAATACCAAGCATCATATGCCATTTACTTTGCTAGTAAGAATTTGACTCCTACAGAATCTAAATACATTGTTACTGAGAAAGAATTTATGGAAGTAGTCTATTCTATCAATAAATTCTAGTCTATTCTATCAATAAATTCTATCATTACATCACAAGCTACGAATTTTTTGTACACACAGACCACTCTGCCATTAGATTTCTAATGAAAAAAATAATCACCAATGGTAGGGTGACCCAATGGATTCTTTTGTTACAAGAGTTCAATATCATTGTTGTCGATCATCCCAGTCGAGAAAATTTGGTAGCATATTTTCTCTCTCGTATTCAACTTGATGATGATGCTAGTCTCGTCGATGATAGCTTTCATGATGAGCATCTATTCGTTGTGTCTGTTCAAATCCCCTGGTTTGCAGACATAGCTAATTATTTAGCAAATGGGAAGTTACCAAACCATCTATCCCCACCTAAGAAATGTTGAATAATAATCCAGAGTTCTAATTACTCTTGGGTTGACAATGAATTTTTTTGTACTAGCCCTGATCTTATTATTAGACGATGTGTATGAGAGGATGAGATGGAAGAGATCCTCCATGCATGCCATGGTGGACCATGTGGTGGGAATTTTTCCGACAAACAAATAGTATACAAAGTGTTACACTCCGGATATTACTGGCTAAGCATTTTCAAGGATGCAGCCAAGTATGTCAGAGGATGTGATAGTTTTCAAAGAATGGGTAGACCTATGTCATCTGATGAGATGCCCTTACAACCTCAAGTTATGATTGAGCCTTTTGAAAATTGGGCTCTGGATTTTTTAGGGCCAATTTCCCCTATGTCTCGCAAAAAGAAGTATATCCTAGTTTGTACAGATTATGTCATTAAATGGGTGGAAGCTAAAGCTTTATTTTGATCCATAGAAAAATATGTGGTGGAATTTATATATCAAGAGATATTTACCCGATTTGGTGTACCTAGGGAAATTGTCACTGATCAAGGATCTCAGTTTACCTCCAAGTTAATGAAGGAACTTACTAAAAAATATGGAATTAGACATTGTAAATCTTCTCCATATCACTTGCAGGCCAATGTTTAGGTAGAATCTACAAATAAGGTATTAGAGGTCATCCTAACCAAGACTATCCAGCTGCATCACATAGACTAGGCAGATAGGATTCCAGAGGCCTTGTGGGCTTATCGAATAACATGGAGGAATACTACTGGTCACACACCCTATGAACTTGTTTATGGTAATCAAGTTCTTCTACCCATTGAGTTTCAAGTAAGAACCTTTCGTATGGATGCACAACTAGGGATGGATCTAGAAGAAGCACAAAAACAACGAATTCTACAAATCAATGAATTAGACGAAATAAGACAAGATGCAATTCAACGAACAATGTTAGTACAGAATCAACGTAAGAAGTGGCATGACAAATATATCAAACAGAAATAGTTCAAGACGAGAGATTGGGCACTACTATTTGATTCAAGATATAAAAATTTTACAGCTTTTGACAATGGGTCCATAGAAATCAAAACAATTGATGATTCACGTGTTTCTTTTGTTGTAAATGGACATAGATTGAGACTCTATCACAAACCAATCTCTAAACAAGACTTTTTACAAGATGTCTCATAGCAAAAGGACATGGAGTTGGTTGAAGGGGAAGTCATTCCTCCTTCTCCTAGTTCTTGATTTATTTATGGGTTGTTTTCATATGTATATATGTAAATATATTTATGTTTCTTTAAATAAATAAGAGTAATTTCTGACAGCGAGTTTATATTTGCACAGGAATTTTATTCTTATGATCAGCTCATAAGGCTTCATCAATGAAAAAAAAAGGAAGACTCTTCTCCCTTTCCTAGTTCTTGATAAATTTTATATCATTTTTGTATATATGTTTTTGCTTTGAATAAATATGAATCATCATTGACAAGTTGTTTGGAATATGGGTACAAGAACTTTACTTCTATAGTCAACTCATAAAGATCGTCACTCAAAAAGGGAAGTGCTCTAAAAAATTCATAACATATTTAGATTCCTTCCCTCCTAATTATTTGTCTTAAAAAATGTAAATTCATATTGAAAGGAAATTGAAATGTTATTTGTATCATTTTTTCCACTTATCTAATATGATTATTGCAACTCTTATAATAGGCCTTTCATATATTCTATATCAGTGATCCTATCATTTTAGAGAGGTCGATAGCCAAAAAAATGTCTCCATCTGAAGCCCAAAGGCTCTCGATACATTTTGACCTTGTTGTTAAGTTAGTAAGTAGAGCAATCTTTCTTGAAAAGTAGCAAGAAGGAACCTTGGGGATGTTATTTTTGAGAAACACTGTTGTAATCTTTTGGAGAAGGAAACTAGGACTAGAGAGATCTTCTTACTATTATCTTTTGGCTCCATCCACTACACATTAATGCAATCAACCATATGTATCTTTGATTCGACAGACTTCTTATTCACTTGATTTATATAAAATACAGTTGTCCTCCAACCCATATATCATCCCATCCTGTACCATGGTTTTCAGAGCTGCTCCCCCATCCACTCACTCATAGTAAATTTATTGCCGAATATCTATAGAGGGTGGAAACACTGGGACACAAGCCTTTGATGCAAAAATGGTTCAAGAGGCTAACTCGCCGGAGTACTCAACATGCTTGCTGGCAGCGGGTACCGGCCTGCGGTATGCCCAGGTAAACTCGACTGGGTACTAAACAAGCCTGAGTGATAGAGGGGAATCTTCCTAGGGAGGACATCCTATTTATCAAAAATGTGTAAAGAAAAATATTTAAATGGATCTGTTAAATGGTTGTAAGTCTAAACGAAGAGAAGTATGTATGGTTGAGTTTAAGAAAATAAAACTCATCAATTGGCCAAGGGAGAATAGCCTCAAGATTGTCTTAAGACCAGTTACCTAACCTCCATGAGATTAAAGATTCCTTATCTTGCCAGGTGGGGCCATATACTTAATATTTCTAGGGACTTGAATGTGAAATTCAGTTGGATTGCTCTATGTACTGTGATTCTTGGACTCTAGGGAAGTTTGACTGAGTTCCTATGAGCAACTTTGACAAGGAAATCCGATTAAGCTTGATATTCTCTTCTTACCTATATAAGGATCATTGTAATTTTATCTGAAAGTCTTTGATGAAGAGAGGCATATTTCTTTTTATAAATTAAAATATCAAGGATGACTGGGTTCCTTTAGGATTTTTGCACTATCTATATTGTCATCACCTAGATGGTCTTCATGCGCACTATTACTTATTGATGAAATTGCATGTATGGATAATTTTCATAGCTAGTTAATATTTATTTTCCTTACAACAATAACAACTTTTTGGAGTTATTTTTTGATTGTTAGTTGGAAGTGTTTGAATATTAATTAGTTTTTATTTGATGGCTTGAGTACATGCGGTATTTTTGGTTTGGGGGGAGGATTCATAATTTTTTCTATTCTATGTTTACTTGTAAACAATTAAAAGTTCATTTATCTATGATTAAATGATTTGTTATCTCAGGAATCATGTAGGTAGAAGATAAAAAGACTGTTCTGATCCACATTGAATAGAAGAAAGTGACTGAAGTAGTTCATCAGCCAGGATGTTTTAGGAGGAAGCAACCTCTCCGCTACAATTATATAGTATTGTCATCACTCTTGAAGCAGTCACAGAAGCAACAAATTCATTTTTTGTAGACTTGCTCGCAGCTTCAGAAATTCTCTGCATAATCAGAAGATAGTCAGATACAACAAGCACATCCTGTTCATTCAAATGGCCTGTATAGAGGGTCAAATCAAGTGTTGAATGGAGTGTCGAATGAAATGTCAAAGGAGGTGTTGAATGAAGTATTGAATGCCATTCTAAATGAACTATAGCTCTATAACAGCTCTATTGAACATGCCAAGGTATTCGGTTTTTAAATTTCGATCCAATTGTTAACCATATCGAGAGTTATCAAGTATCATCTCTACACATATGAAGACACTACAATCCTTATACAATTATCATTCTTTGATTCATTTCGAATTCACAAAAAATTGGATAATCCAGATAATCTTGCATAAACACGATCTCCAGAAATTTTTTGTTTGACTATATCACTCCTCGACATACAGTTTCATTCCTCGTCCTATCTAAATAAATTCGTATGCAAGGATCATCATGCAAGTCATCATTTTTATTTTTTTCAATTAAGGGTCATTGTGATTTTTAATGAGCCTTATGCTATGATTCCATGATGACGAATTTTTTTTGTGTGCATCTTCAACTTGCCCAAAGTTTACAACTTTGGACATTGGTTGAAGATTTGATACGGTTTATGATGTCATCAATACACCTCTTCTCATCATAATCCATAATCTGAAATTAATGATGAATTGATGATCCAAGTGTGCCGAATTTCATTCAGCCACCCAATTGAACCCTATTTTTAACTGAATTTAGGCTCTGCGTTTATTTTCTATTCCACCATAGCTTGTTCCCCTCCATTTCGAATTCATCCAGCCGCATCCTCTGTTCCACTTACCTCTGCCTAGCATGCCTACTCTCCATGAGCCTGAAATATACCAAGACCTGATCCAGATACCTGAGTTTCGTGCGTGTAGCGAACTCTTCCTCCAGGCGGATTGGGGCTCATTTCTTCATCTCCTCCAGGGCCACGACAATGAAATTTCATTGATTTTTCCAAGGGATTCGATAGCAAGGTGGCTCAGATTGGCCACCCCGTATTTCCAGTGACCGAGGAGTCCATAGCAGTGGCCACGAAGCTTCCACGGAAGGGTGCTCGATGGCACAAGCACCTCTTCCTCCCTTGGTCAGCCCATGATTTTTCTCTCAAGGCCGGTTATTAGCACATTGCAGGCACGAAGGAGTTTCATCGGGAGTGTATCAGGACGAAATACCTGGACCCCTTAGCCATTATCGTCCGCCTTAACCTACGAGGGTAAGTTCATGATTTCAAAGCTTGCCATCTCCGGTTGTTAGCACATTTTGTCAACAATCAAACTCTCAATTTTCCATTTTACTTCCTGCGGAGTCTTGAAAAGATGTCAAACCAAGTGAGAAAAAATACAGTCAACCCCTCTGGTAGCTTATACCATCATTGCCTCATCAAAATTCTGATCATCCATCAACTAAAGGAAACAGGGAAAACATGTGAAAATTTCATGTTTGAAGTCTTGAATCCACATTTGGCCAAGAAGCCCACTACCAAAGCCTCTATCTCTACTTCTCAAAAATGCCTTTGGTCTCAAACTCGTGATGGTGAACCTAGTCGAACCTATACCCAAATGAAAAAATTCCAAAAGCCCATGCAAATTGATGAAGCTGCCTCAAGAGAAAGGTAATTTAGCCAATCTTCGTCCTCCCCTGAGCCTGTCCACAAGGATGTGATAGCTGAATCCCCACTCTTCTTGCAGATACTTACTAAACGAAGAGGGACCAACCGCATTCATCCCATCATTCAGACAACTCGTTTGGACAGCCCTAACACCCAGCCAAATGAATCTACTCCTGATGCATTCACTCTTTCATTAGATGATGCTCCTGCTGACTTTCCCGAAGCTCCCATCCTTGAACTCACTCCTACTCTCGTTCCAGGAAAGGGTTGTGCAAAAATGACCACCTCTAGTGGCCCTGAAACGCCTTCATTTGGATTAAGCACTCACAAAAATTTTGAGCACCTTGCAGAACCATCCACTCTAATCCTCCAAACAGTGGATAAATTAACACAATATGTGGCATGATTGACAGATCAGAATCAGAAGTATGTTGAGATGATTGCTAAGATTCGTCAAGCTAACATGGAGTTGCGTCTTTGGGTGCAAAAATTGAAAAATGACAATAAAAACATCACTTCCTCCCATGCCACTCTTCAAAAGAAGTTTGACACTTTGGAATCCCAATTCAAGAAGTCAAAGCCCAACTCCACTTCATCATCCTTGAAGTCAAAGGCAGCTACTATCGCAGCTCAGCCTTCTTCCTGATTTTTCTCTTTTGCTCAGTGGGACCTGGCATATCCTTGGTTTGAGGGAGTGTTGATTCCCAATTTTGTCATCATTTTGGATCTATGATCATGCTATGCTGGTACTATTTTTGTCATTTTTGATGTATCAATCTCATACTTCTCATCATTCAGACATTGATATTGACTTAGGTACCTATTTTTGAATTATGTTTAATTCTCCCTTATTTTTCCATTGATTATCATCTCATATGGTACATTCATATCAATTTAACATTTTTAAAACCATTGGGAATATAGTTTTCCTGATATAGGTTGTGGTTCTCATACGGATGCTCATTCAGACTCACATTCACATTCGCATTCGGATGTCCATTCAACCCATCATTCATACCTCCGAAATCATTGGTTTGCCTACGTGGGAGCATTCATGGAAAAAACAAAGATGTGGGTTTTGTTGCCAACCTGGCACACATGGTTCATGAGCTTCTACCTGCAAAGATTCACCTCATAACTTTCCCAAGCATCCAATGCTCCATTTCCCACATTGAGGAAACCAATTACATGCATGAATTTTGGGGAAAAACGGCCTGCTCTTCAATGAAGTTGTTTTTCAGCATTTAGAAACATTCTATTATTAGAGAGGTCAACCACTGAAAGGGTTGACGTGGAGTCGACCCTCTCTCTATTGTAAATCATATAAAAAGATGTCTTGGGTTGTGAAGACGATATAGAAAAAACATTGTGTAAACTTTGCTTTCGATTTTAATACAAAATCTCTGTTCAGTTGTTGATTTCGTTTTCCATTTTAGCGTAGAACATCCACTGTTCTCGACAAGGGCCCCTCAGCAACAACGGATTCATTTGTGCATATGTTTCATTTTATTTCTTCATGTATAGCTAAGTAATTTAACCTTCAGTACTGTGAATGTTCATAGCTTCAAGTCATTCTTTTCCTGTGTTTATAAATCCAGTATGTATAAAAGACATTTAACTTTCCCCTATTCATAATTTGTGTTTTTTATCATCCATCCTATCGTACGCACCAAGCATTCGGACTGTCATTCGACCTTTAATATTTTCAGTTGCATTTTATAATTAGCTAGGGTTTGAACTTTCATATTTAGTGTTTCATTTATATTCTGTAGTTGATTAGCATTTCAATTTACATTTAGCATTCCTTTTCTTTCTAAGTTGCACAATGTTCTCATAGATCTTATTAATTTCATTTAAATTTCAATTCATTTCATTTATGTAGCTATAAGAAGATTCAACATTTCATTCCCATTTTGTATTTGAACTTACAACCAGTACTTCATCTCTGTTTATATAGCATGTTACTGCTCTAGATCTTCCTAGTTCCATTCTTAGTTTAGTTTATTTCATTTCTGTAGGTTTAAGAGAATGGAAATTGACTTTTTATTGAAACTCAGTAATCTCATTTGGATTTCAAAGATGAAGTAGTTTCAAGTTGTTTTATGGTTTGATTGTAAAAACTCACATAACTTAGTTCAGCATAGATTTTCTTCTCCATTATAGATTAGCTGCAGCATCTTTTCATAGTTAATTGAAATGCCTTAGTTTATGGTTTGGGTTACTGTAGAAGTAGAATAAAAGTGCTTTGTTTTCTGTTGTAGGTTTGCTTACAAGTTGAATTTATTTCCAGCGATTTGAATCATTGTTTTATACTTAGGTTTGCTTTTAAACTCTGAGTTTAGGTTGCCTTTTGTATTTGATGTTTTTAACTT
This sequence comes from Larix kaempferi, assembly GCA_027924585.1. NCBI lineage: Eukaryota > Viridiplantae > Streptophyta > Pinopsida > Pinales > Pinaceae > Larix > Larix kaempferi. Next base: position 130,805 of record BSBM01000056.1, read on the forward strand.
GAAGTTTGATAGGAATTGCATGAGTTTGATAGGCATTGCATATTTCAATTCCGAAATAGTCATTAGAGATAAATAACTCAGAGTGTGTGCCTTTTAGTAGAGTAGAATTGTTAAGTAGTATTTCATTGATTCTAGGTAGTGTATCTAGGTTTTAAAATGTCATTACTCGATGGATAAGTGATAGATACAATGTTTAAATTCTCTTGTAATTGGTCCATTTTTAGTTTCCATATATTTATAGAAGTTAGATTTATTTACTTTTTGCATCTTTGTAGCATTTGTAAGTCACTTAGACACAATTCCTCAAGAAGATTGGAGTTAGGTAGGTTTGTTTCTGAATCATTTACTATTTTGAAATCCTAGTTGTCAATGCATGTTTAATCCCTAGAGTAGTATTTCATTTGTAGTTTAACTGTTGGATTGGATTTCTTAGGTTAATTCATTAGTTGTCTCTCTCAAAGTAGTATAATTTCCTACTTTTTAATAGTTGGTTGCAATTTGTTTCATAGTTAGAATTTTGATATCGCATAGTAGAATAGCTTTTCAATTCCTAGGATAAGTTAGAGATTATTTAGGGTTTGGATAATTAATTATAATTTTGTTTCCATAGTATACTTTGTTTTCAGTTAAGCATTGTTTTCTAGATTAGTAATTTCCTTTCATTTTGCAATCTCAATTCTTGTTCTTAGACTAGAATAACATAGAATCGGTTTTGAGTTGATAGTTAGGTTAGCTTTATATTTGAAATTGTATTGTAATATTTTCAAGTGGATTAGGTTAAGTTTGCAGAATCTGTTCAGTAGATCATAGTTTAATACTTTTAAGTGAATCCGTTTTTCATTTTGAAAGAAAACATCTCTAGGATTTGCATAGTACACATCTTAGTTTCCTTTCTACCTCAACATATATTTTGTGACAACTCTAGGTGTACAAACCCTGGTTGATATTTAAATATTGGAATTAATTAACACATAATAAACACCAACACCCTCATTCTTCAAAGACTATGTTGAATCAGTTAAGGAATTCCATCCCTACCAGGCCTTTACTAGGAAAATGTGCAGGCATATTGCTCCACTCTATCCAGTAATCATTGTCAATACCTTCACAAAATGGGGGATAGATTTTACATTCTATAATCCGACATCAAAAAAAGGAAATAAATCCATTATTGTGGCTATTGAAGACTTCACTAAGTGGGTTGAAGCCATGACTACCTTTACATGCGATGGTGAAACTGTGGAACACTTCATTTTTAATCAAATCATAGCTCGTTTTGGTATACCCAAAGAGATTGTCACTGGCAACAACAGTCACTTTCAAAACAAAATGATGATAGAGTTGGCCAATAAGCTTGGTTTTCGACAAGATTTATCCTCACCATTATATCCTCAAGTGAACGGATAGGTAGAGGTAGTCAATAAGTCCTTGAAAACCATGCTCCAAAGAATTGTGAGTAGGAACAGGAAGGCTCGGTATGATTATTCTATCCATTGTCATGTCTTCTCTAAGGGATACATGGTGCTTCTCTATGACCAACACGATGATGATCTAGGTCCTAGTAAATTCATGTGGATTGGTCCTTACATCATAAAGCGATTGTTAAATAAGGGATATTATGAGCTAGAATATTCTGAGGGGAACATTCTAGGGCCTAGAAATGGGCTCTATCTAAAAATGTATTATTCCTACACACTTCCTTCTAGGAAAAATCCACTTGTACAAGTTGTATTATAAGTAGATTAGGTTGCTTTTACTTTAACATTTTTTATTAGTATTGGTAATCACTCATTGTGTTGAATATATTTGATTGACATATGTCGTTATATGCAGCTATGTTTGTGGGATATGTGGATGGATCCTGCCATCACATTTGGAACATAACTTTTGCAACTTGGGTAATCTACAATCCTGCAGGCCAGTGTGTAAGATCCAATGGGGTGTCTCTCAGTCTAGCGACCACTATCATCGCATAATATAATGTTGTGATTGAATTACTATTGGGGATAATTTCACTCGGCATCCAACATTTAAATATTCACCTAGAATCACAACTGGTAGTGTCACAATTGAATGGTGTGTGCTCTATCCATCATCCCACGTTATCATGAAAGTTTATGAGGGTGCATCTTCTTGAACACCACTTTTAATTTATTACATATGTTCACCTGCAAAGGAGATTCAATTCCATTTCTGATACATTATCTAACTATGTATTAGATATATATTTACCATATAATTGCAATCAAGCACAATAAAAGCATAAGAGCATGTACACACTATAGATATGGTCTATAAAAATAATCTTTCATTAATATAAAATTTGTGTCGTCAAGTACAAAAACGTAAGAGTCATAATACAAAATAGGGGCCCTTGGACCTCAATGGTGCATATATACATAGAATAGGTATAAAATTTCCATCATGCACTAAAAGAACAAACAAGAGATGACTGGAGTCAATAATGTGCCTACGTTGTGTCCATGTAACACAAGACACATGTGGCCAGCTACCTAAACAACTTGATCCATTGGGAAGGAACCCCTACCAGCTTCCATTGCATATCCACTAACAAGTGCTCAATATAGGTATTACAAATGTCATGTTTAAGGCCCAATAGGTTATCCTCCACTAAAGCTAGAATAGCCTCCAACCCCTCCTCTGCTCGGGGATCATGTCGTTGTAAGTAAGGGTGATTGACAGGCTACTCTGGTCCAATGTATGCACCATAGTAAAATAATTTCATTAGGATCATGCACCAAAAGTATTTCTCTTAAAATTTTAAATATTTAAAAATACAACAAAAAGGAAATATATCAAAAGCATCACTCACCAATACAACCCCATGCTAAACTGGGAGGAAGTACTAGATATGGGTCACCTATGAAGTTGAGACCTGCATATGGGAAATCCTTGATGGTAGGAAGCTTCCAACTCCACTACTCGAGTAACTCATCATTGAAGACTATATGGAATTCCCTCCTCCAAACCGAAGCATAAGGTCAATCCAATGACCCATTCAGGTCTCTCGAGGGTCGAATGGTGGAAGTGATACCCTCAAGCTCATGCTAGGAAGCTTCTTAAAGAAGAATGATGCCAAGATTCTCCCATATCCAAATTTCTTGTTCTTCCCAATCTTGCAATTGGTAATTTGACTCTTCATGTTGTTCAACAAACTAGTGCACCAATCAAACAATGTGGATCAAAGGAACTCAACACCAATGTGCATGAACCCTCGTGAGGCCAAGTGTAATGCAGAAGACCACCATTTTGGTGATCATGTCTAGGATAAATATCAAGGGGAGGTTAGCAATATCATATATAGGAACCTATGTGCCTGAATTTTGGGTCCCTAGTTAGAAAAATAGGATCGCATAGCAATAAAAATAAACAAGATTAAAATATAAATCACATAAAACACATTACAAGAGAGACACCAATATAATTTGGTTCACCCAATATGGGATACGTCCACCCAGAAATTGCCAGTCCTTATTATTATACCATCCAACAAATGAATGGATACAAACTATAGCACATCCACTGCAGCTTCCTCTTCACTCTCTCACAGTCTCTCTCACACAATCAGAGATCTTTACAATGCTACAATAACAGTCGTATTACAATGCCTTCCTTTGGGAATACCGTGGGAAAATACTATGGAACACCCAATACCATGGTCCCATATATCACCCATTATTGACCAAGTCATGACTATGAAATTACAAGATTTTATAAGACATTTTTTCTGAAATTTTCTCTACGGGGGTGCTGTCCCCAAACCCTCACCAAGGGGGGGCTCCCAAACTAGTCGTTGCCCCCCCTGGAAGCCCCATGGAAACTATTTTGGGGGGGTAATCCCCCCCAAACCCACCTGTCATGGGATGGGATCTACACATGGTTGGAACACGACCTTTGAATAAGGAAGATCAGGCTCCACAACCAACACCTAGAACACAAAATGTCACATACTCCTGCACTGTGAGGTCACTCTCTCCTTGGAATGAACCTTTAAGCTTCACTGGTGCCCATACCCATTAAATACCAGTAAAGTAGATATCAACTACCATGATATCCAAGAATTATCCCTTAATTATTAACACACCCTGATCAGGTTCCCAATAACCGATCGAAACTTGCAACAATCCCTGTTGGGCCTCATGTAGGAGACTCGAAAAAATTTCAGCAATCTACACTTGTGAAGGGAATTGAGAGTCAGTGGTTCTCCCAAAGAATCATGGTCAATGTTCTCTTGCTCACACTTCCTCCATATGAATTCCATTTGCACAAGAAAGAAGTTATTTTAGCCAAGGAACATTTTTTTCTACATTCTACCCTCATATTCACACTCTTTCCTCTAAACAAGCGAGAACATTCGCGCTCTTTGATATGGACATTTGCAAATAACTCAATAGTTTGTGTTTCACAAGATAAAAGGTGTGAATAATAATTTGAGATTTAGAGTGAGCTTGTAATATCCCTTTTTCAAATTTTATTAAAATGCCCAATTTTCCACTTTTTTTCCCAATTTCGACCTTTGACTAGTTTTATTGTTTTGACCTCCAAATCAACCCAAATGCTCCCAAATCTTCTGTAGGAGTGTATGAATGGTATTTAGACTTGAATATAAGGTTCATGGATGTTTTATGGCCCTCCAAATACTGCTGCAAACTTGATTTGTATTCTGATCAATATATGTAATTTTGACTAGTAATTTGTGCATCAAATCCCCCTCGGGTAACACTACAAATGGCCTTCCAAATGCCTCCAAACTCCCACAAATTTATGAACAGAGGTATATAATTAAGTATGTGATTAAGGTCTCATATGCACCATTAATTGATTTTTAATACTGTTCTAACTCTCTCACATTCAACAGCAAAAACCCCCAATTCGACCCTTGGGGAAATGGCACTATTTCACCTCCCAATACAACTAAACTGAGTAAAAATGCTTCAAATGCTCAAGTACAGTACATGAAACTTGTATAAGACATCCATGGAAATATATTTATCATAAATATATCATAGAATCATCCATACATTCGAAATCATCATCAATACATTGGCTCACAACAAGGTAGTGGGGAAATGGCATTGTTCTTCCATTAAAAATGAGATTTATACATTTCTACTTGGAATTTCGACCTGAAAATTTTTGGAGATGAAGAACAGAGTATTTAATTCATATTACAAAATAAATGGGGCATTAGAAGCTCCCCAAAAGAGTACAATAGCTCACCAAAAACGCCCTCCCTCAAGGAGCACGAATATGCCTTCAAAACTGGAAACGGTGGAGAGAAAGTGCTGCACTAAACCAAACCATGAAACTTCCTGTAGCTGCTACCTGCAAATACAAACTCCATTAAAGCACCATGAAATACCTGAGTGGCCTCTCCAAACACCAACTTGGATGGGAATCTTTCACCCTCGAAATTGGCTAAGGCAAGAAACTAGTCATCCACTAGCTCTCTCTTCACAAATGCAATTTTTCTCAAATCATCAAAAAGCCATTCTCATACTTGATTTCTACATTTTATAATCAACATTAGCCTTCAAGGGGTCGAAATCCTCTCAATAGATTCAATAATTTTCCATTTAGAAAATATTCCTCATTTGCCACTTGTCTCCTAGTTCCAACCTTCCATCTTCTCCCAAATTCGAATTTGAGTCTCTTTAGATTCCTCCAACTCCATGAGCGCCTTCTTGAGCCTATTTTTGGGGCTGACATGTCATAATGGTCAGGTGTAAGAAGTCAGGTCTGAATTTTGTCATAAAATGTCATAGATGCTTCATTATTGTTGTCATAAAACTAGGGAATCTAGCCCATGTGTCCACTAGTCTCCAATTTGACTCTTCCTCTCCCATGGAGGTTACTATTCCTTCCCATTTCGACCTAATATGCTCAATGCCATGTGTTATGACTTACCAACTCACCCAAGAGTGTTCACCTTCCCATGAATTCGAATTGGCAAGAGAGAGCTGCCATGTGTCATTGAAAAATCAAGCTAGTGTGGGTCCCACCACCTCCATATGTCTCCAAAACCACTTGCCACCTAGAATTTCTCTTGAATTTATTTATTCATCATATTTATTAAATTCTTGAACCCTTCTAATGTCTAAATATCATTTATTAGTTCCCTTATTACCATCCCACATGTGCCCATCCAACCTAGGAAACTAGTAGGATTGATGGGATTGTCTTACTATGCAATTATTTGAATGGGGACATTACAGTCCTCCCCACCCAAGATTGCTTGTCCTCAAGCAATTTCAAATTTGGATGCTGAAAAATCTTCTCCTCTTCCCATGTGGCATCTTCATTTGGTAAGTCCTTCCATTGCACTAAATATTCTTTGATGATTCTACTCCTCAACCTTCTTTCCCGTGTCTTCAAAATCTTTTCCGGAACAAGTGTGAGCTAACCTTCATCATCCAAAGGAGGAAGTATTTCTGAAGTGATGATTTTCTGACCAAGATCTTTCTTAAGACAAGAAACATGAAATACATTGTGGATTTTACTCCCTTCCGGAAGTTCTAGTTCATATGCTACTTCTCCAACCTTCCGCACTACCTTGTATGGCCCATAGTACCTTGGTTTTAATTTTTCCGCTCCATTCTTTTTGAGAGATGTTTGTTTATAGGGATGCAACCTTAAATATACTAAATCATTGACTTGAAAGGTTCTCTCTTCTCTACGTCTATCAGCATATTGTTTTTGTTGATTTTGAGCAACCTGCAAATTGTCTTTCAAGAGCTTTAAAATTTCTTGGCTCTCTTCCACCCAATCTTTAGCCTTTGGGGCTCTACTATCACCAAATATAATGTCAGCAAATGTAAGTGCATCATAACCATATAATTCTTTGAAAGGAGACATTCCTATTGACATATGATAAGTGGTGTTGTAGCAAAACTCACCCAAGTGTAGCCATTTTGCCCATGCTTTTTGCTGCCCTCCCACATAGTTTCTTAGGTATCCTTCCAACCATTGGTTTACCCTCTCTGTTTGTCCATCAGTTTGTGGATGATAGCTGGTACTTGGAGTCAATTGAGTGCCTACCAATCTAAAAAGTTCTTGCCAAAAAGCACCCATGAATCTACTATCTCTATCACTGACAATGCTCTTGGGGAGCCCATGCAATCTGAAGATTTCTTTGAAAAAAATATCAGCCACTTGTGCAGCACTAAAAGATGATGTAACAGCAAAGAAATGAGCAAATTTTGTCAACCTATCAACTACCACATAGATGCAATCCTTACCTAAGGATTTAGGTAATCCGGTGATGAAATCCATGGAAATACTGTCCCATTTTTGCTCCGGAATGGGAAATGGTTGTAATAGGCCGGCTGGACATGTAAGTTCTGATTTGTTTTGTTGACATGCTTTACATTCATTCACATACTTCTGAACATCTTCCTTCAGCCCCTTCCAAAAAAATCTTTGCCTCAACTGTCTATAAGTTTTGAAGATCCCCGGATGGCCCGCTAGTGGGGAATCATGTGCTTCTTGCAAAATTCGGTACTTGAGCTTGGAGTTATGAACTAAATAAATTCTTCCCTTATAATATATCAGCCCATTCAAAATCCTATAATTATAATCCCCTTTGATTCCATCCAACACATCACAAGCAAATTTGTCTTTGGCATATTCAACTAGTAGCATGTTTTTCCAATCCTTGGCAATATCCATGAGAGAAAAGGAAGGCCTTCTTGACAAAGCATCTGCTACTACATTATTCTTTCCTTTGACATATTCAATATCAAAATCATAAGCTTGAATCTTGCTTACCCACTTTTGTTGCCTTTCATTTAGATCCTTTTGGGTGAGAAAGTGTCTTAGACTATTATGGTCAGTTTTCACCACAAACTTGCTTCCCACCAAGTATTGTCTGAATTTGGCCAATGCATGCATAATGGCCAGCATTTCTTTATCATAGATGGAGTAAAGTTTTTCATGAGGCTGCAACTTTCTGCTCTCAAAGGCTATGGGGTGTTGGCCTTGCTTTAGGACAGCCCCTATTCCTCCACCTGAAGCATCACATTCCACAACAAAAGGTTTAGTAAAATCAGGAAGTGCAAGTATGGGACAACTACTCATTACCTCTTTCATTTTTTGGAATGCTTTTTCAGCCTCTTCATCCCACTTGAAAGCATCCTTCTTAGTCAAATCAGTGAGTGGAGAAGTCAACTTGGAGAACCCTTTCACAAATTTTCTGTAGTAGGTGCATATGCCAATAAAGCCTCTCAATTCGGTAATATTTTTTGGTGATGGCCATTCCAAGATAGCCCTGATTTTTTCCATGTGTACCTTCACTCCTTCTTGCCCAATAATGTGCCCAAGATACAGTAGTTCTTTCATCCCAAACTCACATTTTGATAATTTAGCAAATAAGGACTCTTCTTGCAAGATTTTCAACACAATCTCTAACTGTTGCAAATGCTCTTCCCATGTTTTACTGTAAATGAGAATATCATCAAAGAAAACCAAAACAAACCTTCTTAGTTGCTTGCAAAATATCCTATTCATACATGCTTGAAAGGTGGCTGGAGCATTAGTTAACCCAAAAGGCATGACAAGAAATTCAAAGTGGCCAAAATGACATCGAAAAGCGGTCTTTTGCACATCTTCATCTTTCATTCGAATTTGGTGATACCCTGATCTAAGGTCAATTTTTGAGAAGTATTTGGCCCCATGTAGCTCATCCATGAGCTCATCAATCCTAGGAATAGGATACCTATTCTTGATAGTCTTTTTGTTCAAGGCTCTGAAATCTATGCACATTCTCAATGTTCCATCTTTTTTCTTCACTAGCACTACTGAAGAAGCATAAGGGCTAGAGCTTGGTCTAATGAGCCCCAACTCTAGGAGTTCTTGGATAGATTTTTCAATCTCATCTCTAAACCTTTTAGGATGTCTATAAGGTGGTATTTGAATGGGTGAAGTACCCTCCTCCAAAACAATACTGTGCTCAACCCCCCTATCTGGTGGCCTACCATGTGGAAGGTCTCTAAAAACCTTTTCATATTTTTGCAAAAGTCTCTCTATCTCCTTTGGGTGTTTGACAATATTTATAGTTGGCTTGGGAGATGTAATATTACATTCAGCAACCCATTCTATATCCCCATGCCTCAATATAGATCTCATGCTATTGCAAGTCACTACTTGATTTGGATAAGTGTGTTGCCCTCTCACAACTCTTTGTACTCCTTTTGAATCTTGGAATTTCATTTCGGGAATTTGATAATTTACTGTATGCTCTCCTATTGAATACAACCATTGCACTCCCAAAACCACATTAGTATCAGCAACATCAACCACATAAAAACTATCAACAAAAGTATAGTTACCTACGGTGACTTGCAGCTTTGGAACCCATGTTTTGCATTGCATTGTGTTGTGACCAGGAATGACAACTGTGAAGCCATCAAATGGTTCAATAGGTATCTTTCTTTTCTCTACCATCTTTGCATCAATGAAGTTATGAGTGGCTCCTCCATCTACCAAAACTGAAGTTCTTTGTCCTTGTACCACACCTTTGCATCGGATAGTATGATAGCGAGGTACTGCTGAAAGCACTGCCATTCTTGCTTTGTCCGGTGAAGGCTGATTTTCTTCTTGTCTTTCCTCTTCTACTGCTGTCTCATATGCCTCTTCTTGATCTGAAATATGTCCATCTTCATCCATGCCCCCATCATACCCCTCATTATCAGAAAATACTTCTATGTATTGAGCCTTTCCTTTGGTACATTTGTGCCCTGGTGTCCATGGTTGGAAGCATGTGAAGCATAGTTTCTTTTTTCTAAGTTCATCCCTGTTTAGTCCCTCTTTTTTATTCCTCTCAAATGACTCTCTTTGCCAAGGTTTTTTATCATATCCATCCCTTTGCCAAGGTTTCTTTTCAAATTTATAGCTAGGCTTAGGAGGAAATCTCGTTCTAGGAAGCACATTTTGGAGATCCCTAGTCAAGCTCATTGCATCTTTTAATGTAGTTGGCTTGTGGGCTTTGACCAAACCTCTTAAGGGTTCAGCCAAACCTTCAGTGAACAGCAATACTAATCTTCCCATAGATACATCAGCCACCTTGACTGATAATTTTTGAAAGTCCAACATATATTCGGTAGGGGACCCCGTTTGCTTCAATTGAGCTAGTTCTTTGAAAGGCAATTCTCGATCTTTTTGTTCAAATCTTTCTAGTACCCTGTCAACAAATTCTCCATATGTTTTAACCTGATTATGACCCAAGGTTTTCAGCCCATGAAACCACCATTCATTGGCATCTCCTTCCAAATGCAAAATGGCCATTTTTAATGCATCCTCTTCCAACATAGGATTCAGCTGAAAATATACATCCAATTTTTGCACCCAAGTGTGAGCAGAATTTTGAGAAGAACCATCAAAAGTAGGAAGTGACATTTTTCCAATAGCACTATTCAATTCTTTGTTTTGGAATGGACTCCTATTTTCTCCCTTCATTTTAATCTTTTGCATAGCATCAATGTAGTCACTGAGTGGTACACCTCTTTTACACTCTTCATTCAAATCATTCCAATCATTTACTAGTTTCTTGTAATCCAATTCAAGATTGGGTTCTTCTTTGGGTGTGAGAAATTTAGGTGCAGTATGCCTTTGTGTGCTTTGAAATTCATCAGGTCTATTATGAGGTCCTGTACTTGAGAAAATATGCTCATTCCCTTTCATCTTTTCCCCTGAGTGTGAACCACTATTATCTTCTATCATCCCTTTGCCTGAAAGTTGGCTACCCAACAATTCGAAACCTTTCATCATTTGTTTATTCATATCTAGAATAACCATGGTAAGTCCTTCAAAACATGGTTTTAAGGCTTCAATAAATTCCTCCTTATGTCTTAATTTTTCCTCCTCCTCTCTACCCATTGTTTTAGAAAAGAACTCTTTTTCTGCTACTATCTCTTCTTCAACCAAAACTTCTTCAACTACTGATTCAAAGGGTGGTGTTTTATTTGTTTGGCTTCTTGTTAATACCATCAGGTTCCAAGACCATGCTCTGATACCACTTGTAATATCCCTTTTTCAAATTTTATTAAAATGCCCAATTTTCCACTTTTTTTCCCAATTTCGACCTTTGACTAGTTTTACTGTTTTGACCTCCAAATCAACCCAAATGCTCCCAAATCTTCTGTAGGAGTGTATGAATGGTATTTAGATTTGAATATAAGGTTCAGGGATGTTTTATGGCCCTCCAAATACTGCTGCAAACTTGATTTGTATTCTAATCAATATATGTAATTTTGACTAGTAATTTGTGCATCAAATCCCCCTCGGGTAACACTACAAATGGCCTTCCAAATGCCTCCAAACTCCCACAAATTTATGAACAGAGGTATATAATTTGTTAAGTATGTGATTAAGGTCTCATATGCACCATTAATTGATTTTTAATACTGTTCTAACTCTCTCACATTCAACAGCAAAAACCCCCAATTCGACCCTTGGGGAAATGGCACTATTTCACCTCCCAATACAACTAAACTGAGTAAAAATGATTCAAATGCTCAAGTACAGTACATGAAACTTGTATAATACATCCATGGAAATATATTTATCATAAATATATCATAGAATCATCCATACATTCGAAATCATCATCAATACATTGGCTCACAACAAGGTAGTGGGGAAATGGCATTGTTCTTCCATTAAAAATGAGATTTATACATTTCTACTTGGAATTTCGACCTGAAACTTTTTGGAGATGAATAACATAGTATTTAATTCATATTACAAAAGAAATGGGGCATTAGAATCTCCCCAAAAGAGTACAATAGCTCACCAAAAACGCCCTCCCTCAAGGAGCACGAATATGCCTTCAAAACTGGAAACGGTGGAGAGAAAGTGCTGCACTAAACCAAACCATGAAACTTCCTGTAGATGCTACCTGAAAATACAAACTCCATTAAAGCACCATGAAAGACCTGAGTGGCCTCTCCAAACACCAACTTGGATGGGAATCTTTCACCCTCGAAATTGGCTAAGGCAAGAAACTAGTCATCCACTAGCTCTCTCTTCACAAATGCAATTTTTCTCAAATCATCAAAAAGCCATTCTCATACTTGATTTCTACATTTAATAATCAACATTATCCTTCAAGGGGTCGAAATCCTCTCAATAGATTCAATAATTTTCCATTTAGAAAATATTCCTCATTTGCCACTTGTCTCCTAGTTCCAACCTTCCATCTTCTCCCAAATTCGAATTTGAGTCTCTTTAGATTCCTCCAACTCCATGAGCGCCTTCTTGAGCCTATTTTTGGGGCTGACATGTCATAATGGTCAGGTGTAAGAAGTCAGGTCTGAATTTTGTCATAAAATGTCATAGATGCTTCATTATTGTTGTCATAAAACTAGGGAATCTAGCCCATGTGTCCACTAGTCTCCAATTTGACTCTTCCTCTCCCATGGAGGTTACTATTCCTTCCCATTTCGACCTAATATGATCAATGCCATGTGTTATGACTTACCAACTCACCCAAGAGTGTTCACCTTCCCATGAATTCGAATTGGCAAGAGAGAGCTGCCATGTGTCATTGAAAAATCAAGCTAGTGTGGGTCCCACCACCTCCATATGTCTCCAAAACCACTTGCCACCTAGAATTTCTCTTGAATTTATTTATTCATCATATTTATTAAATTCTTGAACCCTTCTAATGTCTAAATATCATTTATTAGTTCCCTTATTACCATCCCACATGTGCCCATCCAACCTAGGAAACTAGTAGGATTGATGGGATTGTCTTACTATGCAATTATTTGAATGGGGACATTACAGAGGATAAACATCAAAATATTGGACTAAAATATACAAAAAATGGATGAAGATGAAGGGCAAGAGAAGAGGAAAGTAATTGGAACTAACATAAAGTTATTTGATGTCTCGCAACCTCTGCAATTAACAGTTGAAAAACTAGGGTAAAAAGTTACAAATGGGTAAAAAAACAAAGGTAAAAAGTGAATTGTGAATTATTTTTACCATTTATTCATTTATATGAAATTTTTGGCCACTCCTATATAGTTTTGACCCTATTTTAACAATTGTCAACTAATACTAATTCCATTTCACCAAGTTTTTGACTAATTTTGATAGGAGAACAAGAACTAAGGCTCGATTTTTCCATTTGGTGGTCTGATTAAAAGGTTTGTGTCCTAAAAATAGAATATAGGGTAGGTACTTTCTGTCATGCATGATTTGGATCATCCCTACCATCATCTTCACACCTCAGGATCACAACACATGGAGTTGTGACAATAATCCTCTATTCTCAAAAAAGTCATAACTTTCATGTTAGAGCTTACTACCAACTAGTCATGGGTACCCTAACTAGAAATCATGGTTGATTCTTGTTGGTTTAAAAGGCTTAAATTTATTTATGATTTAACTAGGATGGCTAATGTTAGTATTGATTTGTAACTTTATTTATGATTCCATGTCTCCATAAAGGATTTGCGAAGGGTTTTTGTTTATCTTGTGTGCAGATTTGGAGATTCATTGAGAATGGATGCTTTGAATCTCTCGTGGAGGAGAAGGATAATTAAGGAAAACCGATAAGGAATAGGTTCCTTTAATACCCTCTCTTGATTGACTATGATTTCTTATTGATTATTTGGTTAACTGACCTAATCCTAGAGCAATAATCCTAGGGTAATTATAGTAGTGATTTTTCCCTTGCTTTGTGATAGTAAGCTCTAGATATTAACAGGATTTTCCCCAAACCATAATTGGTGGATTTACCGGGGAATAATTACTTGAATTATTATCTATATGGAATCCTTATAAATATTATTCTATCTTTTCTTCACTATTTATAAACCTTTCTATCTATAGAACAATCCTTTCCCCTTTTTTAGATTGAAAATAGCAAATGTTTTGAGTTTTTTGTCCTTTTCGGACACTATTGGAGTACACACTATTTATAGAGGTCATATAAGTATGTAATTATCTTGTACACACTAATTTTAATTTATAAAAGGGATTGCACATGCTCTTTTTCTTGGAAACAGGTGCATTCACCTGAAAAATAGTGTTTTTACCCTGTTTTTGCAGTTTTGGCCTTGGTTACTATTGCAGTTGGCATAGGAGGTCACTCATAAGGTTTTTGGCAAGTGTTTAGAAGTATTTTCGTCTTATTAGAGTGATTTAATAAGAAATTTATTGATTTCATTAGGTGAATGGAAGAAAATCTTTCCTTGTTTAATACTCTTTTTGTCGATTAGATTGCATTTTTGTTGATAGTTTGTAATTGCATTTATATTTATGTTTCGTGTAGGAATATATTAGGTATTTTAATTCCATTGGGAGTGTTTGCATGTAAAGGAATAATATTCTATTTATTTTATTATCATGGTCTCATGAAAATCATAAATAATTACTTTCTTTGGTTACAGTAATTTCCTTAAAAAGTTGCATATTGTTTAAAGTTTTGAAAGGCTTTTCTTCATTCTTATGCTTTTCATAAGTTGTTTATTTTCAAGCATCCATTTCAAAGTTTGAAGTAATATTTTCCATTTTCAAGTAATCTCTTTTGTATCTTTCTCAATTGAGAACATCATCATTTTCTCACTTTTGCATCCCTCTATGTAACAACAACCTTGAAAAGTAACGTAACTAAAATGAACTAATTTTTATTTTGATACAAAACCGACAATAGTTTAAGTTATAGGACCTTGATTGTAGGTTTTGAGAGTAAATTATCCAAGGCCATGTAAAATGAAACTAGGACCTCACTAGTTGAGAAAAAATCTATTAGTACCAGGAGACACTTGTTTGGAAAGTGCACCTCACATGCACGTCAAGCACGAGGTCAATTTGAGTAAGAATGGAAATTATCCCCTCGTTGCTTGCTTGGTGGGATATGTGAGTTTGGGGACTTTAGGTGAAGTGGAAAGTTCTCAAGATAAAACCACTTTTGTCTGATTTTTTGGGTCTAGTACTTGTTCCTACATTCCCTATCCATTCATAGACACATGAGCCATGATTGTTCCACTCAAATATCAATTGTGAGGTGGTGACCATAGTTTCTTCTCACAGATTTCTCCTAGGTGACTACAAGTGGGAAGTGTTTGTGGTACTTGAGACAGATGCATAACATCTACCTCATCTCCCTTGGAGGGTGCCCATCTTTTCTAAGGTACTTGCACTTTGGGTGATAGTTGCACGAGGTTAATATAACTATCTCTCACAACTTCATTGGTTAGAATTGGCCCCCCAACATCCCAGGATGACCTTTGGAAGGCCAATGTTCAACTCTTCATTGATTGAAATTAGGACTTAACTACCCTAGTTTAATAATTGAGAGAGTGATTTTGCTTTCCTATATATTATAGATTCTTTTATAAGGTGTGTTGATTGCAATTTTTTAAACCCTTAGAAGACCTTAAAGATTTTATTTTTCAATTGGAGGTTATGGATAAAGTTACTGAGTATACCGACCAAGGGACCCCTATGCAAGGGGATCCTTATGTTTTTCATTCCTTTGGAAACATTGGCGCTCCCTTGATGACCACCTTGAATCTTCTTGGATTCATTATGGGGCTATTGGTTTGTTTTTTTTTCATTCCTAATATCCTAAATTCTCCCGATACTTTTAAAATAATCCCTCAATATCAAGATAATAAAAAACCTTTTCCTTCATCACTCGTGAAATGATTTCCTCCTCCTTCTACCTCATTTAGTGAAAGACTAGGTCCTAGTAACTAGAAGTCTAAAATGAATATAAAAAGGAAGAATAAGAAGAATATGTGAAGACAAGGAGGCATGCCACCATCGAATGCAAGTCATGCTATGGGAAATTTCCTAGCTAATGCAAGTCATGGTAGACGAAAATCACCAGTCACTTCAAGTCATAATGGAGACAAGTCCCCAGTCATTGCAAGTCATACTTGATAGATGAAACCAACTACTGCAAGGAATGCTAGGGGAAAACAAATAGCCAATGAAATTCATGATGGGAGTATTGATATTGTTGAGAAACCTAGATGAATAAGACACAAGCGTAGGTTCCCTTATGAGATTTGCAAGAAAGATCACCATACTCATTTGTGCCCTGCTATTCCAAAGGTACAAAGAGTGTTATCGCTATCTCAAGGGTATTTTATTCTTGATAAACCTATGGTTTTTTAGAATCCCATTCAATATTTGGTTGATAAAGTGGTCAAAATGACGCAATATTTTATCAATCCCACTCTCCCCTCAATGGGTGACAAGATTGAAGTGGTCGAATCAATGCAATCTTTGGTCAAGTCCACTATTTATTTCGAGAGTGATTTGGCTACCACTCAAGTGTTCTTCACTACCAATTCAAAACCTTCTAGAAAAGAGGGAACTCTATTCAATTTGAATGATCCCAACTAAGCTCTAGGATTTCTTCCTTTGATTGGAATAGTCTAGATGGGAATTGTCTTCCTTCTTTTGCACGCTTCCAAATAAGCGTTCAAGATAAACGTTAGACAATTTTTCAATGTATTGTAGATGAAAGAGACTCTACTAGTATTTTATATACATGTCCTTGGAAGGATTTGGCTTCTCCCAACCTTGCATCAAGTGCTAGTATACTACTAGCCTTTGATAGAAGACCTAGTGATCCTTTGGTATTTATTCCTTGGTTTCCTATTTCATTAGGTGGGACAACCATATTAGTTGATTTTATTGTTATGGAGGTCCCATTGGAATTCAATATGCTCCTTGGGTGCGATTATTTATATGCTATGAATGTTGTGGTGTCTACACACTTTCATATGATGCATTTTCCTCACAATGTAAGCATTGCCACTATTGATATTTTTGTAAGTAAGCAAGTATTATATTAAACTAATAACTGAGAAATTACATATATAATCTTACAAAACACTATCATATCTTGTCTTCCCATCTGAAATACCAACATTTTTGTCCAATTCTAATGTCTTTTAAGGTTCAAAACCACCCCATCCCCGAAGGAACAAACAAGGATTTTTAACAGTAATCAACTACATATCGAAACTAGAATAAATACCTTCCTATCGACGTTAATACTTGAATGACTTTGAGAATCAAACATATAATGTTAACCACAAAAAACAACAAAAATCAAGGTGCATGTTTGTTTCCTGATGGGATCGCCACCCTTGCTTGCACCGTAGTCGTCGAGCTACCTTCTTCACTTGGAATCCTCAGAACAAATTGAATTCCCATATTTTTTGCAATGACATCAATATTTCGATGCATGATACAAGATTTTGTGTAATGCTCCTTCAAAAAATTCATTGTCTCTTAGTCCCCCTTCCCATTCTCTCCACGGTCCATTAAAACCCGTGCCAATAGTTTTTTCATGACCCAAAAAGTTTTCACAACCCAATCATACAATGTCTTGTGTTCCCTGGTTGTACCATGGTCCTTGATCCACTCCGCAAGTGCCTCACAGTCCTCTTTCGGATGAGTAGTCTCCACTTCCTTCCAAATACATTTCTTGGCCTCCTTTATTTCCGTCTGAACTAACAATGGAATAGCCTCTCTGAAGAAATGAGTTGCCTACGTAGCCTTCTGTTGTTGCAGCAACATCCCCCCAAAAATTTTGTACATATTGGGGCCCCTCCTTCTATGTTTTGTAGAAAGGCTGCCTTAAGAAGCCATCCTCAGCTGTTAACTTTGTTTTTCAACAAAAAATCTTGCCATGAACCACTCCAAGTCTGCCAGAAAATATTGTTTCTTAACAGAAATCTTTTTAGGAAGTCTTCCTGGAAAGCCGCGGAATGATCTGATAAAGCCCGAGAGAATTTTGCAAAAGTGTTCGAGGTTTCCTCCCGAAACGGCAGAAGCTATTTATTTAAGCCTCCTGAAAAAAGACTTAGAAAATTTTGTTGGAAAGTTGCGGAAGCCATTGGAAAATCCTTTCCGAAACAGCGGAGTTCTTTGTTAAAACCTTCCGCAAACGCGGAGGGATTCAGGTTTTCCTCCTGAAAGGTGGAAGCCTTTGTTTAAACCTTTCGAAGAGAAACTTAGAAACTTTTTGAAAAATTGCGGAACGTAAGAAAGAAACTCTGCGGAAGCATTTAGCTTTTGCTCCCGAAACGTCGGGAACCATTCGCATAAGCACCCCGAAAAGATTTGGAAATTCTTGTTAAAAAAAAAAAATTTTGCCGAAGCTTCTGATGAATTCCTCCCGAAACGGCGGAAGAATTCAACAAAGCCGCCCGAAACTTGTGGAAGCCATCCGCCAACCGTCCCCAGGGCCGCTAAATGACTTGGTTTTTTGAAAATTTTTGAAGTCTCGAAGTCGCGGAAGCCGTTCATCAAAGCCTTCCGCAATTGCAGAAACCTTCGCGGAATCATTCCCAAACCTCGCCGAGAAAGCTTTGCGGAGCCTTTGATTTTTTCTTCCCGAAACAACGAAACCTTTCGACTTATCGTTCTGAAACACCGAGGCACTTTCGCGGAGCCGTTCAAGTTTTCCTTCCGCAACTGCGGGAACCTTCACGGTTTTCATCCCGAAATCTCTCCGAGAAAATTCACGAGAATCTTCTGCGGAAACATTGGCGAAAGCCTTCCAAAACTGCGGAAGCCATTTGCGAATGCTTTCCGCAATTTTGAAGGCTTTCACGCATTCATATCGAAAAGGCCGCACAAAACTTAATCGTTCGCGTTCCACTTTACGGAGGTCATTCGCCAACTCCTCCCGAAACGGCGGGACATTTCGCGGAATGATCTCCGTTGAAATTTGCGGAAAGATTCATGTTTCACTCCCGAAACGCCGAAAGGCTTCAATGTAAGCTCCCGCAATGGCAGGTGAAGTTCGCGAGTCGGTCCCGCGAAGGGCGGTCGCACGTGGATCGAAATTCCTTGATGTGACCACGGCGCACGATATTTAAGCCATGTTTAACTACGCCAACTACCAAATTGAATGCCACATGTGCCCGGCCTAATTAAATAAGCAGTGGGGGGTACGAGCCAACACATTGTTAGTTGTTGATTGGCAAACCACTGTTGGACGTCGCACGATCGTTCCAGCTCAGATTGCTCGACCACGATTCATGACCACCTCACCCAGCCATCTTCACGGTGCCAGGTAGGGTGTTCTAACCATTATTTTTGTCTCTTCCACACGTCAGTTTACCGTTGGGATTGTTCTGTTTAAAAGTCGATAGGCATTGGGTGGATTTTGACGGACAAAATGCCCGTCATGGGCTATTTTGCCTGTCAAACAGTTTAAATTTCATTTTTTTTTTGTCGTATAAAACAGAGGAATCATAAAACATTTGCATAATGGGTAAAGACCATCAATTTGGATGGATAGATTGTTTCCAAATTTCCTTCCAGGCAGCGTACTTCGTCATTTAAAAAAAAAAAAAACCACCGAAGCCCCATGACCTTTCGTGCCCCTAGCCGAAAGCGAAGGATATAGCCACCCGGGTCTTCTTCTTTTTCATAACCTTAGCTCGGCCATAGAACCCCATGTCATAATACGATAGATAAGCCCTGGCGGCCGTCTAAGCCCCTCGCCTGTTCATAAGAGCGGAGAGCCATCTCTAGCTTCATGTTAAATTGTTATCAACCCAAGCTAACCGGCCATTTGCCATTTGAACCTAGAATGAAGGGCACCTTCTCCCCGGGAAACTGGGCCAAGAGCAAGTTGCTTCCGCAACACACCTACCCTTTCGGGAGCATTCCGAACCTTGTCCCTTTAAAAGAATTAAGATGACTAAAATCTAGAACTCGTGTTTGGAATGGTGTATTTTGGCTTCCTAACATGCAGCTTCCCATCGTATTTATCTCATTGACATGGTGAAATGGTAATGCTCTCTGTAAAATCTCACAGTATGTTGATCATGTTTATAATGATGTATATTTGGTTGCTATTAGGGATAAGTCAAAATGCCAAAAGGTGGGAAGAAGAAGCCTAAGATGACAGAAAAAAGGCCTGCACCACTCAAAACTGAGATCTCACTCCAGGATACTAGGTGCACCACCGGTGTCCCTCCTGAAATCAGATGGGGTGACATTTACAGGATGATCCGAGACCAGGATGTCCTGGACATGTTGTTAGAAGAGGGGCCAATTTATCTAAATATCAAAGCTTCAGGCATAACCAGAGCAGCCACCCGCCCTGAACTATTCCCTTGTGCCGAAGTGATCGGATGCATACTCCAACATGCCGATGCGGAAGGAAGAGTGATAAATGACAGTGCGAAGATAGCCATTGCCTCATTTCAACCCGCATATCTTGCAGCAGCCTACAAATTTCCCCGCTCCCAGCAATCTCTGATGGATGAATGGCTAGGCCAGATGAACAACGTTGAGATGGCCAAAAAGCTATTGCTCGCAGGAAAGCATTTGAGAAAGAAAGGAAATGACGAATATGACGTACAGAATCTGAGACCTCCTTTCAGATTGTTCGCTTTGATGCTATGCAGAATCTTCGGCATGCCCGATGGCACCATGTATAAGATTCAATGGGTCCCTATTATCCACTTCGTGGCATTTAAGGGAACTGTGTTTGATTGGACCACTCTCCTGTCAGATAGTCTGGCCTCAATGATAGTTGCTGCAAGGGAAGGACTAGCCTTGAAGAACGCATAATTTTTTATGTCCTCTTATCTGATTGATTGTATTTTGGCCAAGGTGGACTTCCCCAAATTGGGCTGCACATGGGATAAAGCCATCTCTCCGGTTTATACCGCTTTTAGGATGATGTGGGCCCAGAATTACAAACCTAACTACAAACTCATCTGTGAGGGGTTCATCATGCCCCTATATGAGAAGATATTCAAGGAGGAACCCAACTGCCTGTCAGAGAACGCTGTGGAAGTCCTTGAGAATTACGGGGATTTTTACTTTTCAGAGCAAGGCACCTACCTCAGAATGTTTGGAGGGACTAAAGATCCATACATTTTGCCGTAGTATGCCACGGATTATGTGGTCCTTAAGGAAGTAGTAAGACAACTCTTCCTGGATGGAATTGGAGCAATGCTCCACAAACAGCATAAGGCTTCCTTTCCCCCCCTACCTTTCTGCATAGGAGCTTACAAGTTCTCGGGGGTTGCCTCAGCCGAGGAATTTGTTCAGGAACTGAAGGCCTTCCACTTCGGCAAGGTGATCTTCCACAGGAATGACATGAAGGGAAGAGTGGCCGAACATTGTAGGGAAATTTATGCCCATTTTGAGTACTCCCACTATCGTGATGCCAAGGAAGAGGCATTCAGAGGCATCAGCAACATGGGTGAGCTGCGGATCGGTTGCCAAGGCACGGGAACAAGTTCTAGCTCAGCCAAGGCCCAAAAAACCAGCCAGCAGAAGGAGAAAGAAGCTCATGATGCCTGAGCTCAGGAAGAGCTCAGATTAAGAGAGGAAGCAAGGTTACTGCAGGAGGTTGAGGAAGCTATATTGCAGCAGGAGGTTGAGGAAGCCAGGTTGCAGTAGGAAGCAAAAGGTGAGAGGCTGAAGAAAGAAGCAGAGGAAGCTCAGCAGCAGAAAGAGGTTGAAGATGAAAGGCAATGGAAAGCGGAAGAAGAGCTCAAAGTGGGAGAAGATGCCCAAGAAAGTGGGTTCGGTGTCCAAGACATGGAAATAGACGCATCTCAAGCAGGTGGCTCAGGTACCCAAAATGTGGGAGTAGATCCAGCTCAGGGAGTCCGCACCCCACTTGCTGAAGAAGAAATAGACATTATGGACCTCCCAATTGTCCCGTACACTCCATCGGAAAAACATACAGTGTCCAGGTGGAATGAGTTTGTCTATGACAAGAAAAGGAAAGCAATGGTCCTCAAATCGGAAGAGAGGATCAAAAGTCCCTTCCATGAAGACATCATTACCCACCGAGAGGTCACTATAATGCAGAATACAGATAAAGATCCCTTTGCTATGGCATCCGCAGCAGTAGAAACAGGAAAAGCATCACTGGAAAATGTAGGTGTGATAGTTAGAGAAAATGTATTGACAAAGAAGAGAGCTCGTACGCTACAACAGACTGTGGCTAATGAGCAAGCCCACAAGGATCTTGTGGTGAACAAGTATAATTGCTTGTATGCCGAGCATAAAGAACTGTTAGACAAATATAACCGGCTGGAGGAGGAAAATGACCAACTAACACTCCAAATGATGATTGTGGAAGCAGAGAAGAATGGAGCGGAAGAAAAAGCATCCCAGCTAGAAGCAGATAAGCGGGCATTAGCTGAGCAGTTAGGGCAAGCTGAGAGCAGAACGTTGGACATGTCTCCCTTCCATGAGCTGTCTTGCAGCATCCTAAAGCAAATATATGACACTCAGGAGCTAGTCACTAATGAAGTTAGCAAGCTCAAGGCCATGGTGGTCAGGTTGAAAGAAATTAATGCGGAGGCCCATAGGCTCAAGGCTAAGCATACCCGCATCAAGGCAATGATCCTGAGCCAGATAGAATGGCGAGAAGGAAAGGGGGATTTCCCCACACATCTCCCATTCAAATCTGTGGAGGGTTTTAATGAAGATGTGGCCCTTTTGGACTTCTGCAGAAACTGTGGCAGTAAGCTAATAGCCAGTGTGCAAGGGACAAGGGAGAGGATCGACGGTTTGTATCAGAGGATCCAGGGAGTGCATGGCAGGTGCAAATTGAATTTCCCGCAATCTCTCGATGACTTCCCGGACGAAGAACAACGCTTGGCTAAACTAAAGGAAGAATTAGGCATCCAGACCAAATATGTGAATAAAATTGATGTCCTAGCAACTGATGACTTACAACATTATATTGCAATATCATCAATCCACAGCCATTTGCTTAAGGAAGTGCATCAAGCTGCAGTGACAGAAATTCAAGGCATTGGAACAGAGCTTAGAAAAAATGTGACTTCTCAGAAAATCCTGTTCCCTGCTACCGCAAATATAGTCATAAGGGACACTGGTACTTGGTATAGTTATATTGCAGAGGTGGAGAGACAAGCAGAAGCAACAGCTGGAACAGCTAGCTCGTTTTCCTCTCTCCCTGCAACAGCAGAAACTCCAGTGGGCTCAGTTCCTTCTTCCCAAACCATTCCAGTAGCAACAGTGAGCTCAATTCCCTCTTCCCCAGCAGTGACAGAAAATCCAGCCAGCTCAATTCCTTCTTCCTGGGCAGAAGCAGTAGCAGCTGTTAATTTGAGTGACCCTCTTCCAGCAGAAGCTCATGCACAAGAAAGAAATCGCTGATTTCATAATATTATTTCTGATTTGTTGTAATTTTAAGCTCTCAAATGTGTAAAGCATGAGCTATGGGACAGCTTTCCATTTTCTTTTTTGTTAAATATTTTTGTAAAAGAGGTAGTCACATTATTGTCTATTATAGAAGAAATTCCTGTAGGTGACAAGTGGAAGAGGCCAGGTGGCACCCAAAGGGCAATTTTGTAACTATAAATAGAAGTTAGGAAGAATTAGCGATGACTTTTGGCAGGGAATGAAATTTTGAAACTTGTACGAGCTATCTTGTATTGGTTCTAAGGAAATAGAGTTTTTCTAATAAAAGCCTGGAGAAGGACGTTTTGCATGGGGATAAAGAACGGATGTGTATTGGACTATTCTGGTGTCTTCCATACTTTAATGTGAGATCTTTCCTGTTTTCTGAACCATTTCTTTACAACGAATGATTTCACTCCTTTCTATGCAAATGATTTTCTCTATTTTGTGAGCAATGAATGTGTTTCATATTAAATCAGGAGTTATCTGCTGATATCTTTATATTTGTTGTAGAATTCTCTTTTAGATTAAATGGCTAGCTGTTCTTTCTTTAAGATAATCCCTACAGTTCATTGTTCATCCTTTAAATTTGCTCCTTGCAGGGATCATTAGATTTATTTCAGTTTGTGTTAAACTTAGATCTGTTTCTTTCATTCTTTCCAGCTAGATTAGATAATTTTGCTTCTTTCTTTGATGAGTAATGAAATGTGTCATTTATAATCAGAAGCTACCTTCTGAGATCTTTTATCTTGCTGTAGTTTTCTCTTTAAGATTCAATGGCTGCCTGTTCTTTCTTTAAAGATAACTCTCACGGCTCATTGCTCACACTTTAAATACGTTCCTTGCAAGGATAGTTAGATATATATATATTAGCTTTAGATTTAGGTCTGTTTTCTCAGTCTTGCATCTAGATTAAATATAGAATAGGCACTTGCACATCATTATAAAACATAAAATCCAAAAGAAAGGTGGATCAGGCCATAACCGGTATAATCGGAATTAAAACTCCAAACCCACGGTTGCCGGAACCGCTAACCGGACGGATTCCCCATTCCAAATGGTAGATAATCTAATTGGGATCATCTATTGGGGAGAATCCCTTTCTGATTGATGCTACGATATCCGAGGCATCAACAATTTTTGGCGCTAGAAGGAGGGCCTGAAAGTGCATGGCTGATAGAGGAAAATCTTCCGCTGTCATAGATGACACTGAAAACCCGCTTAAAGAAAGCATTTCAAACAGCCCAGATCTTGGATTAACAAATCAACAACGCCTCATTTCTGATCCTGAGCCTCAAGAATCTTTATACGCTGTCCCTTTTACAGAAGTAGAGGATTTGAGAAGACATACAAGATCCTACGTTAAGCAGCTAGGTGGTTTAAATGCTGTAAATTTTCTTCCTAAGAAAACTACCCCTAGAAAAGAGCCACAATATACGCGAGATTCGATTCTTGTTCATAGTTTTGAAGAACTTGTGAATTTGACTTTGGAAGAAATTTCAGACACTCTTAACAAGGCAGATCTTGAAAACTCAAAGAAAATTTCAGACCAAGGTAACCTTGAAGAACCAATTACTCCAAAGAGCACTCCCCAGAATTCACCATACAATTCTCCACCAGGGTCTCCACATCCAAACATGGCTATACCTGCTTGGAGAGCAAGGGGAGCGCTAAACCTAGCTGGACCATTCCATAATCTTCCAAAAAATCCTGAAAAGGTCTTGCCTAAGTTCGATCTAGGGAAAGCCATTTCGGGGGAAGACCATCTCAAGATTTTTTACTTAGCTCTGAACCTTTTGAACGTACAACATGAAGACGTAGTTTGCGGGCTGTTTCCATATACATTCGAGCCAAAAGTATCATCCTGGTACTTTAGCCTACAACCCAGCTCAATCTCTAGTTGGGATGAGTTCGAAAATTGTTTCTTAAAGAAATACGGAAACCAAAAGACTGTGGCAACACTTATGAAAGAACTCTTATCCATGAGAATGGAAAAGAAAGAAAAGGTTCAAGATTTCAATCAAAGATTCACAACGCTGTTAAATAATTTCAGTGAAGCTAATAAACCAGCGGAAGAATCTCTGATTGAATACTATACAACCGCTCTTGATGGACCCATAGCAATGTTCGTAAAAAGGTCCAAGAAAACTACCTTGATAGAAAACATTGAGGAAGCTAGAAAGGTAGAAGAAGAAGCTGATAGCATTGCTAAACATGCCTTAGATGTAGAACCAAAACCAGCAGCTAGCAAAAAACCTTTGCTGCTCACTAGAGGTAAAGAAGAGCCATCTACAGACATGGAAAATGTAGTCAAGATGATGCAGAAATTATCTAATAAAATTGTAGATCTCGAGAAAGACAAGGCTGCTAGCACATCTAGGAAACCTTTCAAGCCATTTTATAAAAGAAGGGAAGACGGTGACCAAACTCATCCACCAATGAATACTACCCCTGTTTTAAACTTGAATGAGATTGGGATGGAAAATTTCTGCACTTTTCATCAAGAACCACATTCGGAAAAGAGTTGCCCGCAATGGATTAATTCCATGAGCTTAGTCATGAACCAAATGATAGATTCACAGATCCCAGACCAAGATGATCCTCCAAAAGAATCGAGCCCTGAATTAGAAGAACCAACCCCAGACACTACTATGGTGCTGTGGGATGGGTACCTATGACTAAATTAGCAGAAGAAGATCCCATAGATAGCTCTCCCTCTACCATAAATGTTGCTACTCACAGCAAAGGCCCAATTGTGGATCATGTGCCAAGCACAGCTCCCCATAAGCCTAAAGTTTCAAAATATCTGCCTAGGAGGCATATAACAGTTATCCCACAACAGCCCAAAGTTAGCCAAACAGCGACCAAGCAGTCCAACGCTGACACCATAATTCAGCCACCTAAGGTCACAACAAGCAAAACAGATCAGCCAACTTGAATTGGGAACGAATCTGACATAGGGTACGATATTATTGAAGATATCAAAAAAGTCAAAGCAAATGTGTCAATATTTGACATGTGCAGCTTGCCCCATCAACGAGACAAACTGCTGCATGTTCTACAACCCCAGACCAGCACTCCTTTAACGGATTCTCAAGATAATCCTGAAATTAATGAAGCTAGCATCGGTGGGAAGTCTAAATCTCAAACTTTGCAATTCCTATTGACTTTTGAAATTTTCAACCATAATGTGCGCAATTGTTTGGTAGATTCTGGAGCATCCTCAAACGTTATGCCACTGTCAATTTGTAAGAAAATTAATGGGCAGCCTGTGCCGTCTCCAGCCCAAATTATCCAATTAGATAGGACTACTGTCAAAGTAATTGGGGAGATGAAAGATGTTCTAATTAAACTATCAGCTGACCCTAGAGTCTGTCAACTCATTGACATAATGGTGGTCGACATTCCTAAAGCCTATGGGCTGATTTTAAGTAGGGATTGGTCTACCAAGCTGAGTGGCTACTTTGCTACTGATTGGTCCCACCTATGGCTGCCTTATCAGAACAGGCAGAATCAGATTAAAGTTCTTAGGGAACCTCATATGAAGCAAAACGTAACGCAATTAGAAGAAAAAAATGAGGCCGTAGCTTTCTCATCCTCGGTGCTAGGGAATTACTTCTTAGAGATGGATCCGGGTAACTATCAATATGAAGCCATTAGCCATGAACCAGATAAATAGTCCGATCTCCTTCATTTCTTTCGGACTGATGAGATTGATTGTAACATAGTTAATTTAGTTACTGACAGAGATCACAAAGAAACTAACTCATAATCTAAAGATACCTTTTGGACATTATATTTTGATGGTTCTAAAACTCTGGAAGGATCCGGAGCCGGTTGTGTTCTAATGGATCCAAAAGGAAACAAGTATTTTTTGTCTTGTAGATTAGAATTCGATTGTACTAACAACACCGCTGAATATGAAGCTTTGATACATGGACTAAAGAAGGCCATTGGCTTAAATGTTAAGTACCTCAAAGTTTTTGGTGACTCCGAGATAGTTGTAAGACAGGTAAGGGACACCATTCATTGTCTCTCACCTCATTTGAAGGGTTATCAGGCTGAGGTATGGGATTTAATTATGCATTTTGACGCTTTCAATATAAAATCAATTCCTAGATTGCAAAATTCTGCAGCTGATTTGTTAGCAACATCTGCTTCTAGATTGGTGCCATCAAATAATAAATGCTCTATTGAATTGATTTTCAGGCCTTCCGTTCCCGATAACATCACAAACTTCAGAGTCTTCGATGATGATGAACAAATTCTCATCTTTCTAACGAATGAAGATAACTTCCAAGGAGCTGCAATAGATGAAGAAGAACATGATGCTGATTTGAGGAAGAAGGATGAGGAGAAAGGAAATTTCATGCCCAAGGGGGTAAGATCCCTCGAAATGCTGTTCGATCTTCAAAATAAGTTCAAAAGGCCAGCTAATACCAAAACTAACAGCTCATCAATGCAACATGAGTTGGTTAATTTGGGTACCGAGGCAGAACCAAAATTTGTCAACCTTGGCAAATGTTGTTCACCAGGAGAAAGAGAAAGGTTCATCAAATTGTTTAAACAATACAAGGATGTTTTTGCATGGACCTATGAAGATCTGAAAATGTATGACGTCCGCATTATCCAGCATGTTATACCAATGAAAGTGGGTTTCAAGCCATTTCAACAGCAGTTAAGAATGATGCATCCTACTCTAGAACCGCTGATTCAAAAGGAATTAAAGAAGCTCCTGGACGCTAAGATAATCTTCAAGGTCCAGCATTCTGAATGGGTCGCAAACTTGGTTCCCGTAAGGAAGAAGTCAGGAGAGATAAGGCTATGTGTAGATTTCAGAAATTTAAACAAAGCTTCGGATAAAGACAACTACCCCGTCCCTTCAATGGAACAAATCCTTCAAATGGTGTCAGGGTCCGAATTGTTTTCTCTCCTCGATGGTTTCTTTGGCTACAATCAAGTATTGGTAGCCGAAGAAGATCGCCTCAAGACTACTTTCCGAACTAAGTGGGGAACTTTCACATACAGAAGAATGCCATTTGGTCTGATAAATGCAGGAGCTACATTCCAAAGGGCAATGGACATCGCCTTCCGAGGATTGGGTGGGCAATGTGTTGTTGTTTACTTAGATGATGTGATAGTCTTTTCAAAGAAAAGGGAAGATCATGTTGTTCATCTGAGGCATATATTTGATCGTTGTCGGAAATACGGTATTTCTTTGAATCCCAAGAAGAGTGTATTTGCGGTTCTCGAAGGTAAACTCTTGGGCCATATCATTTCTAAAGGGGGAGTGTCAATAGATCAAGAAAGAGTCCAAGCTATTAATAAGATTCCAATTCATTACAACAAGAAATCTACGCAATCTTTTATGGGCACTATCAATTTTGTCCGCAGATTTGTTCCAGATTTCGCACAAATTGTTAAGCCGTTACAACAGATGGTGAAACAAAGCATACAATTCAAGTGGACAGATTTGGAAAAGGACGCATTTAGAGATATCAAGACAGCTATAGCTAAGGGTCCTTCCTTAAGAAGCCCAGATTTTGATAAGGATTTCATCTTGTATACCTTTGCTTCGGATGACTCCCTCGCAGCTGTACTCACACAAAAGGTGGAGCAGGGAGATGAGTACCCAATTTCATTTATGAGCACTGGTCTGTAGGGGGATGAGCTGAACTATCCCATGGTTGACAAGCATGCATATGCAGTCTTCAAAGCAGTCAAGTAGTTTAGGCCATACATTCTGAAGAACAGAACTAAAGTCATAGTTCCCCACCCAGCTGTTAGATCCCTTTTCGTTCAAAAGGAACTAGGAGAAAGGAGGGGGAACTAGGTCACAGCTCTTCAAGAATATGACTTGGAATTTAAACCAGCCACGATTATCAAAGGGCAAGGCCTGTGCAAATTACTTACGGGAAATTCGACTGGGGAAGAACAACATTGGAAAAATGAAGCTGAGTTAAATTCGGTTGAAGTGTGCCATATATTCACAACTCCCCAGTCATGGTATAGAGATCTGGTGCACTATTTACAGCAGGGATATCTACCTGAGCACTGGAACTCTAAGCAAAGACGGGCACTCCGCTTGAAATCAGCACCTTATCAAATCATTGATGGGATACTTTTCAGAAAGAATTATGATGGAGTTCTTCTTAGATGCCTAGAAAAGGAAGATGCGAGCAAAGTTGTCAAAGAATTACATGATGGCCCCGCAGGTGGACATTATTCAGGAGAGACGACAGCACACAAGATACTGAGAGCTGGTTATTATTGGCCCACTCTGTTCCGAGACGCCCACACGTATGCACGAAACTGTGATGTATGTCAAAGAAGTGCCGGAAAGTTACCCAAGGCAGCAGGACCATTGCAACCGGTGATTATTTCTGAGCCTTTTGAGCAGTGGGGTATAGATGTTATCGGAGAAATAAATCCAAATTCTTCTCTACAACATCGATACATCCTGACAGCTACTGACTACTTCACTAGGTGGATGGAGGCTATCCCTTTGCGCAAGGTCAATGAAGATGCGGTCATCAGCTTCTTAAAGGAGAACATCATAACCAGGTTTGGGGTTCCAATTTCCCTTGTTTTTGATAATGCTACTTATTTTTCGTCTTGCAAGATAAATGAATTTGTTTATGAATGGGGAATTAAGTTGCACTATTCAGCCAATTACTATCCTCAAGGGAACGGATTAGTTGAATCCTCAAACAAGAATCTGATTCGAATTCTTAAGAAGACTGTGATAGAAAACCAGAGAAGTTGGCATGTAGCTCTCCCAAACGCCTTATGGGTAGACAGGGTGACCCCCAAGAATGCTTTAGGTGTTTCCCCTTTCACTCTTGTATATGGCAAGGAAGCCATCATCCCTCCAAACATCTTACTCCCATCCTTATAGTTATCCCAAGCCTCTCGTGGTTCTGGTAGCCAAGCCTTACAATCTAGGATCAACACCCTTCTTCAACTTGAAGAAGCCCGACAGAAAGCTAAAGACCGATTCCATCAACACCAAGACATAGTTAAGAGGTGGTTCGATAAGAGGAAGTCTGATAAAAGAAATTTTGAAGTTGGGGACTTAGTCCTGAAATGGGATCATAATCACGAAGGCAAAGGAATGCACATGAAATTTCAACATCTATGGGTAGGCCCGTACCAAATTTTGGCAAAATTAGGCCCATCCACTTATAATTGAGAAATCTCAAGGGAGAAGAAGTAGCCCTTCCTCTCAATGGCCTTGCCCTGAAACAATACTTTGCATAGTCTCGCTGAGACTTTCTGTACATAAATAAAAGTTTCTTTTATTTTACTTTAGCCTTTGTTTGCTTTATTTTTTCGACCATTGTGTTTCTTTCATTGTCATTTAAAACTTTGCAACAAGTTTTGTTTTCTGAAGGCCCTTTTGGTTGAGTTCCCTGTTGAGGATAGGCCTCTCGAATAAATCTCGCAACCCATGAGTCCGGAACTATGCTCGAATAAATCCTATCTGTTCTGCTCTCGCTGAAATGTTCAGAAGGAAGGAAGCCTACTCTGCTGGTCACACTAATCCTGTTTAATAGTAGAGACCTATGACCATCTTCACTACTATCATTGGGCTTCACCCACTCTCACACTTTAAAGGCATCTCAAGAAGGTTATTAAAGCTGGACCCATGGAAAGTAGCACACCTCGAGGGCATAGGGTATTGAAGTGACTCCATGCTGCAAATTTAATAGCCAAAATGGATTATATTCAAGAGTTTGTTTTCCAAGAGATTATCGCCTCAATTAAAGCATGGCTGAGACAAAAGAAAAAGACATGTAAAATCAAGAAGGTTGTCCAAAAGGCTCAGCCCAAAATGGGCTCCTCTCCATCCGTGAGGCTTGATCAAATCAATAAACTTTCTAACTCACACAAAAGGACATTATGGATGGAGGAGCCTAAATCAAATATCATGTCCAAAGAAAATATCTCTGGAAGGCTCAAACAGCTAAGCTGTCCAAAGTACAAACATCCAAAAGGATGCAAATAGCATGGGAATGAGGAACAAGAGCAATAATGTCCATGAGAAAGTGTTGCAAATCCTGTGGAGTCTGGAAGTAGTAACCATCTGAAAGATGACCCTCCTAAAATGAATCTCATATGTTGGCCCTTTGAGAGTGGTGAAGATGTCTCGGTCAAAGCTCCCCTTTCCCCAATGGCTAGCAGGTAAAGTGTCTCCTTCCCCTCACATGAATTTAAACGCTCAGCTGAGTTTTGCACCTAAGATGGATGTCTTTGATGAAGTTTTGGACCATGAAGAGGAATTTTTCAGAGATCTATGTTCGCCAGTGACTCGCCATTGTTGTTGCAGCAACATCCCCCCCAAAATTTTATACATATTGGGGCCCCTCCTTCTATTTTTTGTAGAAAGGCTGCCTTAAGAAGCCGTCCTCAACTGTTAACTTTGTTTTTCAACAAAAAATCTTGCCATGAACCACTCCAAGTCTACCAGAAAATCTTGTTTCTTAACAGAAATCCTTTTAGGAAGTCTTCCTGGAAAGCCGCGGAACGATCTGATAAAGCCCGAGAGAATTTTGTGAAAGTGTTCGAGGTTCCCTCCCGAAACGGCAGAAGCTGTTTATTTAAGCCTCCTGAAAAAAGACTTAGAAGATTTCGTTGGAAATTTGCAGAAGCCATTGGACAATCCTTTCCGAAACAGCAGAGTTCTTCGTTAAAACCTTCCGCAAACGCGGAGGGATTCAGGTTTTCCTCCCGAAAGGCAGAAGCCTTTGTTTAAACCTTTCGAAGAGAAACTTAGAAACTTTTTGAAAAATTGCGGAACGTAAGAAAGAAACTCCGTGGAAGCATTCAGCTTTTGCTCTTGAAACGTCGGGAACCATTCGCATAAGCATCTCGAAAAGATTTGGAAATTCTTGTTAAAAAAAAAAAAATTTGCGGAAGCTTCTGATGAAGTCCTCCCGAAACGGTGGAAGAATTCAACAAAGCCGCCCGAAACTTGCGGAAGCCATCCGCCAACCGTCCCAGGGGCTGCTAAATGACTTAGTTTTTTGAAAATTTTTGAAGTCTCGAAGTCACAGAAGCCATTCATCAAAGCCTTCCGCAATTGCGGAAACCTTTGCGAAATCATTCCAAAACCTCGCCGAGAAAGCTTTGCGGAGCCTTTGATTTTTTATTCCTGAAACAGCGGAACCTTTCGACTTATCGTTCCAAAATGCCGAGGCACTTTCACGGAGCCGTTCAAGTTTTCCTTCCGCAACTACGGGAACCTTCGCGGTTTTCATCCCAAAATCTCTCTGAGAAAATTAACGAGAATCTTCTGCGGAAGCATTGGCGAAAGCCTTCCGAAACTGCGGAAGCCATTTGCAAATGCTTTCCGCAATTTCGAAGGCTTTCACGCATTCATCCCGAAAAGGCCGCACAAAACTTAATCGTTCGTGTTCCACTTTATGGAGGCCATTCGCCAACTCCTCCCGAAACGGCGGGACATTTCGTGGAATGATCTCCGTTGAAATTTGCAGAAAGATTCATGTTTCACTCCCAAAACGCCGAAAGGCTTCAGCGTAACCTCCCACAATGGCAGGTGAAGTTCGCGAGTCGGTCCTGCGAAGGGCGGTCGCACGCGGATCGAAATTCCTTAATGTGACCACGGCGCACGATATTTAAGCCACGTTTAATTACGCCAACTACCAAATTGAATGCCACACGTGCTCGGCCTATTTAAATAAGCGGTGGGGGGTACAAGCCAACACATTGTTAGTTGTTGAATTGCAAACCACTGTTGGACGTGGCGCGACTGTTCCAGCTCAGATTGCTCGACCATGATTCAAGGCCACCTCACCCAGCCATCTTCACGGTGCCAGGTAGGGTGTTCTAACCATTATTTTTTTCTCTTCCACATGTCAGTTTACCATTAGGATTGTTCTGTTTAAAATTCAATAGGCATTGGGTGGATTTTGAGGGACAAAATGCCCGTCATGGGCTATTTTGCCCGTCAAACAGTTTAAATTTCATTTTTTTTTTCATCATATAAAACAGAGGAATCGTAAAACATTTGCATAATGGGTAAAGACCGTCAATTTGGACGGACAGATTGTTTCCAAATTTCCTCCCGGGCCGCGTACTTCGTCATTTAAAAAAAAAAAAAACCACCGAAGCCCCATGACCTTTCGTGCCCCTAGCCGAAAGTGAAGGCTATAGCCACCCGGGTCTTCTTTTTTTTCATAACCTTAATTCGGCCAGCTGCTATCCCATTTAAATCTTAAACATGGCCGTAGAACCCCACGTCATAATATGATAACTAAGCCCTGGCAACCATTCGAGCCCCTCGCCTGTTCATAAGCGTGGAGAGCCATCTTTAGCTTCGTGTTAAATTGTTATCAACCCAAGCTAACCGGCCATTTTCCATTTGAACCTAGAATGAAGGGCACCTTCTCCCCGAGCAATTGGGCCAAGAGCAAGTTTTTTCCGCAACACACCTACCCTTTTGGGGTCATTTCGAACCTTGTCCCTTTAAAAGAATTAAGATGACTAAAATCTAGAACTCGTGTTTGGAAAGGTGTATTTTGGCTTCCTAACATGTAGCTTCCCATCGTATTTATCTCATTGACATGGTGAAATGGTAATGCTCTCTGTAAAATCTCACAGTATGTTGATCATGTTTATAATGATGTATATTTGGTTTCTATCAGGGATAAGTCAAAATGCCAAAAGGTGGGAAGAAGAAGGCTAAGATGACAAAAAAAACGCTTGCACCACTCAAAACTGAGACCTCACTCCAGGATACTAGGTGCACCACCGGTGTCCCTCCTGAAATCAGATGGGGTGACATTTACAGGATGATCCGAGACCAGGATGTCCCGAACATGTTGTTAGAAGAGGGGCCAATTTATCTAAATATCAAAGCTTTAGGCATAACCAGAGCTGCCACCTACCCTGAACTATTCCCCTGTGCCGAAGTGATCGGATGGATACTCCAACATGCCGATGCAGAAGGAAGAGTGATAAATGACAGCGGGAAGACAGCCATTGCCTCATTTCAACCCGCATATATTGCAGCAGCCTACAAATTTCCCCGCTCCCAGCAATCTCTGACGGATGAATGGCTAGGCCAGATGAACAATATTGAGATGGCCAAAAAGCTATTGGTTGTAGGAAATCATTTGAGAAAGAAAGGAAATGACGAATATGACATACAAAATCTAAGACCTCCTTTCAGATTAATCGCTTTGATGCTGTGCAAAATATTCGGCATGCCCGATGGCACCATGTATAAGATTCAGTGGGTCCCTATTATCCACTTCGTGGCATTTAAGGGAACTGTGTTTGACTGGGCCACTCTCCTATCAGATAGTCTGGCCTCAATGATAGTTGCTGCAAGGGAAGGACTAGCCTTGAAGAAGGCAAAATTTTTTATGTCCTCATATCTGATTGATTATATTTTGGCCAAGGTGGAATTCCCCAAATTGGGCTGCACATGGGATAAGGCCATCTCTCCAGTTTATACCACTTTTAGGATTATGTGGGCCCAGAATTACAAACCTAACTACAAACTCATCTGTGAGGGGTTCATCATGCCCCTATATGAGAAGATATTCAAGGAGGAGCCCAACTGCCTGT
This sequence comes from Larix kaempferi, assembly GCA_027924585.1. Lineage (NCBI taxonomy): Eukaryota > Viridiplantae > Streptophyta > Pinopsida > Pinales > Pinaceae > Larix > Larix kaempferi. The sequence continues at coordinate 165,584 of BSBM01000056.1, forward strand.
CAGAGAACACTGTGGAAGTCCTTGAGAATTACGGGGATTTTTACTTTTCAGAGCAAGGCACCTACCTCAGAATGTTTGGAGGGACTAAAGCTCCATACATTTTTTCGCAGTATGCCACGGATTATGTGGTCCTTAAGGAAGCAGTAAGACAACTCTTCCTGGATGGAATTGGAGCAATGCTCCACAAACAACATAAGGCTTCCTTTCCCCCCCTACCTTTCTGCATAGGAGCTTACAAGTTCTCGGGGGTTTCCTCAACCGAGGAATTTGTTCAGGAACTGAAGGCCTTCCACTTTGGCGAGGTGATCTTCCACAGGAATGACAGGAAGGGAAGAGTGGACGAACATTGTAGGGAAATTTATGCCCATTTTGAGTACTCCCACTATCGTGATGCCGAGGAAGAGGCATTCAGAGGCATCAACAACATGGGTGAGCTGCGGATCTATCGCCAAGGCACGGGAACAAGTTCTAGCTCAACCAAGGCCCAGAAAACCAGCCAGCAGAAGGAGAAAGAAGCTCATGATGCCCGAGCTCAGGAAGAGCTCAGATTAAGAGAGGAAGCAAGGTTACTGTAGGAGGTTGAGGAATCCAGATTGCAGCGGGAGGCTGAGGAAGCTAAGTTGCAGCAGGAAACCGAAGGTGAGAGGCTGAAGAAAGAAGCAGAGGAAGCTCAGCAGCAGAAAGAGGCTGAAGATGAAAGGCAACGGAAAGTGGAATAAGAGCTGAAAGCGTGAGAAGATGCCCAAGCAAGTGGGTCCGGTGTCCAAGACATGGAAATAGACGCATCTCAAGCAGGTGGCTCAGGTACCCAAAATGTGGGAGTAGATCCAGCTCAGGGAGTTCGGACCCCACCTGCTGAAGAAGAAATAGACATTATGGACCTCCCAATTGTCCCGTACACTCCATCGGGAAAACATACGGTGTCCAGGTGGAATGAGTTTGTCTATGACAAGAAAAGGAAAGCAATGGTGCTCAAATCGGAAGAGAGGATCAAAAGCACTTTCCATGAAGACATCATTACCCACCGAGAGGTCACTATAATGCAGAATACAACTAAATATCCCTTTGCTATGGCATCCGCAGTTATAGAAATAGCAAAAGCATCACTGGACAATGTAGGTGTGATAGTTAGAGAAAATGTATTGACAAAGAAGAGAGCTCGTACGCTACAACAGACTGTGGCTAATGAGCAAGCCCACAGGGATCTTGTGGTGAACAAGTATAATTTCCTGTACGCCGAGCATAAAGAACTGTCAGACAAATATAACCGGCTGGAGGAGGAAAAGGACCAACTAACACTCCAAATGATGATTGTGGAAGCAGAGAAGAATGGAGCGGAAGAAAAAGCATCCCAGCTAGAAGCAGATAAGCGGGCATTAGTTGAGCAGTTATAGCAAGATGAGAGCAGAACGATGGACATGTCTCCCTTCCATGAGCTGTCTTGCAGCATCCTGAAGCAAATATATGACACTCAAGAGCTAGTCACTGATGAAGTTAGCAAGCTCAAGGCCATGGTGGTCAGGTTGAAAGAAATTAATGTGGAGGCACATAGGCTCAAGGCTAAGCATACCCGCATCAAGGAAAATACCCTGATCCAGATAGAATGGCGAGAAGGAAAGTGGGATTTCCCCACACATCTTTCGTTCAAATATGTGGAGGGTTTTAATGAAGATGTGGCCCTTTTGGACTTCTGCAGAAACTGTGGCAGTAAGCTAATAGCCAGTGTGCAAGGGACAAGGGAGAGGATCGACAGTTTATATCAGAGGATCCAAGGAGTGCATGACAGGTGCAAATTGAATTTCCCGCAATCTCTCGATGACTTCCCGGATGAAGAACAACGCTTGGCTGAACTAAAGGAAGAATTAGGCATCCAAACCGAATATGTGAAGAAAATTGATGTCCTAGCAACTGATGACTTACAACATTATATCGCAATATCATCAATCCATGGCCATTTGCTTAAGGAAGTGCATCAAGCTGCAGTGACAGAAATTCAAGGCATTGGAACAGAGCTTAGAAAAAATGTGACTTCTCAGAAAATCCTGTTCCCTGCTGCCGCAAATATAGTCATAAGGGACACTGGTACTTGGTATAGTTATATTGCAAAGGTGGAGAGACAAGCAGAAGCAACAGCTGGAACATCTAGCTCGTTTCCTCTCTCCCTGCAACAGCAGAAACTCCAGTGGGCTCAGTTCCTTCTTCCCAAACCATTCCAGCAGCAACATTGAGCTCAATTCCCTCTTGCCCAGCAGTGGCAGAAAATCCAGCCAGCTCAATTCCTTCTTCCCAAGCAGAAGCAGCAGTAGCTGTTAATTTGAGCGACCCTCTTCCAGCAGAAGCTCACGCACAAGAGTGAAATTGCTGATTTCATAATATTATTTCTGATATGTTTTAATTTTAAGCTCTCAAATGTGTAAAGCGTGAGCTATGGGACAGCTGTCCATTTTCTTTTTTGTTAAATATTTTTGTAAAAGAGGTAGTCACATTATTGTCTATTATAGAAGAAATTCCTGTAGGTGACAAGTGGAAGAGGCCAGGTGGCAGCCCAAAGGGCAATTTTGTAACTATAAATAGAAGTTAGGAAGAATTAGCAATGACTTTTGGCAGGGAATGAAATTTTGAAACCTGTACGAGCTATCTTGTATTGGTTCTAAGGAAATCAAGTTTTTCTAATAAAAGCCTGGAGAAGGACGTTTTGCATGGGGATAAAGAACGGATGTGTATTGGACTATTCTAGTGTCTTCCATACTTTAATGTGAGATCTTTCCTGTTTTCTGAACTATTTCTTTACAACGAATGATTTCACTCCTTTCTGTGCAAACGATTTTCTCTATTTTGTGAGCAATGAATGTGTTTCATATTAAATCAGGAGCTATCTGCTGATATCTTTATATTTGTTGTAGAATTCTCTTTTAGATTAAATGGCTAGCTGTTCTTTCTTTAAGATAATCCCTACAATTCATTGTTCATCCTTTAAATTTGCTCCTTACAGGGATCATCAGATTTATTTCAGTTTGTGTTAAACTTAGATCTGTTTCTTTCATTCTTTCCAGCTAGATTAGATAATTTTGCTTCTTTCTTTGATGAGTAATGAAATGTGTCATTTATAATCAGAAGCTACCTTCTGAGATCTTTTATCTTGCTGTATTTTTCTCTTTAAGATTCAATGGCTGCCTGTTCTTTCTTTAAAGATAACTCTCATGGCTCATTGCTCTCACTTTAAATACGTTCCTTGCAAGGATAGTTAGATAGATATATATATATTAGCTTTATATTTAGGTCTTCTTTCTCAGTCTTGCATCTAGATTAAATATAGAATAGGCACTTGCACATCATTATAAAACATAAAATACAAAAGAAAGGTGGATCGGTCCATAACCGGTATAATCGGAATTAAAACTCCAAACCCACGGTTGCTGGAACTGCTAACCGGACGGATTCCCCATTCCAAATGGTAGATAATCTAATTGGGATCATCTATCGAGGAGAATCCCTTTCTGATTGATGCTACGATATCCGAGGCATCAACACCTTCCAATATTCCCTATTATCTCTAGAGGATTCCATTTCCTCCTTCCCTTTGGTATCATGAGTACTAGACCTCCCTCACATTTACATCAATCCTACCCACCAGCACTCCTTACCAACCCAATTTTCTACCCACCCCTTGATAGAATTCTTACTACAGAGCATCGACACCAATAAATTTCCTCCACCTCGACATTCTTTCCCATCATTCATTAATAACCCAATCTCCCCATAAATTGCTATAATAACTTTGGAGGATCCCCATGCCAACCATCCAATATCTGTATCCATTGGGATCCCTCCACCCTATTTTGAAATCATTCCCCATGTGCAGAAACGAAATCCTCCCCTTCACTTGTACTATTGCCTCTCCCAATTGGAATTCCATATAGCCTCCTTCATATGCCCATGCTCCCTCATAAATCCTTCAGGATTCTTGCATTCCCACCTTCCATTTTATGCATTCCCATTGCTCTTCTATGTGACCCTCTCTCCACTCAACATGCTCCCCCTCTTACTATCTATCACTCACATCCATGGCCTCCAAATATTGGGAATACGGAGTTTGGAAATGGTTCATGAAGTCTTGGTCCCTTAGATCGTTCAAGCGAAATTCTTAGAATGGTAATCGATCAATAATCCCTCTAATGTCCATCCAATCCATGAGGAAGTTTCCTTTTCTCTTGACATGAAAAAATGAAATCCAACGGTTCTGGACTAGTAAGGACGTGAACTTCTCCAATTGGAACTCTAGATTCCAATTCTATGAGATCTTTGAGACCTGTTGGCCATTCTGCAATATTTTTTCTATCATGAGAATCACTTTGGAATCCCCCTCCACTACCAATGGTGAAAATCCATTTGTTAGTGCACTATATAACCCATGCAGGAGTCCTGCTAGATCCTCCACATTGTTTGTCTTCATCCTAACGAAGCCCTGAAATAACCACAAGATCTCTCCCTGGTTGTCACAAAATACTCCCCCAAAACCAACCGGACCTGGGTTACCCTTTTTCACCCCATCAAAAATCAATTTAATGCTACCAATAGTAGGAGAAACCCAATAGTCTATCCTAGTACTACTAACCATGGAGCTTTTCATTCCATCTGTGTGTCTAGGTAAAGAATTTATTCCCCATTCCCGCAGAATCCACCTTTTGTTATCAATTACTTGCCATTCCCGATCTCTCTAAGATTTTAATTGAAGAGTTTACTGACTGTGAAACTAGATAATTTCTTAAAATCCTTCCTCATATTTGAATTTGTCTCAAAATATGCATTGATTCCTTTCTCTCCATATTTCCCAGAGTAAGAAACCTATGAAAATATCCCAAACCCTATTCACATTTTCATTGCGGAAGGGGTTATCCCACCATTGTTTAATCAATGGATCTAGACTCCCCCTTATTCGAGAATTCTAGTGGAAATTATCCACCTCTTTGTCCCATAATATAGAGGTAAAGGTACATCCATCTAGTAGGTGATCCATGGTTTCCTACTCCCCTGCACATAGGAAACACTACATCGGGCCTAACATCCCCCACTTTTCTAGGTTCTCCCCTACCAATATACTCCTTTTGACCATTAACCACAAAAAGGTTATAATATTCATCCATAGCTTATCCCTTTAAATATTTTTCCATTCTATCTGTTTTGGGATGTCCCTAAATCTAACCCATATTCCAAAGGCTTATTTCATGTTGAAAGTACCTTTGGATTGATATCCCCACCTCAGTTTAAATTGCACGTTTTGGTATCGAATACATCTATCCTATAACTCATCCCACATGGTCTGTGGTCCTTACTATTAGAAAGTATCTCTCCACCATTCCATTGGATGCCACCTACAAAACTCTACACTCTCTTATTCGTCTACCCATAATTATTTGACCTTAACCCACTATCTCTCTTAACAATAAGCTTGGGTCACCAGGATATTAGTGCAACTCCTTAGAGATGGGATTTGTTTCTAGGACTGTCTCCAAAAATACACTGCCTCTCCATTGTGGATTTCCCAAAATCTATGATTCTTAATCAACTCCCGACCTTGAATGGTATACTTCCATATATGTGATCTTGTTATGTTCTATGTGTAATGAATCAAGTCTTGTTTATCCCAAAATTGGGAATACTTTCAATGCCATAATTGGGCCCAAGGATTTGTATTATGGGTAACCCACCACCACCATATTTTCACCTCCAATACCTCGCTGCTCTTTTTTGGATCACGGTGACCAAGGCCTCCCTATAGCTTTGGCAAACACAGGGTTTCCCATCCGACCAAATCCCACTTATACTTATCATTTGAATCCCCCCATATAAATTTACTTTGCATGCTTCATATTTATCTCAAAACCACTTTTGATGCCACCATGGTAGAGAAGAGGTAGATTGACATGGATTGAAGAACCACCTTGAACAAAACTAGTCGACTTGCTAAATTGAGAGGGTGAAACAACCAATTTGACATGTTATGTTTCATTCTATACAATAGTTTGGCCTAAGAAGTGTTCCTTATGATCGATTATGATAGGGGGATATTTTGATTGAAGGGAGATCCCCTGGAATCCTAGAATTATTAGAATATTTTGGTCTTCTCTTCATTGATTTCCAGTATTGATGCCTTCAGGAAGATATTGAGACCTTTCTTTACATCCCAAGCCTCTTGAACTGAGGCATGTCCCATCAGCATGGTATCATCCACAAATTGCTGACTCGTTTTCTTTGAAGCCCTGAGATGCGGGGATAGGCCTCTTCTTTCCTTTTTTCTCATCATTTCCTTTATGTTTTGTCATAAACCTTCCACCAAAAGGATAAATAGGAAAGAAGAAAGGGGATCACCATGGTGGATTCCCCTTCATGGCCTCAATATCGGGGATGGAGTTCAATTAACTAGGATAGAGAAGAACACCAATGAGGATAGATTGAGAATCCATCTTGTCCAAATTTCACTGAACCCAAAATACCTCATTATATCCCCCATAAAGTTCCAACTGATCCTATCATAGGCTCTATCGAAATCAATTTTAATCAATATTCCTGACTTCTTAGTCACTTCTAGTGAATGAATAACCTCATGCACTAAGATTATCCCTTCCACAAACCCTGATTGCTCGAGACATATCAACATAGATAATAGGGGCTTAATTATATTAGCTACCAATTTAGTTATGATCTTATAAATCACATTGTACAAGGATATTAGTCTAATTTACTTGGAACATCTGCAAACTTGATTTTTTGGATTAATGTAAGAAAAGTGGCATTGAATGCTGATAACACTCCTCCAATTAATCTTGAGTTCTACACAATTTGCACCACTTCCTCCTTTGTTGTGTCCCATAAATAGTGCAAGAAGTCTGAAGTAAATCCATCTGGACCTAGAACCTTTCCATCTTCCATTTTCCTACCTTCTTCCTCAACTTCTCCCAACTCCACGAGCTGCATTAGCATCTCATTCTAAGCTTGAGTAACCAAAGATGGAATAGATTGGGCACTTTCTATATATCCTTATATCTGTTCTGAACTGGCTCCTCCATGAGATCCTTGAAATAACTAATTAGCTCAACCTCAATTTCATTGTGAGTTTCCATCCTCTGACCACATCCCCTCTTGAGCATAACAATTATGTTCCTTTGCCTATGTTGATTTTTTTATTGGTGAAAGAATTTTGTATTATGTTCCCATTCCCTCAGACAATTATTTTGCGATTTTTGTTTCCATAAGATCTCCTCCTGTATGTCCCTTACCTTGAGCTGGGAAATAACTTGAGCTTATTCTTTACGAAGTCGTTCATTGTATCCTTCTTGCATCCCCTTAATTTGGATTTCTCCCAATTGCTCCTCTAGATGCTTTTTGTCTAGGAATATGTTTCCAAATTCTTCCTTATTCTATGCTCTTAATTGTTTCTTGATTGCTTTAATTTTTTGTTGGAAGTGATACATAAATGTCCCACATGGAACCTCGAATTCTTCCCACCACTTCTAAACCAAACTTCTAAAGTTTGGGTGTGACAACCATAATTTTTTGAAATGAAAAGGCCTCTTTGCTTGAACTCCTCCCCTGCTCCAAATCAAAATGATAGACCAGTGGTTCGACCCTATCGAGGGAAAATCCAACATTAATAGATCTCTCCCAATTTCTACAATTGACTCTGAGACTAAAAAACAGTCCAGTTGAGGCAATGTGTTAATCCTTTCCCCTTTTATTGTTCCAAGTAAACATATTGTTCCTTGTTTCCATATATACTAGATTTAGCCTTTCTATCATGACTCCAAATTCTTGATTGGAATCATCCAACCTGTGGCAATTGTTAGGATATTTTAATACTCCATCCTTGTCCTACCTAGCATTATTTATTTTTCCTAGTAGTTGATGAAGTCATTTCCCCCCTAGTGGTGTGTAGATTTCATCCAGAGTCCATCTACCACCTTATGATCCATGCATGCATCATTTTAGGACTACTTCATTCAATTCCCTATTTTATAGGAACCAACTGAGTGTTCCAGTGCAGTCCACCTGAGTTAGCTTACTCTTGTGGGGGGTTATAGCTTCAGATGCCACTGATTGTGGCCTCATGCGCCCATTTCTGATTGACATGCATGAAAAACTCACTATTGCACCCTCCTTAGTCAGTTTATTGATTGTGACTTCAGTTAGCTAAGTTTAGGATCAATTCAGTTGAGTTTGAGTCTTTCGAAGCACTCCAGTGGTGACAATTCCTATGCTAGACCAAATGAGGTTTGAATTATCCTGTGTGATTCGAATTCTCTCCATTGTAACATCATTGTTCATTATACTGATTATTGGATCACGTGACATTATTCTGCTCCTATCTGAGTTCTGTTGGCTAATTGTTCTTTTGCTACTTTTTACTGCAGTTTTCACTCTTATTCAACTTTTCTACTCATTCTTTCTATGTGAGGTATCCTCAGCTCTTAGATCTGATGTGACTTATAATTTCACATGGTATCAGAGCCATTGAGCGAATAGGTTGAGCAGCTGCTTTCGGTAGTGCACTAGAAGCCTCTGGATTTCCCTAGCAAATATTGGTGCCATTGCATTGAATTCATTGGAGAAATCCAATGAGGTCTATCCAGGTGTGAAGGATCCGGATAAAAGTGCCTACTGTCCTAAAGCAGTGCTCAATAGTAGTCTACCTCCATTATTGATATTTTTTTTCCGGTTATTCAAATTTTTTGAGTGTTGTAGTAGTTGGAGCATTTTTTTGCAGTTGCAACAGTTTTGTTGCAGAAGCGGTAGTTTTCACCTTGTATTTGCTCTAGGAATTGTAATGGACAATTCAAACTCTCCTCTCTTTCCCAGGATCCTGACACCATTAAATTACCTTGAGTGTAGGGCTGATATGCATATGGTATTGTGCAACAAATAATTATACATGGTGACAATGGGGAAGGATCCTGAACCACAATCAGCTGTGGAGAAAACCAAGTATTTGAATAGATTGGATGAAGAATTTGGTTTCATGTGTATTGATATTTCTAGGTAGCTACTCTTCCACCTTGATGGATTAAAGACTCCAAGAGGATTATGGTTTAAGTTAGAGACCCTCTTCGGCAAACAAGATGAGCTAAGAGGCCATATTCTGGAAAATGAGTTGATTTCTCTTAAACCGAGTAGTTTCGATACCATTCAACGGTTCTTTTCAAAATTCAAATCTATGTTTATGCAATGTAAGCAGTGTGGCATTGAGAAGAAGTATGAGTATATGGTGATATCCCTTTTAATAAAGCTAGGTCCTTATTTCTCTATCTTTGTCTCTACCTTCCATTCTCGACGAATGTCAATCCTTGGTTGGAAGATGCCCTCCTTAGATGTTTTCACTGAATCTCTCATCCAAGAACAAGATAAGATGATATAGATGGGTGCCTTGAAGGCCTCCAAAAATCAATATATTATGGTTGGAGAACCAAAAAGTGTGAATGGGAAGGAGAAGAATAAAGGAAAGGAAAATAGTCCATCTGAACCTAAGCAGAATGCCAAACCAATTCCATCTGAAGGAGCCTCCATCTCCAAGAAGGACAAACAAAAGGTATTTGAGAAATCCAAGTGTTCTTATTGCAAGAAAATAAACCAACCAGAGAGATCTTGCATGCAGAAGAAGATAGATCAGATGACCAAGCTTCTTGAACAACACAACATTACCCTACCAGAAGGTGCAAAAGAGACTGATTCTGGAAGTGAGTCTAATGGTCATGAGAGATTCCATTCATTGAAGGCTGGATTTTCAAAATCACAATCCCTCATTGATTTCAGAGCCTCCAACCACATGGTTTCCTCCAGAGAATAATTTTCTTCTCTATATATCAAAGATGGTTCGATTATTCACATGGGAGACAACTCTCATATCTCTATTGAAGGGAAGGGCATAGTACATATGGAGCATGGGAAGTTCAAAAATGTTATATTTGTGCCTTCTTTGTCAGCAAATTTGTTGTCTTTATATCATATGACTCACATAGGCTCACTGAATAAAGTGGTATTTGGTCCTGACATAGTTGAGATTGCAGATATCTCTACTAGGAATATTATAGAGAAAGGGTTTGCAAACCATGCCTCCAAGGCATATGAATTCTCTCATTTTTTTCCATACTCTCTTCCTACCCCATTGGAATCTGATGAAGATTAGAGTGATATCTCTTCTAATGAAGATGAGGATCAAGATCTTGATGTTGAGAATAAAGTTCAAGGAGATTCAGATTTAGATCCAAATCCAACACATGCTGCCAATCCATGGCCAAGGCCAATATGGGATCACAAAGTCCTTGTATCTACTGGGAACACAGTTTGGGATCCATCTTACCATAGAACCACCAGATCTCAGTATCATGCAAAACTTGCAATATGCCATTCAAATCCACTTCTCTCGGAGAGGTGCTACATGATGGTGGGGTTTGATCCACAATCTCTTGGAGAGACTTTCCATAGGGGATCTAAAACCAAGCAAAAATATTGGTTTTCTGAACAAGGGTACTCAAAGGTTCATGATTTGGACCACAATGAGCCATTCGCTCCAATAGCAAGAAGGGTTCCTGAAAGACTTATTCTAGGAAAAACAACTTCTACACAGTGGGAGGTACATTGAAGGAGCAAATCCAGATCCAGATCTAGCACCTATATTGCTATCCTACAAAGGAGAAACTTGCCAATATTTTTGCAAAGGATTTCACTAAGGAACGTTTTTTCCTTCTTTTCTTAGTATGAAGGTTCTTTGAGTTCCCTACTGGTGTTCTTTTGAGGGGGGGTATTTTTCCCATGAGGTTTTTCCCCATTTCCTTGGTTCATGGATAGTTCTTTTTTATCGTTTATTTGATTGTATGGGTGACCTTTGGTCTTAGTAACTAGGTCTGAGGATGCAAAAGTATGGATTAAGGGGGGTGTTAGGATATTTTAATACTCCATCCTTGTCCTATCTAACATTATTTATTTTTCCTAGTAGTTGATGATGTAATTTTCCCCCTAGTGATGTGTATATGTCATCCAGGATCCATCTACAACCTTCTAAGCCCTTCATGCATCATTTTAGGAACACTTCATTCTATTCCCTATTTTATAGGAACTAATTGAGTGTTCCAGTGAAGTCCACTTGAGTTAGCTGACTCTTGTGGGGGGTTGGAGGTCCGGATACCACTGATTGTGGACTCATGGGCCCATTTCTGATTAACATTCATGACAAACTCACTATTGCACCCTCCTTATTCAGTTAACTAATTGTGACTTCAGTTAGCTGAGTTTAGGATCAATTCAATTGATTTTGAGTCTTCCGGAGCACTCCAGTGGTGACAAGTCCTATGCTAGACCAACTGAGATTTGAATTATCCTATGTGATTCAAATTCTCTGAATTGTAACATAATTTTTCATTATACTAATTATTGGATCCTGTGACATTATTCTGCTCCTATCTAAGTTCTACTACATAATTATTCTTCTGCTCATTCTTTCTGTGTGAGGTATCATCAACTCTTAGCTATGCCATGACTTAGAATTTAACACCTCCTTTCTCCTCAAATAGATATTTTTATCATATTAAAATATCCCCCGAGGATTAAATGATTTGCACCCACCCAGTACTTAAGGGTTTCCAAATCTTGCATGAACTCATGCTTCTAGTGGTAGAACTGAGACCCATAATAATTTGTCATCACTCCCCTGATCGAGGATCTAAGAATCTGGAATTTTTCCGAAATAAATATTTGGGTTTACAAAGTTAATAATACAAACCTCAGTAGGATTCCACAAGATCTCCAAGCCTCCTGCCATCCCTTGGGAATCTATCGTTATGACCTCACTCCCTCTCCATACCTTCCTTCATACTTCCTTCATAGATTTATCACTCAAGATTCTCTTGGGTTACAGTAGAAGGTATCATGAGGTAATTGTTTCAAACCAAGCTTTAGTGGATGGAAACTAGCCTTTCCAACCACAGAGAGGGCTCTCTCTTTCACAATTTACTCAACACTTAGGATATCATTTGCATGGGTTGGCTATGGATAAAAGTGGTGGCTAGACCTCCAGATAACGATTTGTGGGGTTTCTTTCAGCTATTTGTGGTTAAGGACAAGAGCACCATTAGGCATGGATTCAAACTTCATTGGATTTATAGTCACAAATGACTAATTTAGATAACAATCTAAGAGGCAGAGGCAAGGTAGATGAGGTTTTTTCAAGTCAAAGATATCAACAAATGAAGGCAAAAAAGGAAACAAATTCCATCATAGAGCTGGAGCATTTGCAAATGAATTCTAACCTACAACTTCAAGAGGAAAATGGTGGAATAACTAGTCATATGCATATGAAGCATAACATATGAATTTCAGACCATGTATCCTTGATCTAGATACTGCAAAAGCAACAATCAATGGAAATAAAAATGAAGAACGCATGCACAGGAAACAATAGAAATCAAAACACTCATCACAAGAATCTCTACTCCAGAATAGGGTCTTCCCATTAATTGAAAGGTTGAGTTCAATACATACGCAAAGCATTTTTTCTCATAGAATCCAAAACGTCCAACTGTTTGGTCCTCTTCAGAACCTGCCTTCATAGGATTACAAAACATCTAAAAATTCTAGAGCACTTCAGCTAGGTGTGGTCGTTCGTGAAACCGGTAAAATGCAACAGAATCATGATCTATTAGGCATGCTGATGGGGACACCTCCGCGCGCTATCATGGCGAATCTCAGGCCATTAGAGCCACATGATACCCTTCGGATCGAGGCGTTTGAGGATAATTAAGACAAGCAAAAAGATGTGCTTTTCTTTGTGTCATGTCCCAAATTTTGAATTGGGTCACAATGGCTTAATCCCATTGGCCATATTCATGAGAGAGTTTCAAATTAATGTTAAGGGTCAAATAATTGCCAAGGAGGAAAATTACTAGTTTCCTAGGTTGTGGGTGGAAGAATTGGGATTTGAAATAAGAAGGATAATAAATGATGTGTGGACATTAGAATATCATAAAAATTTAATAAAGGAGCTAAATAAATATATACAAGAGAAAATCAAAGTGGCACTTGACCATGAAGACACATAGAGGAAGTGGGACCCACACAAGCTAGATTTTCTATGCCACATGGCATCCTTCTTTTGTCATTTTGAATCCATAAGAATCCCAAGGGTATTGGGATGAGTTGGAAGGTCAACACAATTGTCATGAATCAATTAAGTTTGAATTGGAGTGGAAGAGTAACTCCCATGGAAGAGGAAGAGGCATTTTGGAGCTAGTGAGACACTTGGACTAGATTCCCTAGCTCTATGACAACAATCATGAAGATGCTATGACACCTATGACACAAATCAGACTTGAAGGCTGACATCTGACATATATGACATGTCAGGGCTAAAAATATTCTCCAAGAGGGAGCTCAAGGGAGTTAGGGAAGATAAGATGCTTCCACATGTGATTTGGTGGAAGTGGGAGACTAGGAATTGTTGTACAAGTGGCATTCTTTGGAATCTCTTCCCAACTTGAGTTGGAATGCATATCTTGGAAGGAATTTGACCCATAGAGATCTTGGAAAATTTATAAATGTCAAGAACAAAGAATGAAGGCAGCTTTTGATCATTTTTATAATTTGTAATTGCATTTGTGAAGAGGGAGAGCTAGTGGATGACTAGTTCCTTCCAACATGCTTGGAATGGCTTCAGCAAATGTGTCCATCACTTCTTCCTCGAAGTGTCATCAATCTGAAGAACACCAAGCCTCTCTTTGAAGTACTCGAACTTCACCCTGGCTAGTGGATTCGTCAACACATCTACAATCTGCTCGTCCGTCGCAACATATAGGAGCTTCACAGCTCCTCTCTACACCATATCCCTGATATAGTGATATTTGATCTTTATGTGTTTCGACCTATCATGAAACACTGAGTTCTCGGACAACTTCACACAACTCTGGTTATCACAGAAGATACCAGTAGCATCCAACGGGAGATCAAATAACTCAGACAGTAGCTTCCGTATCCATACTGCCTCACAACTGGCTGAACAGGCTGCAACACACTCTGCCTCAGCTATACTCAGTGCTACGCAGAACTGCTTCCTGCTAAACCAAGAGATCACACCTGATCCCATACTGAAGCAGTACCCATATGTGCTCTTCCTATCTGCAGCACTGCCAGCCCAATCTGAATCAACATAACTCTGCATGTTAAACTTTTGATTTGCCTCATACTTGAGCCCATAATCCACTGTACCCTTTAGGTACCTCAGAACATGCTTTACAACAACCAGATGAACACTCCTTGGATCTGTTAGGAACTGACTCAATGTGTTCACCGCAAAGCAAATATCTGGTCTCGTGTTCATCAGGTACATCAAGGACCCAATCATCTGACAATACATAGAGACATCAACCGGCTCAGATGAAGCATCACATAGAAGCTTTAGATTCGATGCCATAGGTGTGGCCATGGCCTTGCAATCCATCATCCCGAATCTCTTCAGGATATCTACTGTGTACTTTCCTTGACCAAGGAAGATCCCACCTGCACTCTGCCACACCTCCATACCTAGGAAATAATGCATTATTCCCAAATCTTTCATATTGAACTCGGCAGCAAGCTTCCTCTTAGTATCTGCAATCAATCTGTCATCTCTTGTTACAAATAAGTCATCCACATACAGGAGTAGAATCACAAGATTCCCTTCCTCAACCTTGTAGTAAAGGTTGGAATCCACTTTACTCTTGGTAAAGCCCAAACTAGATAGGAAACTATCCATCCTACCATACCAGGTTCTGGGAGCTTGTTTCAAGCCATACAAGGCTTTCTTCAATCTACACACATATGACTCCCTGTCATGTATTTCAAAACCGAGTGGCTGCTCCACATATACTTCCTCTTCAACTACACCATTTAAGAAAGCAGTCTTGACATCCATCTGGGGTATTTTCCATTTCATTGCTACAGCCAGGGCAATTACTGTTCTGATGGAAGTATACCTGGCTACAGGTGCAAAAGTTTCTTCATAATATATTCCCTCTTTCTGAGAGAAGCCACGAGCTATGAATCTTGCCTTGTATTTCTCTACACTGCCATCTGTAGCATGCTTGATTTTGTAGATCCATTTGGAAGTCACAACATACTTGTCTTTAGGTCTTGGGACAACATCCCAAACATCATTATTCATTATTGATTGGTATTCCTCAACCATGGCATCCTTCCATTCTTTCTTTTCTGCTGCTTCTTCATAACTGGAAGGCTCTTTGTTCATAATGTCACAAAGTAAAGCAACATAGCTGGTATGTGATCAGGTTCTCTTCTTTGCTCTGTGTTCTTCTTCTGGAATGCCAAATCTTTCTGCATCTTGAATGAGCTCTCTAGCCCATGCAGGTTTCCTCTTGTGAGAGTTATCCTCATGGGGTGGATCTACAGGTTCTTGCGGATCTTCAAACTCACGAACAACTTCTGGAACTGCTTCAGTCATGGTAGTGTCTTGAAATCTAGTTTCCTTAGGTTCTTCATAAACTTCGATAGGTGCCTTCCTTGATTTGATTAATGCTAAGTTTTCATCAAATGTTACATCCCTGCTGACATCAATCTTCTTGAACCCTGGAAAGTATATTCTGTAAGCCTTCGAGCTTTCACTGTAACCCACAAAGATACCCTTCTTTCCTGAAGGATCTAGTTTAGTCCTCTTTTCCTTTGGGACATGAGTGTATACTGGACAACCAAATATTCTGAGATGGCTGACTTCAGGTTTCTTACCAAAAAAGGCCTCTTCTGGTGTCTTATTGTCCAATATCTTGTGGGGTGTTCTGTTCTGCACATATACAGTTGTTCTAGCTGCTTCTGCCCATATATGCATAGGTATATCCTGGTCATGCAGCATTGCCCTTGATGCATCCATGATAGTTTTGTTCTTCCTTTCTGCAACTCCATTCTGTTGAGGATTATAAGGAACAGTCAAATCCCTCTTAATCCATGAATCACTACACAACTTCTTGAAGTCACCTGAGGTGAATTCTCCACCATTGTTAGATTTGAATGTTTTGATCTTCTTGTTAGTTTGATTCTCCATCAAGGTTTTGAATTCCTTGAACTTATCAAACACCTCATCTTTGTTCTTCAAGAAGTATACCCAAGTCTTCCTGGAGAAGTCATCAATAAATGAGACATAGTAAACATACCCACTAAGAGAACTGGATGACATAGGACCACATACATCTGAGTGGATGATTTCCAGGATATCCTTTGCCTTGCTTTCACTGCTTGGGAAAGCCTTCTTAATGTTCTTACCTTTTGCACATCCTTTGCAAACACCTTCATGTTTGGTCTTGATTTTAGGAAGACCCTCTATATCCTTGCTTGCAATTGGAAGTGCCCTATAGTGCATATGAGCAAGTCTTCTATGCGAAAGTTCACTTGGCTCCATGGATTCATGCACCATGGCATGTTCAGGTTGTCCCTTCAATTTATACAAACATCCCTCTTGCTCTCCAATCACTACTGCATCATCTATGGTCTTTCCCTTTGGCCACATTAGGACTTGGCCATCCACAAATGCAACCCTCATACCTTTTGCATCCAATGCAGAGATGGAGAGTAAGTTCTTCTTGAGCCCAGGTACATAAAGGACTTCTTTCATCTTCAAAGATTTTTCAGAATCTAGGTTGTAGGAGGCTTCACCACTTCCTTTGATTGGGTATTGATAATCATCCCCAAGTTTCACCTTATGGGGTGATTCATGTTCAGATAGGTTCACAAAAGATTCCTTAAACCCAGTCATGTGTTTGGAAGCCCCACTTTCAATTAACCAATCATTACAACCATGGGAGATAGCACCTATGAGAGCAGAGATCAGAACATACTCTTCTTCACTTGATGATTCATCATTACTATCAACACTTTCTGCCCTAGCCTTCTTCTTGGGTGGTTCATGATCCTCAGCAGCATGAGCATGAAACCTTCTTTTGCTACCCTTCTTCTTCTTGCTAGAGTTGTTGTTATTATCCCTTTTGTTCTTGGGACAATCTGAAACAAAGTGACCCTTTTCATTGCATGTGAAGCATCTTAGATCCTTCTTATTCTTTTGATAGGATCTCTTGTAGCAAGAGTGCTCCTTCTTGGGCTTGCTTCTTTTGGTGTGAGCTGCAAGAGCTTGATCTTCACCTCCCATCTTTTCCTCACGAGCTACAAGTCTAGCTTCTTCTTAAGAGAATTCTTCTCGCAATCTGTTGAAGGATACCAACTTCTTTCTTGCACAGATTCCTTGAATGAAGGAGTCCCATGACCTAGGTAGGCCATTCAGAGTGGTCATGACAACTTCACCATTCTCCACCATTTCATCTACTGCTTCCAGTTGTTCCTTAATCTGGGAGACCCTAGAAAAATAAGACTGAATGGTTTCTCCATTCTGAAACTTTACTCCTTTCAATTGGTTCCGCAGGGTCATCTTCCAATTTATGTTCTTCCCTTCAAATAGCTTGGTCAAAGAGTCAAACATCTCCTTGGGTGTCTTTAGAGAAGACACATGGGGTATGAGATGGTCTTTAATAGAATCAACAATGATTCTCTTTGCCTTGACCAAGTTCTTCTTATGCAATACCTTGGCCTCTTCATCCTCTGGGATAGGGATGTTTTCTTTTATATATGAGTCCAACTCATTCTCTTCCAGGATTAACCCAATCCTATACTTTCAAGCTCGGAAGTTATTAGCCCCTTCAAGCTTATCCTCAAGCTTGGTGTGGTGAGACATCTTAAAGAGTACTTTAAATGGAAATAGAAAAGATTTAGGTCTTACCACTTGAAATGCTGAAAACTGGATCTGGTCCCGGATTAGGGTTAGTCGAAAAAACCCTAAAAAATCAAAATGTGAAATTCAACTTTCTGAAAGGATAGAAAGATGCGCCTTGATGAGCTGATCAGATTGGTGCATTCAGAATTTGAGATCAGTAAAGTTTTACCCTTCAGATTTGCCTTTTTTTTGGCCTCCCGAGTTCACTAGGGAGAGCCCTGAATTAGGGTTTGAGTTTCCCGGAGATCTACCCAGCCAAAAGTCTCGATCCAAAGCTCTAAACTTCGATTTTTTCAAGGAGCTTCCAGCTATGTCTTCAGATTCCAGAAATTCCTATTTTTGTGGAAACCCTAATTTTTAGGGCCAAATCTGAAAATGCTCAGAATTGAATTTTGATTGGACAGATGGATTCGCCTTGATGAGTAGAGTCAATCTACTATACTGCTTTTCCAAAATCTGTGGAGAGAAACCCAATAAACAAGAAACTCAAGTTTCCGTCACTGCAAAATGTCTTCTTCTCAGGTCAGCTCTGATACCATGTTAAATTTTTAGCATTAATTCACAATACTCTAGGATCTTCACTGAGAGAATAAAATATACAGTATATCAATGCATAACAATCACAATAAGCATGACAAGCATCACAAGAATCAAAAGCATGAGAGACAAGAGACATAGAGTTTCCGTGGGGAAATCCCTAAGGTGAAAAACCCCACAACTTCCTCAACAATAGAGAGAGCAATGGCTTAACCAAAGTACAACCAAAATACACTTGAGATAGTCTCCTAGTAGTAGATGATCCTCCTCCTCACTAGTGCACCACTTTCTGAGTGAGAGAAGTGTGACTTTCTAAATGATCAAAATAGAGATCTCCCGATCTCTATTTATACTAACCTGTTTGCCCAGTGACCTTATCGGGCCGACTTGTCCAGCTAGGTATATCCAAAATATAATATATATTTCAGGGACGACCCCACACATGGTGGTCTAATAAACCGTTGCCAAGTACACACACTTGCGACACTTGTCGATACACATGACGACACTTTCTTATAGAGGAATAACACATCTCTTATAAGGGTACAATAAATATATATGAAATACATTCTGAATTTACATATAAATCAACAAATAAATGATGTGTGAATATTAGAATAGCATAAATATTTAATAAAGGATCTAAATAAATATATAAAAGGGAAAATCAAAGTGGCATTTGATCATGAAGACACATAGAGGAAGTGGGACCCATAGAAGCTAGATTTTCTATGCCACATGGCATCCTCCTCTTGTCATTTCGAATCCATAAGAAGCCCAAGGGTCTTTGTATGAGTTGGAATGTAAACATACTTGGCATGAATCAATTAAGGTCAAATTGGAGTGGAAGAGTAACTCCCATGGAAGAGGAAGAGGCATTTTAAAGCTAGTGAGACACTTGGACTAGATTCCCTAGCTCTATGACAACAATGATGAAGATGATATGACACCTATGACACAAATAAGACCTGAAGGTTAACATCTGACATATATGACATGTTAGGGCTAAAAATATCCTTCAAGAGGCCTCTCAAGGGAGTTAGGGCAGCTAAGATGCTTCTGCATGTGATTTGGTGGAAGTGGGAGACTAGGAATTGTTGTACAAGTGGCATTCTTTGGAATCTCTTCCCAACTTGAGTTGGAATGCATCTCTTGGAATGAATTCGACCCATAGAGAGATTGGAAACTTTATAAATGTCAAGAACAAATAATGAAGGAATATTTTTATCATTTTTAGAATTTTCAATTGCATTTATGAAGGGGGAGAGCTAGTGGATGACTAGTTTATTGCCTTAGCCAATTTCGAGGGTGAAAGATTCCCATCCAAGTTGGTAATTGGAAAGGTGATTTGGATCTTTAATGGAGTTATTTGTTGTAGGTGTAAGCTATATGGAAGATCATTATTTCTTCTATTGCAACTCATTCCTTCAACCATTTCCAGTTTTCATTGCATATTCTTGATCCTTGAGGGAGGGTGTTTTTGGTGAGCTATTGTACTCTTTGGGGGAGCTTCTAATGCCCAATTTATTTTATAATATGAATTAAATACTCTATTATTAATCTCTAGAATGTTTCAAGTCTAAATATCAAGTGGTTGTATGTAAAATTGATTATTATTGAGCAAACAGTGACCATTCCCCCACTAGATTGATGTATGTCAATGTATTGATGATGATTTCAAATGGAAGAATGTTTATCTAATATATTTATGGTGTATGTAATTTCATTTATGAGTATTACAATTTTCATGTTCATTACTTAAGCATTTGGAGCCATCTTGCTTAGTTTTATTTCATTTGAAGAAGATTTAATGTTATTTCCCCCAAGGTCGAAACTAGTCTTCTTGCATCTGATTTAAGGGAGTTACAGGAGACATTAAAAGTTGAATGGTGATGCATATGAGTTCATTTTTAATTAATTTATATGTCCCCTTATTCCATTTATAATTTCGAGTTGGATTGAGTGCATTTGGAAAGTCATTTTCATCATCTACCCCTAGGGGATTTGAACCACAATTTTACTAGTAAAACTCCATACATTGATCATATTTTCAAAGTGAGTTGAAGAATTCATTTGATGGTTAAAATAAACCTATAAAAACAATTTTTATGTATTAACATCATTCATACACCTACTGGTACAATTTGAGAGCATTTGGAACTATTTAGAGCCATCTACCATTGGGGGTTTGAAGCTCAAAATTACTAGTAATCTTCCCTACTTTTTCCATATTGTAAATGAATGTGCAGAAGTGTTTTAATGGTTTTTAAGTATACATGAGAATATTTTATATGTATTAATACCTCTCAAATAACTTCATACCCATTATACAATCATTTGGGGTCATTTGGAGATCAAGAGACCAATACTAGTCAAAGAGGAATTGCTAGTCAAACTCCCTACTTTGGAAAGAATTAAAAGAGGATTTGAAGAAGTAATATAAAGGTCATATATCATCCCTGAACATCATATTAAAGTTATAATATCATTCATATACCTTCTCGGAATATTTGGGAGCATTTGGAGCAAATTAGAGACCTAGACATCAAAACTAGTCAAAGGTCGAACTAGGGAAAAATTGGACATTACAGTGGTATCAAAGCATTATCTTGGAACCTGATGTGGTATGATATTCATGAGGAAAATAATTCAGGGACCAACATTAGATATTTAAATCAAAATTTTTTTTGTTGAAGAGGAAAAAGTAGGAAAACAAGAGCAATTTTTTTGAGGAAACTATGACTAGGGATGAAAAGGGAACCTCATATGATGGGGACAAGCATATAAAAATCATGAAACCAATCTTTGAAAACATCACCATGCATCATATTAAATTATTCTAATTGTTGGCTATCCAACTTAAGAGAAAATATATTGATCTTAAGAAAACCAAGGGGCAAAATGCATCAGCTTGCTTGAAGGAGAAAAATGAGGAGACCCATGAACCACCTAGTTCTGAAATAGGTGAAGTAGAAGAAGAAGTACATGAAGAGGACCGGAAGTCACTTCCAAATGAATCTAAAAAATATGAAGAGACATCACATGAGCATGAAGAATATCCTATTGAAAATATTGAATATCATTTTGAGACACATTCTACCTTGGACATGAATCAAGGAGCATCTACTAATGGATGCTTGAACTATGAAGGAGTACCTACTGATGGGTGTTCACATATATATGTTGGTGACATAGAGATCACTTTTGAGAGTATTGTTGCAAGCCAAAATTCCCTTAATAATGAAAATGAAGACCTTGTAGCAGTTGAAGAAGAAACAAGATCAACTTCCCCATCACCACTTGAGCTTCATGAAGTTTGTCCAAGCAAGAAAGAAGAAGATGAGGAGGTTCATTTGTAAGAGCCTCATTTTCTCGAAGGGTCCTTAAATATGAATGAAAATAAGATCCAAGAGTCCCTCAACATTCTCCATGACACTCATGCATTGGTATCAAATTCTTGTTGCAGAGCTACTTCATTGGAGGAAACATCCTTCCTTGAAGACATGGAGAAGATTCAAAGTGCAATGTGTCACATCAAAGGTAATTTCATGTCTTTGATTTTTGATAGAAACCATTTGTTTGAGCTTAATGAATTGTTACATGATGCATACTTGAATAATAATGAGGTTAATCATAATCTCACAATTCAAAATGAGCAACTTCTTGAAAAGTTGCAAGATCCTTATTTTTCCTCCTATGTTTCAGATTGTCAAATGGTAGATTGTTTGGAGGATTCTCATGACATGGTGGAACATGAGAAATGTGGAAATTTGAATGTTATTGATGTGTTTGAATATCAACTTGATGAGATCCAAACACTTGATGTGGTGGAAGAGGAACTTGAATTGTCTCTTGATGAAGGTTATGCAATTTTTAAAGAAGAGCATGACTCCTCTACATTGGAACTAATCTACAACAAAGGTTTCACACTTTTGAAAGAGATGCATGATACTACCCATATGGATCCTTCCCATGATGAAACTTCTGCACTTTTTGATCATTTGGGTGAGTTATTTCATCCTCCTACATCCTACAATTACATGTTTTGCAGCATTAGCCTCAATGAAGTATGGGTGAAAGGGTTATTTTTTATGGTGTCACATGAGGAGTATGGAAGTCCTAGAATTGATTTCTATGATAAAATGTTTGGAGCACATTCTTATTCACATTTATAGCAGCATCATTTGTTACTTTATGATGATGCACATCTACCCGGATGCACCTATGATATGCATTTGAGTCATTTGAAGACTCATGGTTTTCCTTGCTCGACACTTGGTTCATTTGATGTTGGAGGAAATCCATCCAACACTGGGGTGAATAGATTTATGATTGGAGAACATTTTCGTTGGAAGCCACATACTTTTTTATATCTTTATGATTGTCACATTCATGGATGTATGGGTGAGACTTATTTGAGTTATTTGAAGTCTCCTTGTTTTTTTTGCTCATTATTTGGTTCAGATTTTAGTGGAGATTCTTCATTCACTTATTGGATGAAAGAATACATGGCTGAATATTTTGATGCATATAAAATCCTTTTGGAGCAGCATTATAGGACATGGGATCCTCACCTATGCCATTGGATCAGGTTTGATTGGTTACTTGATGCTTGTATGCACTTGAAAAATGGTGGTCTACTTGCTTGGAGGTATAAGCAATTTCATGATTCTTTGATGAAGCATCTTCTTGATGTACTTTTTCATTATGTTGTTATGTACTTTGATGATATATATTTTGTATTCATGATGTTTGGAAGAATGCATACAAGAAAATGGGATCCATGAACTATGAATTGGAGAGCACTTCTAATTGTTGGAGTGCAATACAAGCAATGGGACCCTGGGATAAATCTTAGTCTCATTGATTTCAATTTTTGGGGGAAACATGTAGTATGGGGAATGGATTCCCCACTTAATAAAATGATTTTAATCAGAGTAGTGGAGGAGAAATCATGGTGTTTCCTCTCTAAAATATTCATGGAAGCTCGAAGACTCAAAGTTGGGCAACTCAGTGGCAATTTCAAAGAATGATACATAAAACAGGCTCTTCAACACCCATGTTAGAAATTGCTTGAGAACAAGCAATATTGGGAAAGGAGGATTTTTCATGTCCCAAATTTTGAATTGGGTCATAATGGCCTAATCCCATTAGCCATATTCATGAGAGAGTGTCAAATTAATGTTAAGGGTCAAATAGATGCCAAGGAGGAAAATTATTAGTTTCCTGGGTTGTGGGTGGAAGCATTGGGATTTGAAATAAGAAGGATAATAAATGATGAGTGAACATTAGAATAGAATAAATATTTAATAAAAGAGATAAATAAATATATACAATGGAAAATCAAAGTGGCATTTGACCATGAAGACACATAGAGGAAGTGGGACCCACACAAGCTATATTTTGTATGCCACATGGCATCCTCCTCTTGTCATTTCGAATCCATAAGAAGCCCAAGAGTCTTGGGATGATTTGGAAGTTCAACATACTTAGCATGAATCAATTAAGGTCGAATTGGAGTGGAAGATTAACGCCCATGGAAGAGGAAGAGGCATTTTGGAGCTAGTGAGACACTTAGACTAGATTCCCTAGCTCTATGACAACAATGATGCAGATACTATGACACCTATGACAAAAATCAGACCTAAAGGATGACATATGACATATAGGACATGTCAGGGATAAAAATAGCCTCTAGAAGGGCTCTGAAGGGATGTAGGGAAGCTAAGATGCTTCCACATGTGATTTGGTGGAAGTGGGAGACTAGGAATTGTTGTACAAGTGGCATTCTTTGGAATCTCTTCCCAACTTGAGTTGGAATGCATCTCTTGGAAGGAATTCGACCCATAGAGATATTGGAAACTTTATAAATGTCAAGAAAAAATAATGAAGGAATATTTTGATCATTTTTAGAATTTTCAATTGCATTTGTGAAGAGGGAGAGCTAGTGGATGACTAGTTTCTTGCCTTCGCCAATTTCGAGGGTGAAAGATTCCCATCCAAGTTGGTAATTGGAAAGGAAATTCATACCTTTCATTCAGAGCTTTAATGGAGTCTTTTTTTTGCAGCTGTAAGATACAGGGCAGATCATGGTTTCTTCTATTGCAGCTCATTCCTTCAACCATTTCCAGTTTTCATTGCATATTCTTGATCCTTGATAGAGGGTGTTTTTGGTGATATATTGTACTATTTAGGGGAGATTCTAATGACCCATTTATTTTATAATATCAATTCTTTAAATAAATGGCAGATCATGGTTTCTTCTATTGCAGCTCATTCCTTCAACCATTTCCAGTTTTCATTGCATATTCTTGATCCTTGACAGAGGGTGTTTTTGGTGAGCTATTGTACTATTTAGGGGAGATTATAATGACCCATTTATTTTATAGTATCAATTCTTTAAATAAATGTAATATCATGGTTTCTTCTATTGCAGCTCATTCCTTCAACCATTTCCAGTTTTCATTGCATATTCTTGATCCTTGACAGAGGGTGTTTTTGGTGAGCTATTGTACTATTTAGGGGAGCTTCTAATGACCCATTTATTTTATAATTAAATAATCTTTTCTTCGTATCCAAAAAATTTCAATTCGAAATATCAAGTGGTTGTATGTAAAATTGATTATTATTGAGCAAACAATGACCATTCCCCCACTAGATTGATGTATGCCAATGTATTCATGATGATTTCGAATGGAAGAATGTTTATATGATATATTTATGATGTATGGAATTATATTTATGAGAATTACAAGTTTCATGTTCAGCACTTAAGCATTTGGAGCCATCTTGCTCAGTTTTATTTCATTTGAAGAAGATTTAATGCTATTTCCCCCAAGGTCGGAACTAGTCTTCTTGCATCTGATTTAAGGGAGTTATAGAAGACATTAAAAGTTGAATGGAGATGAATATTATTTCATGTTTATTTCCTTTATATGTCCCCTACTTCCATTTAGAATTTCGAGTTGGATTGAGTGCATTTGGAAAGTCATTTTCATCATCTATCCCTAGGGAATTTGAACCACAATTTTACTAGTAAAACTCCATACATTGAATAGATTTCCAAAGTGAGTTGAAGAAGTCATTTGATGGTTAAAAGAAACCTATAAACACCATTTTTATGTATTAACATAATTCATACACCTACTGGTATAGTTTGAGACCATTTGGAGCTATTTAAAGCCATCTACCATTGGGGGTTTGAAGCTCGAAATTACTAGTAATCTTCCCTCCTTTGTCCATATTGTAAATGAATGTAAAGAAGTGTTTTAAGGGTTTTTAAGTATCCATGAGCCTCTGTTATATGTATTAATATCTCTAAAATACCTTCAGGCCCATTATACAATCATTTGGGGTCATTTGGAGACCAAGAGACCAATACTAGTCAAAGAGGAATTGCTAGTCAATATCCCTACTTTGGATAGAATTAAAATAGGATTTGTAGAAGTCATATAAAGGTCCTATATCATCCCTGAACATCATATTCAAGTACTAATATCATTCATATACCTTCTCAGAAGATTTGGGAGCATTTGGAGCAAATTGGAGACCTAGACATCAAAACTAGTCAAAGGTCAAACTAGGGAAAAAAGTGAAAAGTTTGCCATTTTAATAAAATTATTAAAAAGGGACATTACACTTTCACTTCCAAATATACCTCCAATCATGCCATTTTCCCTGTGAAATTATTCTTTTTTTGCGGCTGAAATTTCCCTTGTTTCTACTAAACAATCTTTGATCTGCAATTACCAATCCGCAATCTGAAATCCACAATGAGGGTTGTGGAACTCGGAACAACATTGCCCAATTTTTCTGAAGTCACCTCCACAATACACAATCTACAATGTAGAATTTGGAAGTTGGAATTGTCGGATAGACCTCACCATATTTCTCTTCCATAATATTCAATGCAGGTTGCAGAACTCGGAAACTCCATTTTGCGCCTTTAGGAAAATGACCCTTCCGCAACCCGCAATGCGGGTTGCGGAACTCGGAACACCTTTACACAACGTCGCAGAAATATTCTCCACAATTTGCATTCCACAATGTGGGTTGTAGAACTTGGAACTCCTTTGCGCAACTTCACATAAATATTCTCCGCAATTTGTATTCCACAATGTGGGTTGCGGAACTTGGAAACTCACATCTTCCCCCCTCAAAAAATGATGCCTCTGCAATCCACATTCCACAATGCGGGTTGCGGAACTAGGAAATTCATACTTGCGTGAAAGCATAAAAGAGGAAAATATTTTGATTGGGTGTGCTGCATGTTGATGTATTTGTAACTTCGGAAGATATTCACTTGTATATTACATTTGTACTTTATTATATATCCAACAGAGATGTCTTATTCCTCTGATTGGAAGTGTCATCATTTGTATTTGCAAGTGTCGCAAGTTACATTGTAAGTGTCATCATTTGTATTGATGGGTTATTAGACCACCAGTGTGGGGTCATCCCTAGTTAGGTCATGTGATTGGGTTATTATGCTTCCTTAGGAAGTTGGCCCTGTTGGTTTATTGGTAGGTCAAGTCAATGTATAAATAGAGGGCGTGCCTCTCTCATTCTATTCATTCACTCACTTCTCAAGCTCGCATAGCTAAGAGAGAAAGCAACGCACATGTGGAGGAGGAGGAGTATCTGCTATAGACATATCTTTGGGTTTGATCCTTGTGATCTTGTATTGGGGCTTATTCTATCTCTGAGGAAGTTGCAGGGTTTTTCACCTTCTTGGTTTTCCCTGAGGAAACTCTGTGTCTCTTGTGTGCTTGTATTATTGTGTCTGTGATTGATATGCTGTATAGATGTTGTACATGTTTTTCTCTTAGTGATCCTGAATGATAATGGAATGAAATTATCGAAAAATTAACATGGTATCAGAGCTGACCTAAGAAGAAGGCACTATGTAGCTACAGAAGCTAGGGCTTCTTAATTTTTTGGTTTCTCTCCACAGATCATCAAAGACAGGAGGCTATATTGACTCTCCTTGCAAGGGTGCATCTTTCTATCGAGACAAAATTCGATTCTGAGCATTTTTCAGTTTTTGGCCCAGAAATTAGGGTTTCAAAAAAAGTTAAAATTTTTGGATTCTGAGACCAAAGCTAGAAGCTCCTCTGAAAAATTGAATTTTAGAGCTTTGGATCGAGCTTTTTCGTTGGGTGAAGCTCCGGGAAAATGAAACCGTAGTTTGGGGTCCTATCTAGTGAATCCAGAAGTTTCAAAGGCAATTTTGAGGGGTCAAATTTTGCAGTTTTCAAATTTGGAGTATACCAGCTTGACCAGCTCAGCAAGGCGCATCTTTGTATCATTTCAGAAGTTTGAAATTCAAAGCTTGAATTTTTAGGGTTTCTCTAACAAACCCTAATCCAGCTCCAGATCCATTTTTTAGCACATCAAGTGGTAAGACCTAATAACTTTTCTATTTCCATTTGAAGTACTCTTTAAAATGTCTCACCACACCAAGCTTGAGGATACGCTTGAAGGGGATGATAACTTCCGAGTCTGAAAGTATAGGATTGGGTTAATCCTAAAAGAGAATGAGTTGGACACTTACATAAGTGAAGAGGTTCCAGTCCCAGAGGAAGATGAGACTAAGGCCTTACACAAGAAGAACTCGGTCAAAGCTAAGAGAATCATTGCTGATTCTATAAAGGATCATATCATACCCCATGTGTCTTCCTTAAAGACACCTAAGGATATGTTTGACTCCTTGACCAAGTTATTTGAAGGAAAGAACATAAATCAGAAGATGACTCTGCATAACCAATTGAAAGGGGTAAAGCTCTAGAATGTAGATACCATTCAATCCTACCTTTCTAAGGTCTCTCAAATCAAGGAACAACTTGAAGCTGTGGATGAAGTAGTGGAGAATGGTGAAATTGTAATGACCACATTGAATGGCCTACCTAGGTCATGGGACTCCTTCATCCAAGGAATCTATGCAAGAAGGAAATTGATCTCTTTCAGTAGACTATGGGAGGAATGTTCACAATAAGAAGCTAGGCTTGTGGCCCGAGAAGAAAAGATGGGGAATGAAGATCAATCTCTCACAGCACATACCAAGAAGAGTAAGTTCAAGAGGGAGCCATCTCATAACAAGAGATCTTCACACCATCATTATCATAAAGATAAGAAAGATTTGAGATGCTTTACATGTAATGAGAAGGGACACTTTTCCTCAGATTGTCCTAAGAACAAGAGGAACAACAACAACAACAACTTCAACAACAAGAAGAAGAGAAACAAGAAGAGACATCATGCTCATGCTGCTGAGGACGATGAACCTCCCAGGAAGAAGACTAGAGCAGAAAGCGATGACTCATCAAGTGAAGATGAATATGTTCTAATCTCTGCTCTCACATGTACTATCTCTCATGGATGTGATGATTGGATTATTGATAGTGGGGCTTCCAAACACATAACTGGGTTTAAAGAATCCTTTATAGATCTATCTGAACATGAGTCACCTCATAAGGTGAAACTTGGGGATGACTATCAATATCCTATAAAAGGAAGTGGTGAATCCTCCTACAAACTAGACTCTGGGAAGTCTTTGAAGATGAAAGATGTTCTATATGTACCTAAGCTCAAGAAGAATCTCCTCTCCATATCATATTTGGATGCAAAGGGGATTAGAGTTGCATTTGTGGATGGCCGAGTACTCATGTGGCCAAAGGGTAAGCCCATAGATGATGCAGTAGTGATTGGAGAGCAAGAGGGAGGATTGTACAAATTGAAGGGACAACCTAAACATGCCATGGTACATGAGTCCATGGAGCCAAGTGAACTTTGGCATAGAAGGCTTACACACATGCACTATAGAGCACTACCAATTGCAAGCAAAGAAGTAGAAGGTCTTCCTGAAATCCAGTCAGCATGAAGGTGTTTGCAAAGGATGTGCAAAAGGAAAGAACACAAAGAAAGCATTTCCAAGCAGTGAAAGCAAC
Source organism: Larix kaempferi (assembly GCA_027924585.1). Classification (NCBI taxonomy): domain Eukaryota; kingdom Viridiplantae; phylum Streptophyta; class Pinopsida; order Pinales; family Pinaceae; genus Larix; species Larix kaempferi. The sequence goes on from BSBM01000056.1 coordinate 194,855, forward strand.
GTAAAAGGAATCTTGGAAATTATCCACTTTGATGTATGCGGTCCAATGTCATCTAGTTCTCTGAGTGGTTAGGTATACTATGTTTCCTTCATTGATGATTTCTCTAGGAAGACTTGTATTTCCTGAAGAATAAAGATGAAGTATTTGATAAGTTCAAGGAATTCAAAGCCTTGATAGAAAATCAAACTGATAAGAAGATCAAGACCTTCAGATCCAACAATGGCAGAGAATTCACTTCAGGTGATTTCAAGAAGCTATGCAGTGACTCAGGGATTAAGAGGGAGTTGAATGCTCCCTACAATCCACAACAAAATGGAGTTGAAGAAAGGAAAAATAGAACTATCATGGAAGTAGCACGGGCAATGATTCATGACCAGGATCTGCCTATGCATCTATCGGTAGAAGCAGTTAGGACAGTTGTATATGTGTAGAACATAACACCTCACAAGATACTTGAAAACAAGACACTAGAAGAAGTTTTCTTTGGTAAGAAACCTGAAGTTAGCCATCTAAGAATATTTGGATGCCCAATATATACACACATTACAAAGGAAAAGAGGACAAAGCTAGATCCTTCAGGAAAGAAGGGCATCTTTGTGGGTTACAATGAAAGCTCCAAGGCTTACATAATATACTTTCCAGGGTTCAAAAAGATTGACATCAGCAGGGATGTAACATTTGATGAAGAATCGGCATACATCAAATCAAGGAAGACACTTGTTGAAGACCATGAAGAACCAAAGGTAACCAGATTTCAAGACACCACTATAAAAGAAGCGATTCCAAAAAAATATTGTGAAATTGAAGATCCATAAGAACTTGTAGATCCACCACATGAGAAGAACTCTCACAAAAAGAAACCTGCATGGGCTAGAGAGCTCATCCAAGATGCAGAAACGTATGGAATTCTAGAAGAATGACACAGAGAAAGGAAGAGGACTAGATCACATACCAGTTATGTTGCCTTGCTCTGTGACATTATGAACAAAGAACCTTCCAATTATGAAGAAGCAACGGAGAAGAAAGAATGGAAGGATGCCATGATCCAAGAATACCAGTCAATCATGAAGAATGATGTTTGGGATGTTGTCCCAAGACCTGAAGGGAAGTCTGTGGTGACTTCCAAGTGGATCTATAAGACCAAGCATGCTGCAGATGGTAGCATAGATAAATATAAGGCGAGGTTTGTAGCTCATGGCTTCTCTCAGAAAGAGCAAATAGATTATGAAGAGACTTTTGCTCCTGTAGCCAGATACACTTCCATCAGAATAGTACTTGCTCTGGCTACAGTGATGAAGTGGAAGATACACCAGACATATGTCAAGACATCTTTCTTGAATGATGTAGTCGAAGAGGAAGTGTATGTGGAGCATCCACTTGGTTTTGAGACACATGATAGGGAGTCATATGTGTGCAGGTTGAAGAAAGACTTGTATGGATTGAAGCAAGCTCCTAGGACTTGGTATGGTAGGATAGACAACTTTATATCCAGTTTGGGCTTTACCAAGAGTAAAGCGGATTCCAACCTTTACTACAAGGTTGAGGAAGACAATCCAGTGATACTACTTTTGTATATGGATGACCTGTTTGTTACAGGAGAGGATATATTGATTGTCGATACAAAGAGGAAGCTTGCTGCTGAGTTCAAGATGAAGGACTTGGCGATGATGCACTATTTTCTAGGCATGGAGGTGTGGCAGAGTGCAGATGGGATATTCCTTGGACAAGGGAAGTATGCAGTAGAGATCTTGAAGTGGTTTGGGATGATGGACACCAAGGCCATGGACACACATATGGCATCGAACCTGAATCTTTTGTGTGATGCTTCATTTGAGCCGGTTGATGTCACTGTGTATCGTCAGATGATTGGTTCCTTGATGTACCTGACGAACACGAGACCAGATATTTGCTTTGCGATGAACACATTGACCCAGTTCCTGATGGATCCGAGAAGTGTTCACCTGGTTGCTATAAAGCATATGATGAGATACCTGAAGTCTACAATTGATTATGGGCTCAAGTATGATGCGGATAAAAATTTTAACGTAGAGGGTTATGTTGATTCAGATTGGGAAGGCAGTGCTGCAGATAGGAAGAGCACTTCAGGGTGTTGCTTCAGTATGGGATCAGGTGTGATCTCTTGGTTTAGTAGGAAGCAGTCTTGCGTAGCACTGAGTACAGCCGAAGCAGAGTATGTCACGGCTTGTTTGGCTAGTTGTGAGGTAGTATGGCTGAGGAAGCTACTATCTGAGTTATTTGATCTCCCGTTGGATGCTACCTATATCTTTTGTGACAACCAAAGTTGTGTGAAGTTGTCTGAGAACTCGGTGTTCCTTGACAGGTCAAAGCACATAGAGATCAAATATCACTATATCAGGGATATGGTGCAGAGAGGAGCAGTGAAGCTCCTGTATGTTGCAACAGATGAGCAGGTTGCAAATGTGTTGATGAAACCACTAGCCAGAGTGAAGTTTGAATACTTCAAAGAGAGGCTTGGTGTTCTTAAGATTGAAGATACTTCAAGGAAGAAGTGATGGGACACATCTGTAGGAGCCATTCCAAGCATGGTGATAGGAGGATCCTTCCCATGGCTATGGATGTAAGTGCTATGTGATGAGCATCAGGACAATGCTCTAGTTACTACTTTGGATATGCATCAGTTGGATGCTTTGTATGATCAGTTGGATCATGTATGTTGATATGCATCAAGTTGGATGCTTTGTATGATCAGTTGGATCATGTATGATGATATGCATTAGGATGATGCAGTGACAATGATTAGGATGATCATGTGATGATGATATGCATCGAAAAGATGCAGTGACGATGATCAAGATCATCATGCGATGATGATATGCATCAGGACAATGCAGTGACAATGATCAGGATGATCATGCGATGATGACATGCATCAGGATGATGCAGTGACGATGATCAAGTTGATCATGTGATGATTTACATCAGGATGATGTATGATGAGTATCAGGTTGATACTCCATGGCCGTGGACAGGTTGTGCAAGATAAGCATATAATAGCATCCTGGGATATTTGCAGATACTCTTTAGAGGTTTTTTCTATGGCATATAATAGCGCCCTGGGATATCTGACAAATGCTCTTTTGAGGTTTTGCTTGGGAGGACATATAATAGTGCCCTGGGAGATTTGCAGATACTCTTTCGAGGTTTTTCCTATGGCATATAATAGCGCCCTGGGATATCTGGAAGATGCTCTTTCGAGGTTTTGTCCTATGGCATACAATAGCGCCCTGGGAGATCCGATAGGTTGAGCAGTATGCTTGTAATCAATCCTGGGATGCTCTTTCAAGGTTTTTCCATGACCACATGTAATATCACCCTGGGATATCTGATAGTTTGAGCAGTATGTGTTAAGATTCAATATGCTAAGACAGAAAATATCAGCATTACATTCCATTTCACAACAATAGCATATACAAGATCACTGAAAGAATAACAAGCACAGCATAAACACAAGAGACACAGATTTATCCTAGGAAACCCTCATGGGGTAGAAAACCCAGCAAAGCTTCCTCAATATAGATGACCAGCAAATACAAATATGTAATCCTCAACCATGATCTCCTTCTCCTCCATAGCAGATCTCTCTCTCACTTATGCATTAATCACAAGTGAGTGAATGTGTGATAAATGAGGAACAAACCTCCTCTATTTATACACAACTCCGACTTGACTTTTACACTAACTAGGTTGGCCCCAACTTAACCACTTAACATAATGTGATAGGGCTGACCCCACTAGGGTGGTCTAATAACCCTTTAACCCACATGACTCATACAGAGCCGATCCCTACTAGGGAAGTCTAATAACCCAAGTTACCACATTCTCCATGGAGGAATAAAACATCTCCAGATATACAATAAGGTCTTCACGGAGGAATGAAACATCTCCGGAATAATAAAGTACAAATATAATAATCTTAGAAGTTACAATATTTCAACACTCCCCCTTAACGAGAAGGATATTATAACAACATCTGCAGGAGCAAGGAGTCATCAACTACATGATACATGATACATCTATAAATCATTGGAAACTTTCTTCATAAATCATCAGTAACTCAAATAATTACTGGAACATATTCAAGATCTTCAATACTGGAACATCAACATCTTCAGTACTGAGTCTTCATCTTCTACAGCAATTGAACAGCTACAATAACATCATCATTTGGATCTCTTGATCAACAACCTCATCGTCTGGATCTCTCGATCAACATCATCAGCTGGATCTTTCGATCAACAGCCTCATCGTCTGGATCTACTGATCAACATCATCATCTAGATCCTCACAATCAACAGCATCGTCATCTAGACCATCACGAACAACATCATCATCATCTAGACCATCACGATCAATAGCATCGTCATCTATACCATCACGATCAGCAGCATTGTCATCTAGACCATTACGATCAGCAGCATCGTCATCTAGACTATCATGATCAACATCATCATCATCTAGACCATCACGCTCATCAACATCATCATCTAGACCATCATGATCAACATCATCGTCATCTAGACCATCACGATCAACATCATGATAGCAGCATACCCTGCAACAAACATGATTCAATTACAGGATGATCAATCCTTCTCACTTTGGGACATAAGTCCAAGGATGATAAAATCCTAACACGTACATTTTGAACTAGTGGTTTTGGGATTATGCAATCCCCATCATGTACATTTTGAACTAGTGGTTCCAGGATGATGCAATCCCCATTACGTACATTTTGAACTAGTGGTTCCGGGCTAATGCAATCCCCATCATGTACATTTTGAACTAGTGGTTCCGAGATGATGTAATCCCCATCACGTACATTTTGAACTAGTGGTTCCGAGATGATGTAATCCCCATCATGTATATTTTGAACTAGTGGTTCCGGGATGATGCAATCCCCATCATGTACATTTGGAACCAAGCGTTCAAGGATGATGCAGTCCTATCACATACATTTTGAACCAACCATTAAGGGACGATGCAGTCTCGATCTGCTTACCGGATGATCAATACTTCTCACTTTAAAACACCTCTCATTTCTAGGGACGATGCAATACCGATCTACTTACAGGATGATCAATCCTTATCACTTTAAGACACCTCTCATGTCTAGGGATGATGCAATCCCGACCACAGTGCTAGTCCTTTTTCATACTGGATGTGACCTAGATTAAATATAGGATTTTACCACCTGTGAATGATCACCTACTGCTGCACTGAGCAGTCTAGGAGTGAACATTACATCATTACAAGACCTACAAATGATCTCCTGCTGCTACACTGAGTAGTCTAGGAGTGCACATTACATCATTCCAATCAACCACAGAGCCAATACTATTTCAACTGGGGTCTGACCTAGATCAAATCTAGGATTTACAACCTGTGAATGATCACCTTCTAATCCAGGAGCGAACATTACATCATTATAGGTTTCGTGAATTATCACTCACTGCTGAGCAGTCCAAGAGCGCACATTACATCATTCACCAACATCTTTCTCAAAGACAAGTGTCTACGGATCAATTCAGGGACCGAAGTACCGGGATGATACAATCCCTCTTGTCCACTAGGGACCACTTCTCGGAGACATATCTCTATGGATCTATTCAGGGACCTAAGTCCGGGGATGATACAATCCCTCCTCATCCACTTATACAAAGTCTAAGGACTATGCATCAACCTCATCATCGTAACCGACAACCTCATCATCAACCTCATCGTCAGAACATGTAACCTCAACATCAATACAAGTATCCACATCAATACAGTATCCACATCAACGATACAGTATCCTCATCAATACAGTATCCACATCATCGATATAGTATCCTCATCATCGATACAAGTATCCACATCATCGACCTTATCGTTGATACAGGCAATCTCATCATCAACGACCATATCACTCCCCCTTTCGAGGAGGGTCCTTCTGAACTACACCAAGATTTTCTTGAAAATACTCAAACTTTACTCAAGACAGAGGTTTGGTCAATACATCAGTAACTTGTTTGTCAATGCTCACATACTCGTTCTTTATAGCTCCTTTCTGCACCATATCCCGTATATAGAAATATCGAATCTCTATGTGCTTTGACTTATCATGGAACACTGGATTCTCCTTCATCTTGATACAACTCTGGTTGTCACATAGGATCACAGTGGATTCCATATCCAAGTCAAACAATCCTGATAACAACTTTCGAAGCCATATCGCTTCACAACTAGCAGAGAAAGCAGTTATATATTCTGTTTCAGCTATGCTGAGAGCCACACTAGACTACTTCCTGCTAAACCACAAGATCATGGAAGATCACAGACAATAACATCCACCTGATGTGCTCTTCCTATCTGATACACTTCCATCCCAATCAACATCTGTGTAGCCATACAATCTAAAATCATGATCTCCAAGATAATATAGACCAAAGTCTATTGTACCCTTCAGGTACCTCATCACACGCTTTGCAGCTATTAAGTGAACACGTCTAGGTTCCACTAGATACTAACTCAAGGTGTTCACAGCAAAGCATATATCTGGCCTAGTGTTCGTTAGATACATCAATGACCCAATAATTTGTCTGTATAGAGTTACATCCACTAACTTTGATGAGTCATCAGCTAACAGCTTCAAGTCAGAACCCATGAGAGTGGCCATGGTTGTACATTCCAACATATCAAATCTTCTCAATATTTCCACAGCATACTTTCCCTGGTTGAGAAAGATTCCTTCTGAGCCTTGCCATACTTCCAGACCTAGGAAGTAATGCATCAATCCAAGATATTTCATCTCAAATTCTGTAGCTAGCTTCTTCTTTCTTTCACTGATCTGTTTCTCATTCCTTTTCAGAAAGAGATCATCCACATACAATAATAGTATCATCCATAACCTTAAGGTAAAGGTTAGGATCAACTTTACTTTTGGTAAAGCCCAAGCTTGTCAAGAAGCTATCAATTCTCCCTCTGTAACTGGACATCATTCACATTCTGCATTAAGTGATCTTCTGCATATCTATCCATGCCATCTCCTGTCAAATGGGTCTACTGATATGAGCCTCAAGATCATTCAAACCCTATGGTGAGTTCCTTCTTGCATCCATCTAAGAGAATAATGTCATCTGAATATGTACACCATCTTCAACCTTGTATCAAAGGTTGAAATCTACATCACCCATGGTGATCATTAAGCTCATCAAATGACTATCAATCCTGGGTACCCATACAGAGCTTTCTTCAATTGAATTATGGGAGTTTTCTCGATTCACACTTCTTCTTCAATTACACCATTAAGACAATGGTCTTATCTAGCCACAAACATCTCGTCATGATCCTCTTTCTCTTTCTAAGAGAATCTTCTAGCCACGAGCCTTCTATAGTATGTTTGATTTGTAAATCTTCTTGTTGAACATCCATCACTTGTTTGGTGTTCATCATTCTTATGATATTTCCTACAAATCAAAGTTAATTACATGATTAGTAATACTTTATAATCATCAAATCATGTTGACATGATAATCTATTATGCATACAGATATGATTCACATAGTTATGCAACTATCTTGACCAATACTTTGGCACAACACTTTTCCATATCCTGTATGCATACAATGGCTATCTAGATGCCTTCCATCTCTACTAGAACATACTATCGAGAGCATGCACAGCTCTCAGCATGTCAGCAAAAAGGTTTCATTCTAGACAAGCAACATTGGAAGTTTTGTCCAACTTACCAATCATATGCATATTAGTAGTATACTGTTCAATGCTATATGAATGTTTACACTCAACATGATATACTCTAGGAATGCATACAACTACTACAAGCAATATCATTTACTATTTTAGAGATTCAAATAACAACTCAAATACTTATCTTTTATGGTTGCCTCCTGCTTGATCTCTATATGTCTTTGAACTTCTTATCCATCCTGGACCACTATGCGTACTGGATTATCAAGCTTGGTTATGTCTTAACATACCCAAACAATATCTTCTTTGTTCTCTTCAATGATTTAGAGACCTTGTGCTAGAACCTACATATCTCATAGGTTAACCATAGTAGAACAAAGTCATACATACCTCATAAGTAGAGATTCTATGTGGTCAAAGAATATGGATGATTCTTTGTATCCATGTCATCATGGTCATAGAACTTGATTTTTCTTTCTTGATGTACCTGCATCTTGTTAGCAGACAACATCATCCTCATAAAACACCACAGGTGCATTAGTACAATCATAAGTGTCATAAACCTAATCAATGAATGTCTTCTATCACTCATATGCATTCATTATCAAACAATCATAATTGTACCAACCTCAATAACATGAAGACAAACATTTTATGAACTTAATCAAGAATCATATTTCAAAACATACCTGTGTCTTCTCAAGTCATACCTGTCGAGTAGTCTTTTCTATAAGGGTAAAACCATAACCATCCAAGGTAGATCAATTGTAAACATCTTATGTATGTTCATGGTTCTAGGATGATAGGATATCAGTGCCATTTAAACCTTCTTCATCACTTCCCTACGAGTCTCCCAATTTTGCTAGGGCTTCTTCTTACTTGGAAACCCTAATCTTCAATCTCCTTCCTCCCACAACATTTTGATGGAGGATCAATATGAATGGATTCCAAATCCATTATCAAAGCTTCCAATGTTGTATCATGTGTCTCCAACATTGTATCAGGTCCTTCCAGACCTAAGAACTGAAAACCCTCAGTGAGAGCTTCTTTCTCCTCATCTTAGATTTCCTCCATTTTAGCCATTTCAAATGTGTCGTATTGTTTCTGGTACATCTTTGAAACGTCGGATCTGCAGGGTCTGAACCTTCATCTTGTGGTAGACTGACTTGTCATATTTCCAACCACATAGGTCTGACCTCAATTGGATTCTCTGAGAGAGATTTATGCCAAGTGTCGCAACGTGACTTGTTTATGGGATAAAACAGGAGAGCGAACTTGTATGGCGTGCCACGTGTCATTGGTTCAACTTCGGCCTCTGAAAAACTTACCTGAGAAACTATAGTCCATTCTCTACCTGTCACTTTTTATGAAATTTTATTTGGAGCTTCCTAGCCCAAGTTGTGACCTTTTTTCCTAGGTCACCTGTTTATGACTGAGATATGGAAGAGGCAGAAACCCTAACTTGTACTAATCATAACTCACAAAGTACAATGAATCGGATGTTTTCCTTTGTACAAAAGGTACAGGGGGATGTTATATACAACCTATAAAGGTTTCAAATCCTGAACATTCTCCAAAATGGATTTATAGCGAAATTTCCACAATGACTTGTTTTTGCTATACAAAACCCTAACCTTCAAATTGTCGCAAGTGAAGCAAGTGTTGTAAGTGCCATACATTTCCTTCCTTCATGATATCTCTGATACCATGTTAAGATTCAATATGCTAACAAAAAAATATCAGCATTACATTCCATTTCACAACAATAGCATATACAAGATCATTGAAAGAACAACAAGCATAGCATAAACACAAGAGACACAAATTTATCCTGGGAAACCCTCATGGGGTAGAAAACCCAGTAAAGATTCCTCAATATAGATGACCAGAAAATACAAAGATGTAATCCTCAACCATGAGCTCCTTCTCCTCCATAGCAGATCTCTCTCTCACTTATGCGCTAATCACAAGTGAGTGAATGTGTGATAAATGAGGAACAAACCTCCTCTATTTATACACAACTCCGACTTGACTTTTACACTAACTAGGTCGGCCCCAACTTAACCACTTAACATAATGTGACAGGGTTGACCCCACTAAAGTGGTCTAATAACCCTTTAACCCACATGACTCATACAGGGCTGAACCCCACTAGGGAAGTCTAATAACCCAAGTTATCACATTCTCCATAGAGGAATAAAACATCTCTGTATATACAATAAGGTCTTCACAGAGGAATGAAACATCTTCGAAATAATAAAGTACAAATATAATATTCTTCGAAGTTACAATATTTCAACAGTATGCTCATAATCAGTCTTGGGATGCTCTTTTGAGGTTTTGTGGTGACCACATGTAATAGCGCCCTGGGAGATCCGATAGGTTGATCAGTATGCTCGTAATCAGTCCTAAGATGCTCTTTTGAGGTTTTGTGGTGGAGTCACATGTAATAGCACCCTAGGAGATCTTGCCGGTCATGCTTAGGCACATAAAGGATCCTGGGATACTCTTTCAAGGTTTTGTGATGCACATAATAAGTCCTGAGGATTCCACAGTATGGCCAATGATGATGAAGACCTACAGGAGGCTAGGCCTACATCCAGCATGAAAAAGGGTTGGCTCTGTAGAACTTCCTATGATGAGAAGAATTCAGAGATAGCCCAGTGATCAAGATGTCAAGTACGGCAGTAGTGATGATGATGATGCTCCGTGATCCAGTGATGATGATCCAGCTCCAGAATCGAAGACTTGCGCCAATATGTATTGATGACCTATGTCTAGAGAATACCTTCCTAGTTAAAAGGGAGTGTTGATGTATTTGTAACTTCAGAAGATATTCACTTGTATATTACATTTGTAATTTATTATATATCCAACAGAGATGTCTTATTCCTCTGATTGGAAGTGTCGTCATTTGTATTTGCAAGTGTCACAAGTTACATTGTAAGTGTCGTCATTTGTATTGATGGGTTATTAGACCACCAGTGTGGGGTCGGCCCTAGTTAGGTCACGTGATTGGGTTATTAGGATTCCTTAGGAAGTCGACCCTGTTGGTTTATTGGCAGGTCAAGTCAATGTATAAATAGAGGGCGTGCCTCTCTCATTCTATACATTCACTCACTTCTCAAGCTCACATAGCTAAGAGAGAAAGTGGCGCACAGGTGGAGGAAGAGGAGTATTATCTAGAGACATCTCTTTGCGTTTGATCCTTGTGATCTTGTATTGGGGCTTATTCTATCTCTTAGGAAGTTGCGGGGTTTTTCACCTTCTTGGTTTTCCCTGAGGAAACTCTATGTCTCTTGTGTGCTTGTATTATTGTCTCTATGATTGGTATGCTGTAGATATGTTGTACATGTTATTCTCTTAGTGATATTGAATGATAATGGAATGAAATTATCGAAAAATTAACACTGCAGATCATCTCTTAGCCATTGATTTAGCCCTTCTCTTCAATCCTGACCATCTATTTTCTCTTTGAAAGCAAAAAATTGGTCGATCAAATGGGTCTCCCGAAGCTATTTTGGGCCGTCGGATCGGAACTTCTACGACCACTTTGGCTATTAATCAATCTTGTCCGTTCAACCTCTATATATTGCGGAACCATTCCACTTCCTTGTTTTTCCCATTTTATTACTGTGGCTCGATCATTTGGCTTGGATTTGCTTGATACTTGGCCATTTTGGGGGTTTTCTAGTTCTTCCTTTGGCGTAAGAGGTCAATGGGAATTCTTGGGGTTTCGGTAGGGAGATTCCATTTCCTTCTTTGTTAGAAACATTGATAGGGGTGTTAACAATGGCTCCAACCGGGGATGCTATCCTCCCCATGAGGTAGCAAGAACAGTAGACTAGTGGCCCTTCTTTGTTTTCCTTTATTCAAACAAAACTAAAAAATGGCTAACTGAAACTCAACACAAATGAATTTTTACAGTGCGGGTGGGTCGACCGGCTTGTTTTTCACTGGAGGTAGTGCTTCAATAACCACCCATTGACGGGTCCCTTTCCTACTATTTATCCATCCTTGTCCTGAAAAAGGAAAGCGTTGCTTCCATGGTAGGTGATGATTGTATGTGGACCCTGCCAGAGGTTGTCAAATTTATGGGCTTGGTCTTCTCTTCTAGCATCCCATTTCAACACTATATATCCCACTTGGAAATCATCAGCCTTGGTCTTTCTATCAAAAGTCTTATTAACCCTCTCTTGATCCAACACAGCTTCAACATGAACTCTATCTCTGACTTCCTATATCTCAACCAGCTAGTTGGTCCTCCTTAGCTCAGGGTTTTGCTTCTCTCCTTGCTCCTGTAGAAGCCTCATTGCAAGCCCTTTAAGGGAATCAGGAAAAATCACCTATGACCCATATACCAATTTAAAATGTGAAGTTCCAATGGACCTCTTGGAAATGATCCTATCATCCCACAAGGCTAAGGTTGGCTTGGTGTGGAAAGTCCTTTTGTTTTCTTGCAGAAGCTTCTTGATGATCCTAACCAAAAAAAATTTGGATGATTCAGCCAATCCATTTCCCTGGGCGTAATAAGCAGTAAAATGGCCCAATTTTATGTGTATTTTGTCACAGAATTTGACCATTTTCTTGGATTTGAGGGCTTGAGCATTGTCAATGATTATCTTGATAGGGCACCCAAACCTAGACACGATATTTTCCTCTAGAAATTTGATGATATTGTGTATGTGGCTTTCCTGGTTGGTATTTCCTCAATCCATTTAGTGAAATAATCAGTGGCAATCAATATCCACCTATGTTGTCTAGAGGAGTTAGGAATTATTTCACCAATGAAATATAGCCCCCATTGTTGGAAAGGGGCTTCTACAAAGATTGGTTTCAACGGTAGGGACAAGAGCTTCCTCTTTCCTTCAAATATATAGAATTCATGGAAAGTAGCTATCTCCTTATATGCATCTTTGAACATGGTGGGCCAATAAAATCCTTCCCTAGAAACGTTTTTGGCAGTATCCTTCTAGCAATGATTCCCCCCACAAACACCTTTGTGGAACTCTTTCAAGGTCACTTTGGCTTCATATTCCACTACACAGTTCAATAAAACACCTCTAGGGTATTTCCAATAAAGGCAACCATTCAATATTCAAAACTTTGCAGCCTTCATCTTGGTTGACCTAGATTTTCTCTTACCCGTCTCAAGGGGTGCTTGTAAGTTCTGCAAAACATATATAAAATCAAAATACCAAGGAGAAGACAAGAATTTATTTGATACCTGTGACAGTGGGTCTTGGGAAGTTTCCTCCAGCATATGTGAAAGCAAGTTCACACTTAGTGAGTCCCAATTTGATTAAGCCATGAGTTTGGCCAGTCATTTCCATTTGATAAGCTTTGTAGGTTTAATCTCCAAGCCATATTCCAAAATAACATCTATCCACTTAGCCCTTCTACCTTCTGGATCAGGTTGTGTCAATATATACTTTACTGTAGCATTAGGAACATAAGCAATCACATGGGAATGCAGAACATAAACTCTGAAATCTTCCAAATTTTTAACCATGGCATATGATTTCTTCTCCATGATGTTGTACTTGAGCTTAGCATCTCTAAGAGATTTTCTAAAGAAGGATATGGGCTGCTCATCTCCTTCTTGATTTTTCTGTAAAAGCACTCTAGCTATGGAGTTCTCACATGCAAAATAAAACATTAGAAATTCTTTGTCAAAATCAAGACTAATTAGCACAGGTGCTTCAACAATGGAATTTTTTATGTCTCCAAATGTTTGTTTGTATTCAACAATCCACCTAATTTGAGTGTCCTTCTTAATCATGCTTGTGATTGATCTCATGATCTCTGCAAAATTGGGGATGAACCTCCTTAAGAAATTCACTCTTCCTAGAAAGGATTGAACCTCTTTTTTACTCTGGGGAGTTCATTCTTTTGTATTGTGTCAACTCTATCTAGGTCAATTTTAATCCCATATTTAGATATTATGTGACCTAGCAGCTTGCCTTCTTACATGGAAAAGTTTGACTTTTTTGGGTTCAAGGAGATTCCAAATTTTATGCACTTGGAAAATACTTGATGCAATTGTTTCAAATGCTCCGCATCAGACTTAGAATACATAGTGATGTCATCCATGTATATGACCACAAATTTGTCTTTCTCTTCTGCAAAAGCTATATCCATAGCTCTTTGAAAGGTAGTTCCTGCATTCAACATACCAAACGAAATTTTTGCATACATGAAGGTCCCCCAAGGTGTGGTAACGGTTGTCTTGTCTTAGTCTTCTGGTTGTACCTTAATCTGACTGTACCCTAAAAATCCATCAAGCATGGACATTCTTGCTGCCCCTACAACCTTCTATAAAATGGGGTCCATTTTGGGTAGGGGGTAGTTTTCCTTTAGGGACACTTTGTTCATATTTCCAAAGTCAATGCACAATCTGATTTCACCATTCTTCTTCCTCACTAGGACTATGTTGGCTACCCACTTTGAAAACCTTAAGGATACTATGATTTTGACTTCATATAGTCTCTTCACTTCTTTTTCTATCAGAGGGAGCAGCATAGCATTCATCCTTCTCAGTTTCTGCCTGAATGGTTTCTCCTTTGTCTTGACTGGTATGGTATGCTAGATGATAGTAGTGTAATATTCCTTCAAGTATTCATGGAACCATGAAAACACATCATAAAAATTTCTCATTAAATCCACATAGTCATCTTTAGTGCCTGGGGTAAAATACTTTGATAGTTTGACAATTTTGGTCTCTTCATCATTCCCAATGTTACAGTCTTCCACCCCATTGTGGTTTGGAGCAACCTTGTGATTTTGGGACACATCATTTTCATCAAAAAGTTTTTCCAATGGCACCAATCCTTTGGGTATATAATTTCTCTTCATCTATAGGATCTCTTTGTCTCCCAAAGTGGTTAGGAACTCTGGTGGATCAGGTTCCCATTCATCACATGAACAATCCTCTTGATCAATATGGGTGTTGGAAAATTCCTCAGTCATGTCTAGGAATCTCTTGATCTGTTGATCATCTTAAAATATTTTCCAATGTTTGGTATTGTCTCGAACAAAGGGTCTATGCCTTATATTGATCATGTAAGCTTTGGTAGGATATGTAGGGAGCTTAAATCTGCTAGCAGAGCTAGCTAAAGTGTCTACTATTGTATTTTTATCTCTAGGAATGAAAGAAATATCATACTCTGTGAAGAAATTATCAAACATATCCCAAACAACATTTATGTAAGCCCTCATTCTGGGATGTTTAGTCTCATAATTTCCATTCACCTGTTGGATTATTAGCTCAGCATCTCCATGAACTTTGATATTTTTATCTCTTGGATCTTTGAGTGCATTCAGACCCAACAATAGGTCTTCATATTCTGCCACATTATTCGAACAGTCAAACATTAGCTTGAAGGTATGCAATCTGATGCATTCACTTCCTTCATATGGATGGATGATCCATATTCCTACCCCAACTCCCTCTTTATTCATAGCTCCATCAAATCTCATAACCCAATTATCTTATTTTTGGATTGCGGTTGTAGCTTCTACTTCTAGTTCTGATTTTTCATCACTGCCTTTTCCCACTTGCTGACCACTTCCTTCTAGGTTTTTTGAGTTGTCAATGCATTATATTTCTTTCTCACTATCAAACTTATCATTTGGCTCAGGCAGATTAGTAACTTCCACACTTTCCTTTTCTAAAACAAGATCATAATGGAAGACTGAAGAGCCTACATCAGTGTCTACAACAAAAATGGGATGGTTATCAGGCTTAATATTACTTCTTACTACATAGGACAGCCTATGCTTCCTGTATAGTCTTCTATTTTCCCCAAAAATAGGGATGGTAGAATAAGACATGTCCATTTGTAGAGTTCCTTTTAATTTTGATTCCCAATACCTAGATAATAACATCCCAAATTTAGGTGGAATATTAACCACTACCACATCCATGATTACATTATTTTGAGGTATTTGAGTCAGTGAGACCACCATGTCCTTAATCATCCCTAAACATTGGACCCTTCTAGAATCAAAGGAGAATAGATATTTATAGGGCCTTGTGATTTCCAACCCCATATTCTCCACCACTGATCATAAGGCATGAGGTTATGTGAAGCTCCAGAATCTAACATAGCATTATGCAATATATGATCATGTATGTTTAGGATGATATATAAAGGAGGAACATCATCCTCTAGAGCACTTTCAACATAGCGACCAAACAGAAGAGTGGGTTTGTAATCATGCAAATTGAGAGTATCAGGCTGCTTTCCTTCTTCTCCATTCACTATGTTTAAAATCCGATCTTTGTACTCTAAGTTTTTGACCAACTCATTTAAAGGAATTGAGATTTTAATCTCAGATATTTTGTTCTCTAAACTGAAAGCATAATGGATATTTTCTATTGTCTTTACATTACCTTCATCTCTCCCTTCTGGGCCCTTTTTAGGAGCTTCTACCCCCTTCTCAGCTGCCTTATCAGAGGTTACATTTTTTGGTTCACCCTTCTCGGAGGCTTCTTTTCTTTGTGGTTGAGAAGAATATGGCTCATCAATAGCCTTTCCTTGGTCCACTGTTATGTTCCTACCTCTCAAATTATGTTGCCTCTGAAATTCATAGATTGCATTTTGGAAGCCTCTTTGGTATTGATTAGATTTTGATTCTTCTAGACTATTATCTAACTACAGGGATGATTGGTCATGTTCCTCTTTAGTTAAATAGAAATGGGGTTGGATCTTATCAAAGAGGTAGATTTGGTCATCCGGGTGTCCATCTTCTTATTCTCCTACTATTAAGTTCTCAGCAAAAGGTGGTATGATCGGATGATTCTTAGCATTTCTAGGGTCCCTTGCCTCTCTTGGTCTTCCCCATGGGGAAGGAGGTATCCTATAATTGTTATTTCAAGCTTGAGGATCTGGGTTTTCTTTGGAAGGAGGCCTATTTTCAAGGGAGATTCTATCTACCATCCTTTCCATAGTCCTCATCATCTGCTCAAATTTGGTATCAATGGATTGGGATGTGGAAGGTTGGGCTGCCTCATTAGATCTCTTTTTCTCAGCTTCATTTTACCCAAGGCCACCAAATTAGCTTCTACTTCTACAACATCTTTTAACATATCAAGTAGACTTGAACATATCCTTTCTCTCAACATGAGAGCAAATTCAATGTCAAAACAATTAGCATAATGAAGCTTGGTTGCTCTCATAGGAGGCTTGATGTCCATAGGGATAGAATTATACACTCTCATGAATCTGGCTGAAAACTCTTGGACAATCTCAACATTGGATTTCTTTGTATTTTCATACTTGTTAATTTTTCAGAATTTACTTCAATTTGATCTAGGATCTTAACTGAAAAAACAACATGTACAACATATCTACAACATATCAATCATGGACACAATAATGCAAGCACACAAGAGACACAGAGTTTACTTGGGGAAAACCATAAAGGTGAAAAACCCCAATAACTTCCTCAGAGATAGATAGAGCAATGATACAACCCAAGCATAAGAGATAGACATCTCCTAGCAACAAATTCTCCTCCTCCACAAGTGCGCCACTCTCCAGAGAGTGTGTGTGTGAATAGAATGATCAAATAGAGTGCCTCCCGCACTCTATTTATACTTGACTTGACTTGCCTAATAACCTTTACTAGGTCGGCCTTAACTTAACCACATATCATAGTGTTGACTGGGCCGACCCCCAATAGGGTGGTCTAATAACCCTTTGACCCACATGACTTATACAGGGTCGACCCCAACAAGGTGGTCTAATAACCCATCAAGTATAAGTTACGACACTTACAATATAAATGATGACACTTCCGTATAGAGGAATAAGAACATCTCTATAGGAATACAATATGCATATATGTGAAATACATTCCGAAGTTACATATACATCAACACTCCCTCTTAACTAGGAAGGTATTTCTCGACATAGGTCTTCTAGCACAAGTCTTCTTCTCTAGATCATCGTCACTAGATAATCATCATCGAGTCATCGTCATCGTCACTGCTGCTGCTATCTCAATCAATCTCTGAATCTACTCATCATAGGAAGTTCTACAGAGCCAGTCCTTTTTCATACTGGATGTAGTCCCACAACCTGCAGGTCTTCATCATCACTGGCCATACTATGGAATCCTCAGGACTTATTAAGTGCGTCACAAAACCTTGAAAGATTATCCCAGGCTGTTACGGGTACACAACTTTGACCTATAGGATCTCCCAAGATCTTTTACATGTGACAATCACAAAACCTTAAAAGAGTCTCTTGAATAGCAAGAACCCTAAAGAGCATCTGAGGCCTTTTTGATCCTGTCCATATCTCCAGGACTTATTACATGTGACCCCCACCACAAAACCTTAAAAAAGTGTCTTGCCAAGCAAGAACCCTAAAGAGCATCTGAGGCCTTTTTCATCCTGTCCAGATCTCCAGGACTTATTACATGTGGTCATGGCAAAACCTCGAAAGAGCATCCCAGGACTGATTACAAGCACACAGCTCAACCTATCGGATCTCCCAGGGCTAGGATTACATGCCATAGGACAAAACCTTGAAAGAGCATTTGCCAAATCTCCCAGGGAGCTATTATA
Source organism: Larix kaempferi (assembly GCA_027924585.1). Lineage (NCBI taxonomy): Eukaryota > Viridiplantae > Streptophyta > Pinopsida > Pinales > Pinaceae > Larix > Larix kaempferi. The sequence continues at coordinate 213,159 of BSBM01000056.1, forward strand.
TGCCAGCGGAAAAACCTAGCAAGAGGATCTGCAAACCTCCTAGGGCTAGGATTATATGTCCTCCAAAGCAAAACCTCAAAAGAGCATTTTCCAGATATCCCAAGGCCAGCATTACATGCCATAGGCAAAACCTCGAAAGACTATATACAAACCTCCCATGGCTAGGAATATGTGTTTATCTACAAAACATGTTCCACAGCCATAGAGTATCATCCTGATACTCACCATACATCATCCTGATGTACACATGATCATCTTGATCATCATCACTACATTGTCCTCATGCATGTCATCTAGAGCAACATCCTGAAGCTCGTCATCCATGATCATCCTGATCATATAATGCATCTTCCTGATGCATACACAGTATCTGCCTGATACATATCATCATACATGATCTACCTGATCATACAATGTATCCACCTGATCATACCTGATACATATCAACACACATGAACCACCTGATCATACAATGTATCCACCTGATACATATACAGATACATACACATGATCCAACTAATCATATCTAGCATCAACATGATGCATACATACATAAATGATCCAACTGATCATATCCATCCTCCAACATGATGCATACATACATAAATGATCCAACTGATCATATCCAACATCAAAATGATGCATACATACATAAATGATCCAACTGATCATATCCAGCATCAAAATGATGCATACATACATAAATGATCCAACTAATCATATCCAACATCCAACATGATGCATACAAATACAGAGTAGTAACTGGAGCATCGCCCTGATGCTCATCATCCAACACTTACATCCATATCCATGTGAAGGATCCTCCTTCCAACATGCTTGGAATGGCTTTAGAAAAATGTGTCCATCACTTCTTCCTCGAAGTGTCGTCAATCTGAAGAACACCAAGCCTCTCTCTGAAGTACTTGAACTTCACTCTGGCTAGTGGTTTCGTCAGTACATCTGCAATTTGCTCATCCGTCGCAACATACAGGAGCTTCATTGCTCTTCTTTGCACCATATCCATGATATAGTGATATTTGATCTCTATGTTTTTTGACGTGTCGTGGAACACTGGGTTCTCAGATAGCTTCACACAACTTTGGTTGTCACAAAAGATACCAGTAGCCTCCAGTGGTAGATCAAATAAATCAGACAGTAGCTTCCGTAGCCATACTGCCTCACAACTAGCCAAACAGGATGCAACATACTCTACCTCGACTGTACTCAGTGCTATGCAGGCTTGCTTCCTACTAAACCAAGAGATCACACCTGATCCCATACTGAAGCAACACCCAGAAGTGCTCTTCCTATCTGCAACACTACCTGCCCAATCTAAATCAACATAACCCTGTAGGTTAAGCTTTTGATTCACATCATACTTGAGCCCATAATCAACTGTACCCTTCATGTACCTCGGAATATGATTTACAACAACTAGGTGAACACCTCTGGGATCCATCAGGAACTGGCTCAATGTGTTCATCGCAAAGCAAATATCTGGTCTCGTGTTCGTCAGGTACATCAAGGACCCAATCGTCTGACGATACACAGTGACATCAACCGAATCAAATGAAGCATCACACAGAAGCTTCAGGTTTGATGCCATAGGTGTGGCCATGGCCTTGCAGTCCATCTTCCCGAATCTCTTCAGGATCTCTACTAAAAACTTCCCTTGTCCAAGGAAGATTCCATCTGCACTCTGCCACACCTCCATGCCTAGAAAATAGTGCATCATCCCAAGTCCTTCATCTCGAACTTGGTAGCAAGCTTCTGCTGCATGTCGGCAATCAATCTATCCTCACCTGTAACAAAAAGGTTATCCACATACAAAAGTAATATCATTGGATTGCCTTCTTCAACCTTGTAGTAAAGGTTGGAATTCACTTTACTCTTGGTAAAGCCCAAACTTGATAGAAAGCTGTCTATCCTACCATACCAAGTTCTGCACATATATGACTTCTCGTCATGTGTCTCAAAACCAAGTGGCTGCTCCACATACACTTCCTCTTAGACTACACCATTCAAGAAAGCTATATTGACATCCATCTGGTGTATCTTCCATTTCATCACTGCAGCCAGAGCAAGTACTGATCTGATGGAAGTGTGCCTGGCTATAGGTGTAGAAGTCTCTTCATACTCAATCCCTTTTTTTGGGAGAAGCCACGAGCTACAAACCTTGTTTTTTATTTCTCCATGCTACCATCTGCAGCATGCTTGATCTTATAGACCCATTTGGAAGTCACAACAGACTTCCCTTCAGGTCTTGGGATTGCATCCCAAACATCATTCTTCATGATCGACTGATCATGGCATTCTTCCATTACTTCATCCCAGATCTTGGGAACTTCAATATCTTCAATAGATATATTTTTTGCTGGAACAAATGTTGTAGTCCTTTTTTAGGTGAAGGTATACGATCTTTCCTACAAAACAAGTTAAATTGCATGATTAGAAACATCTCATAGTTTTTAGAACAAATTCTTACACATAAAGAAATATGTCATATAGTCATGCAATTATTTTAGCCAGCGCTTCAATACAACATTCATCCATATCCTATAACTTTCTAGATGCCTTCCAATCTCTACCAGAACATTGTTAAGAGTTTTCACTACTCCCAACATGTCAGCAAAGAGGTTTCATTCTAGATAAGTAGCAAGGGAATGTTGTACAGTGCCATAGGCCACTTACCCATCACATGCATATTAGTAGTATACTGTTCATTAATGCAATTAATCTAATATGCATAATACACAACCTAAGTCTAGGAACATAAGCATATACATCATTGAACAACATTATTTAAACAAGCAAATATGTAAGAAATGACAATTCAAATACTTATCTTTGTTTGGTTGTTAGGTGGACTCCGTCTGAATCTTTGCAACTCCATTTTGATGTGGATTGTGAGAAGCGGTCGACTCCCTCTGAATATCTGCATCCTTGCAGAAACTACTGGAGTGTGCTCCCTCTTGATCTTTGCTTCCTGGATTACCTGTCCTTGAACTTATATCCATCCTCGATCACTATGCATGCTTACAAGTATCATTATTGTGATATCCTCGAGATCTCATACATTCATTAGTATAATCTCAATACTACAATAATCTTAAACATGTATAGTCATGATCATTTCAAACATAGATAATAAGCATTAGCATTCAATGTTTTAAGGAAGACTTCTCTTACTCATGCATATTCATATTTGACCAAAAGACTTTTTTGGTTAGTCATAACATCAATCAATATAAGAGACATAATATGCATAAACCCTAGATTACTTAAATTTCTAACTTCATAAATAATCATTATCAATCATGCCATGTATACTTATATAAGAGATCCTAACACAAGGTAGGATTCTAACTTGATATAGGAAAAACATACCTGGATTAGCATGCTAGCTAGTTATGTCTAACATACCCACATAATGTCTTCTTGTTTTCTTAAATGACTTGTGCTAGTTACCTACATGTCTCATAGGTTAACCATTATAGAACCAAGTTATACATACCTCGTAAGTAGATCTTCTATGTGATCCATGGCAATGGATGAACCTTTGTCTTCATGTCACCATGGTCATATGTTCTTGAACTAGAACATGATTTGTCTTTCTTGATGTACCTTTCATGTTAGTGGACAACATCAACCTCATACAACATCAACCTCAGACAACATCACAATGCATTAGTACAATCATAAGTGTCAAAAACCCTAATCAATGAATATCTTCTATCATGCATTCATAATTTTATTAAGGTGATACGACAAGTCTAAATTTAATCAAGATTATACTAACCGTAATAATATGAAGACAAACATACCATAAACTTAATCATGAACAAATCTCAAAACATACCTGGATAAGTCATACCTGTCGAGATTGCTTGTAATATTCTTATGTAAGGCGTTAGCCTCATCTCCCTCTGAAACAGGAACTTCTTCACTTATGTAGGTGACCAATCCATTCTCTTCTAGGATTAACCCAATCCACTTGATTTGTGGGAACTGGATCTAGAGCTGGATTAGGGTTTGTCAAAGAAACCCTAAAATTCAAACTTTGAATTTCAAACTTCTGAAAGGATAGAAAGATACACCTTGATGAGCTGATCAAGCTGGTATACTCAGAATTTGAAAAACTGCAAAGTTTCACCCCTCAAAATTGCCTTTGAAACTTCCAGATTCACTAGACATGACCCCGAACTAGGGTTTGATAAAGCCCACCCTTCTACCCAATCAAAAGTTTTGATCCAAATCTCTAAGCTTCTACTTTTCTGAGGAGCTTTCGGCCGTGGTCACAGATTTCAAAAATTCCCATTTTTGCAGAAGCCTTAATTTTCCACTTTTCCGATCAAAGTCCCGAACTAGGGTTTGATCAAGCCTGGCCTTCTTCCCAACCAAAAATTCTGATCTTGGTCTCTAAATTTAAATTTTGATGAGTAGCATTCAGCCATGGTCTCCAATTACAGAAATTCCAACTTTCTTCGAAACCCTAATTCTCGGAGCCATGAATGAAGGTGCTCAAAATCCAATTCTGTTTTGACAGAAATATGCACCTTATTGTTTCTGGTGTAACTCTAAAAATACAAATCCACATGGTCTAAAAATTCTACCTGTGGTATCCCGACCTGTCATCTTGACAACCCCATAGGTATAATCTCAATTGGATTCTCTGAGAGAGAGTTATGCCAAGTGTCGCAACGTGACCTATTTATGGGATAAAACAGGAGAGCGAACTTGTACGGCGTTCCACGTGTCACTGGTTTAGTTTTGGCCTCTGAAAAAGTTACCTAAGAAAGTACAGTCTGTTCAATACATGTCTCTTTTTAAAAAATTTCATTTGGAGCTTCCTATCCCAGGTTATGACCTTTTTTCCTAGTTCACTTGTTTATGAATTAGATTTGGAAGAGGTAGAAACCCTAGATTGTACAGATCATAATACACAAAGTACAACGAATTAGAAGTTTTTCTTTGGACACAAAGTACATGGGGATCTGATCTTTGACCTGTAAAAGTTTTAGATCCAAAAAATTCCCCAAAATGGATTTATAGCCAAAGTTCTATGATGACTGGTTTTTTCTATATCAAGCCCTAGCATCGCAAGTGCAACAAGTGTCATACATGCCATACCATTCCTTCTTTCAGGCTAGCTCTGATACCATGCTAATTTTTTAGAATTTACTTCAATCTGATCTAGGATCTTAATTGAGAGAACAACATGTACAGCATATCTACAGCATATCAATCATGGACACAATAATGCAAGCACACAAGAGACACAGAGTTTACTTGGGGAAAACCATAAAGGTAAAAAACCCCAATAACTTCCTTAGAGATAGATAGAGAAATGATACAACCCAAGCATAAGAGATAGACATCTCCTAGCAGCAACTTCTCCTCCTCCACAAGTGTGCCACTCTCCAAAGAGCGTGTGTGTGAATAGAATGATCAAATAGAGTGCCTCCCGCACTCTATTTATACTTGACTTGACTTTCCTAATAACCTTTACTAGGTCGGCCTTAACTTAACCACATAACATAATGCTGACTGGGCCGACCCCCAATAGGGTGGTCTAATAACCCTTTGACCCACATGACTTATATAGGGCCGACCCCAACAAGGTGGTCTAATAACCTATCAAGTATAAGTTACGACACTTACAATATAAATGACGACACTTCTGTATAGAGGAATAATAACATCTCTATAGGAATACAATATACATATATGTGAAATACATTTCGAATTTACATATACATCAACAATACTGAGTGATAATTTGGAGAGGGTTTTACTTACCCTGCCATCTGGCCAGGAAAGCTTGTTCAAATCTCTCATAGGTAGCAACTCCCCCATTCGAGAGGGATTTGAACCACTTCTTCACTTCTCCTACTAGACTTTGGGAAAATAGCCTCATCTTGATATCATCTTAATCCACCTCTTCTAGGTCTATAAAATCAACAAAGTGGTCTACATGTTGTTGTGCAGAACCATTTCCTTCCCCGTCAAATCTCATGAGGCATTGGGCATATCCCACGGGTAAGTCATGGAGATTGGAAAGAAGGGATAAAGGGGAAAATGTGGTAGCCATTACTCTTAGATTTTTCCTAGGATCCAGAGTAATAGTAGCCTACTACAAAAGTATGGCTAGGAACAACGGGAGGAGTAATCAGGACTTGGGTATTTTGGCTAGTAGCTTTAGTGAAAATAAATAAATCACTGATTTCTTCTTTAGGTAGATAAAAGACCTAGTTAATGGGGAAATACTTGTTTGTTCTATATTTTCTTTCCTGATGATTTTCTCAGGATCTAATATAAAATTTTCTAGTTCAGGATCTGGTTGAATTCTGGTAGGTATCATTCTAGGAGCCATATTTCTTACAAGAGATTCGCTAATCTGAAAGTTGGAGTCGCCAGGGAAAATGTTACAACCTTGAAATTTTTTATCCTCTATTTTCCCTCAAAGAACTGATTTGATGCTTTAAATTCTTGTTATGGGAAATAAGTCTTTCGAATTCCCTAGTTTAGTTGCCAAAATGTTATCACTCAAGATTCTCCTGGGTTGCAATAGAACGGATCATGGGGTAACTGTTTCAAACCAAGCTTTGGTAGATGGATACTATCCTTTCCAACAACAGAGAGGGCTCTCTCTTTCACAATTTACTCATCACTTAGGATATCATTTGCATGGGATGGATATGGATAAAAGTTGCGGCTAGACCTTCAGATAAGGATTTGTGGGGGGTTTTTCAGCAAGTTGGGGTTAACGACAAGAGCACCATTGGGCATGGAGTCAAACTTCAATGGATTTATAGTCCAAAATGACTAATTTAGATAACAACTTAAGAGTTAGAGGCAAGGTAGATGATGTTTTCTCAAGTCAAAGATATCAGCAGATGAAGGTAGAAAAGGAAATAAATTCCATCACAGAGCTAGAGAATTTACAAATGAATTCTAACCTACAACTTCAAGAGGAAAAGGGTGGAATACCTAGTCATATGCATATGAAGCATAACATATGAATTTCAAATCATGTATCCTTGATCTATATACTGCAGAAGAAAACAATCAATGGAAATACAAATGAAGAACACATGCACAGGAAACAACAGACATCAAAACACTCATCACAAGAATCTCTACTCTAGACTTGGTTCTTCCCATTAATTGAAAGGTCGAGTTCAATACATACACAGAGCGTTTTTCTCTCAGAATAAAAAACATCCACCCTTTTGGTCCTCTTCAAAACCTGCCTTTATAAGCTTACAAAATTTCTAAAACTTCTAGAGCACTTTCTCCAGGTGTGTCCGTTTGTGAAACTGGTAAAATGCAACAGAATCATGATTTGTTAGGCACACTGATGGGGACACCTCCATGCGCTATCATGGCGAATATCATATCGTTAGAGCCACCATTTACCCTTCATATCAAGGCATTTGAGGATGATTAGGACATGAAACAAGATATGCTTCTCTTTGGCTTCCAAATCGGCCTCCAATTGTGCCATTTTCCCTCTGAAATTCTTGATTTTTCGTGGCCGAAATTTGACCTGTTTCTACTAAACAATATTCGATCCGCAATTCCCAATCCGCAATCTACAATACGAAATCCGCAATGCAGATTGTGGAACTTGGAATAGCCTTGCCCAATTTTTCCGAAGTCACCTCCACAATCTGCAATCTGCAATGTGAAAGTCGAAAGTCAGAACTGTCGGATAGACCTCGCCATATTTCTCTTCCACAATCTGCAATCCGCAATGCGGGTTGCGGAACTCTGAAACTCCATTTTGCACATTCTAGAAAATTACCCTTCCACAATTCGCAATCTACAATCCCCAATGCGGGTTGTGAAACTCGGAACACCTTTGCACAAATTGACAGAAATATTCTCTGCAATCCGCATTCCGCAATGTGAGTTGTGGAACTCAGAACGACTTTGCGCAACTTCAAAGAAATCTTCTCCACATCATGCATTTCCCAATCCGGGTTGTGGAACTTGGAAACTCACATCTACCCCCGTAAAAAATTGATGCCTCTGCAATCCTCATTCCGCAATGCGAGTTGCGGAACTAGGAAAGTCAGACTTGTGGGAAAGTGGAAAGTATCTTGATCAGGTGTGCTCCGGATTTTCTCCTAGTCGTTGATCTGGACCTGCTCTTCAATATTGACTGTCCATTTTCTCTTTGAAAGTGGAAAATAGGTCGATCAAATGGGTCTCCTGCAGCTTTTTTGGGTCATCAGATCGAAACTTCTACGACTGCTTTGGATATTAATCAATCTTGTCTGTTCAACCTCTGTAGATTGCGGAAGCATTCCACTTCCTTGTTTTTCCCATTTTCTTACCGCGGCTTGATCATTTGGATCGGATTTTCTTGATACTTGGCCATATTAGGGGATTATTGGTTCTTCCTTTGGCGTAAGAGGTCAATGGGCATGATTGGGGTTTCAGTAGGGAGATTCAATTTCCTTCTTTGGAAGGAACATTGATAGGGGTGTTAACACATAGAATCCTTGAAGAATTTTGTTTCCTGAACAAACATTACCATTGGCTTCTTCTTTCTGATCTTTTTCTTTAGAAGCCAAATTTTCTAGGGACTATTTGATCCCCCTATATTCCATGATATTAGCTTCATTAATTAAGACTTTTAGCATTTTCTAGCACCACTTTAATGGTGGAATAATGGCATGAATCCACCAACTTGGCCCCAACCTCCAATATTCTTTTCCTATTGCTTATCCTTCCTTGATTTTCCACTGCCTCCTTATATTTTCATATTTTCTCATTTGGACTTGTTTCTCCTATCCCCAAAGATCTAGGGGAATTGGATTTCAGTATCGCTTCATGGAGAAAATGGACCTAATGAAAGGGAACATATCCCTTTGAATTATTGCATGCCTCTTCAATCCCTTCAAGATCCAACTCCTCTATATCCATATCCTCATTTTCTTCTTATGTCATGACCACATCCTTCTACTTTATTTGTTCTGGTTCCATACATTGCTCTTTCTCCCATGAGGGAACTTCTATGGTTTTTGAAGGTTTCTCTCCTTCATTACTCTTCCCTATGTCCTTTGGTTTTGTTTCATTATTGGGAATCTTGTTGATAGTTGCAAAACTATTGGACATCGGGGGATTCTTACCCATATAAGGACCTTCCTTCTTCTTCCCCATCCACTTCCTATGAGAAACCCTAGTAAAACCATCTTCATATTCAAATCCTTCTTATTCTACTGGGGTGGAGGAGTATTCAAGGGGAAATCCATAAAAATATGACCATGCTCATGGAACCACCTGCAACGTAACGGAACATGCTCATAGTCTAGCATATGGAGCCAATCCTCATCATCCCAAGTTAGATTTATAGCCTATGGAATTTAATTTGATAGATCCATATAAACATAGATCCTAGAATATGAAGCTTTATCTCACTATTTTATTATGCTTTGATACTTTCTCAAAATCCCCCAATGAATTTTCGATATCTACTAGTATTTATGGTTCCCAACATTTGCTTAGGATCAAGTACATTTGAATCCATACTGGTGCTATTGTAAGATATTTTTTATTTATATTAAACCTCTCATGATAGGGGTGAAGGATCAGGCCCACATAGTAGAAAAAATAGGGACCCCCCTCAAATATCCTATCCCTACCTTCTAGGTTAAAAAATACAATCGTAAAAAACCCCTTGGATCCTAGTTTCATATCAAAGTGACTCTTTGGATTCCAGGTAACTTTAATCCACCATATGAGGGCGTTTACTAAAGGCCAAATTCCTATAAACTTACCTATCAATGCATGATCCTTCATGTATTGTACTTTCTCATGTAGATTTTTTGATTTGATCAAAAGAGACAATATCTTGGTCATCTTGGAGATACATTGTCAAGACTTTCAAAATCCCCCCTTCCTTGTTGTGCGTCCATTTCGGAATTAAAATCATCTTCTTCCACTCCAAGTCCAACACCACTTTTATTTTCCTCTAATATTGTATCTTGATTATTTAGGGACGGGCTTGACCCCCCCCCCCCTTGATCCACCTCCATTCTTCCACTCCTAAATCCCTCCTACTAGAAACCCTGCAAACAGATATAAAGTAAACCCTAGATCGTGACGGAAGAAACCCTAGCAAAATCTCCCACTCCCATATTTGATTCTATTCTTGTAATAGTTACATTATATTCATCTGATAAATTTCATAAGGTTTGCAAACCAAACAACAAGATGCATTGCCACTATTAATAAACTTACATTTGTTAATCATTTTCTTCACTTGAATTTAGACCAAGTGTCCCCTTTTTCTATTTATAGTGTTTCAATAAACACTACCCTTCCATAGGTGAACTATGTGGCCTTATAATATCACTTGTTTCCAATTGCTATTGAGAATAAGCCTCTACATTATTTCTCACCTTCTTGGTACATGGTTTTCACAGTTGACTAGGTGATTTTTCCAATGGTGGTATTGGATCATGTTCTCCCCCTGTTGGTCCAAGTGAATGTTCGTACATATGTTCTCTATGGGATTATGTTATTCCCTTAGATGAAGCTATCCTGAAAGATATGATTGAGTATAAAATTCCTTCATATATTTACATCCTTTCCAAATATCATCTTTATATATTAGAACCAGTTGCAATCAAATCTAGCTCCAGTTTTCCTTTCGAGTCTGATCTCACTATTTCTGGATCCTCAGTCAGTTGCACTTTTTAGTCTTTAGACTCTGTCATTGAGATACAAGTCATTTTTTCTTGATGATTTTGGTTCTTTTAGTATATACTTAGATTCCTGTAATGATGATTTTATTCCTATAGACTCTATTATTTCTTTTATCTTTGATATTCCTCATGATTTTGATATTATTGATTGTAGGTCCTCAAGCCTTTGCATTCTTGAGTATTTGCTGGTATAATCTTCCTTGGTAATGAATAATGTTGAGGACATTGAAGTTAAAAATTCCCCTATCAAAGTAACTCATATCAAATAGGATTTTTTAGATATGATCATGGTATTGTTGTTTCTTGGATACAAGATTTTGAGTTGTATTCTTTGTTACTTAGGGATCATGCTTTGCACATTCTTCAATCTATTCAGGTATAATAAAAATACATAGGTTTAGTTTTTCCTTCTATTATGATGCATTTAAACCCTTTTCAACCTGAATTTTCCATAGGGACGAACCCAATGGATATTGTTGTATCAACCATATCTAACTGCATTTTTCACCAATCCAACATAATAACCTACCTAACATGGGATACTATAGTCATCACCCTCTTTCCATTTTGGTTCCCATGTAAAAATTTTCTCATAGGATGGGGATCCTTTTTAGTTTACCATGAATTTGAAAAGAAGCATCATGCCTCTCTTTCTCTTCTATTTTTGGCAATTCCCTATAAGGATCCCATTTTTTTTCATCATGAATTTTCCTTTGCTCACTGCTACTTGCTCACTTATGCATAATGCTTCACTGCAATTCTTATACTACCATTACATGCATTATGTTGCTCATCACTTGGAAGAAACATGTATCCTTGGAAGAAACATATTGATGAGTATCCATCTCTTTTCCAGTACCTTTTTTTCTTGCATTTTATTTTGCATAGGTCTTAGATGTTAGATAGGGGGGGGATATCTTAAATATCCATTGTGATTACAGTATAAATTCAATTGTGTCACCTTTGAAAAAAACACCAATTTTGAATCTTTTTAACAACTTAAGTCTTATTATTTCATTACGAAGTCGAACCGTGATATTTGAGTGTGTACTCCTCAAGTTGGTTTCTCTTCCAATCATCATTAACAATCTATTAATGCCACTTTTGTTGCAAATTTATATCATTTTCCCCTCTTTTTTTTAATGCTACCCGGGTCACCATCTTGTCGTGCTATTATTGAAGGGTTGTCTTTAGCTTGTTTCAGCCATTCCTTATTTTCCTTGACTATTCATGTCAACCTTCCCTATTGTCAATTTATTATAAGTTTCATCATCACAACCAATATTTGACTCATGCTAGGTTAGAAGGTTCCCATTGACTTCTCATTGGAAGGTCATATCTCATTGACTATGGCACATTTCTCTAAGTGATTAACCTAGATTTCTTGGCACCCTTGGCCTGCTTTCATCATTAATAGGTTACCTTGCTCTCAATAGATCACACCTCATCATTGGTTGTTGATTTATAATTTTCCCATATGTTCAACAACAAGACCTTTATTCACATGCGAGGATTCATGCCATACCTTGGATATTTGGATTCCATTTCTCATCATTGGTGGAATTCCTTACCTTTGTCAACAACTTTCTTAATTGGTTGTTTATCAAGCAGTACTTTTAGTGTGATATTTACATCCGGTGCATGAAAGAGACATACTCAATGGTGTCCATGCAAAAAAAACTTCCAAGACCTTTATTAAAAAAAAACTAGTTTATGTCCTTTGCTTGTGTTGGATGATAGACGATGCCTCAATTCCTTCCAACAAATATATTCCTATCAATATCCACTCATTTATATAGGAGAGGGATTTAGATTCCTTTTTTATACCTTGGTGCTTGCATTCATGAGTGGCAGGTTCCTTCATTATCAATAGTGAGAATACATTAATGTCCCCTAATTGATAGATTCTACAAGAGTTTGATGCCAACACTGTTCGGATATCCACATCATCTTTTTCAGGATCTTGCATGCAATTAGGGTTTGCATGCAAATTCTAGGGTTTGCATGCATCCCAGTCACCAATTTGATGCCTCCAGCACCTTAGCCACCTTATTCTAGCACCCGGGAGCCACTTACCTCATATTTTTAGCCCTCCTAGTCAGGAAGGCACCCACTTCTCACCTATTGATAGAGAAGGGCGCACATCTTCACCTACCACTTCAGTTACACTCAGTTAGCTCCAATTCTCCCTGATTTGAGGCTAGTTTCACTCCCGACTGACTGTTTCACTCCGTTGGACCTCCAGATTGACTAGATGACTTGTTCTGACTTCAGTTGGCCTCCCATGCACCCTCCACTGAGCCCACTTCCCTATATCAGTGCTACACACTTCAATTACACATGACACACTCAATTAAACTTAGATTGACACCTAGATGACTGGTTCTTGTGCATTGATGACCACCACTGATTGATGATGAGGAATCCTAGTTGGATTCAAGCTACTCCATTCAGTGATTCGAATGACCTCCTTAGGCAATTCGAATTGCTCAGTCATTGTTACTATATTTTATTATACTCATTCACCCTTACTGGGATATTGAGCACTGATGCATGTTTTGCACAGTTTTACACCATATTTTCTATTTTCATCTGTTGTGATTGATTTACTTGTTCATTAGATTTGCTGTGACTAATTTTACATGGTATCAGAGCCATTGTAGGGACAAGATCTCTTTTCTACAGGTGTTTCTACAAGAAGATTTGAGTGAATTGCTCAAAAATTACAAAAGTTTTGGCATGAAAGATCTCAAGGGCATTCGTTCCTGTGCATGCAAAGCTTGAAAATACTTCCAATACCACTCCAGAAGCTCGAGTTTCCACATAAATCCTGGATCTGATACATTGGACCCATTCAACATTGTTTGATCTCCAATCCCAGGTGTGATGCAACTCTAAAAGGGTGTATTGTTCAACCTCATTGTTCTTGGTTTTATTATGATTTGTAGGTTATTGTCTCCATCAATTGCATTCACTACTCTGCCCTTGCAAGCTTCTCTACATCAGTGTGCACTCGCTCCTAGCAATGGAATACTCTTCTTCAAAGCCTATCCTCACCCCATTCAATTACTTTGATTGGAAAGATGATATGGAGATCATATTACATTCAAAAGGTTACTACCGAGTCACTCTTGGTCTTGAATTGGAGCCAAACAACTTGTCAGATAGAACCAAACACTACAACAAGCTTGATGAAGCTTATGGTCTTCTTTGTCTCTCCATCTCCAAAGATCTTCACTTCCATCTCAGCGGATTGAAGACTCCAAAAGCTATATGGGAGCAACTTGAAACACTATTTGGCAAGCAAGACAAGCTTAGGGCTTTTCAATTAGAGAATGAATTGATTGCCCTTAGTCTTGAGAATTTTGAGACCATTAATGAATTCTTCACAAAATTCAAGAACTTGAACTTGCAGTTGAAGAACAGTGGAGTTATCAAAGAGGATAAACAATTGATCCTCTCCATTCTTAGCAAGCTTGGTAAAGATTATTTGGTATTTGTCTGTACTTTCAATTCCGGTCGGCTAACTACCCCGAATTGGAAGATGCCTACCTTGAATGCCTTCATTGAGTCTGTCACAAAAGAGCATGACAAGTTGATTCAAATGGGGTCCATAAGCTCCAAAGATTCATCCCTATATTTTCAAGGACCCAAGATCTTGAATGGTAAAGGAAAGCAAAAGAAGGAGAATCCCAAATTCTAACCTCACAAGCAAAGAGAGAAAGGCAAACAGACGGATGCACCATCCAGTTCAAAGTTCAAGCAAAAGGGCAAAGAAGGTAACCAAAAATATAAATGTACTTATTGCAACCGTGGCTTTCATCCCGAAAGTTCATGTATGAAGAAGACTATAGATCAAATGGCCCTCCTTTTGGAAAAGAACAACATAACTCTTCCTAACGGTGCAAGGAAGAAGGATAGGAATGATGATCATGAAAGAGGACAAGCACTCATGGCAACTGTTCAAAGCCCACTACTCTCTTGATAGATTCGGGTGCATCGAATCATATGGCTGCGAATATTGATTCTTTTTCTTCATTTGATCCAAACAGCTCCATCCTCATCCATTTGGGAGATGACTCAAAAATTTCTTCAAAGGGCAAAGGTACGATTCATGTAGATCATGGAAGCTTTTAGAATGTTCTCTATGTGCCTTCCTTGGCTTCAAATCTTCTTTCTGTGTATCAAATGACACACACTGGTGAACCAAATCAAGTTACATTCAGCCCTAATACAGTTGAAATTTCTGATATCAAAAGTGGAAGACTTGTTGCAGTCGGAAAGGCAAACCACACTGCAAAATGCTATGAGTTTTCACACTTTATTCCGCTTGCAAAGCCCACTGCTCTTTGCACACATGGTAATGAGGTTAGTAGGATTTGGCATGAAATATTTGGACATATTAAATATAAGTATTTTCTGCTTCTATCAAACAATTCCATGGTATATGGTCTTCCACAACTCCGTTCCTCGAAGGGAATATGCACTGGTTGCATCATTGGGAAGCACCCCGAGCACAGATTCGACCGCAGCAAAGCTAGCAGAGCTTCTACAATTTTGGGTTTGATACATTCTGATATCAGTGGTCCACTACTCCATACGTCATTAAATGGTTCAAGGTATGTTTTGACATTTATTGATGATTTTTCCCGCTTTACATGGGTATTCTTTCTCAAAAACAAGTCAGAAGTGCTTGGAAAATTCAAGGATTTTAAGGATTCTGTTGAGACCACCACTGAGAGCAAGATCAAAGCTCTTAGATCTGATAATGGTGGAGAATATATCAAGGCTGAGTTGCTGCAACTTTGTGCCCAAATTGGAATTCAAATCCAACATACAGTTCCCTACACACCACAACAGAACGGTGTAGCGGAAAGAAAAAATCGATCACTGAAAGAGATGGATACATGCATGATTGAATCAAAAGGTTTGGCTACAAATATTTGGGATTAAGCAATCAATGTTGCTACATACATATAGAACTGTGTTCCACATTCATCCGTGAAAGGTATGACTCCTTTCGAAGCATTCTTTGGTCACAAACCGGATGTGTCAAATTTGAGAGTTTTTGGCTCTACTGCATGGGCTAGAATTCCTTCCAAGAAGAGACGATCTTTGGATCCACAAAGTATTGAGTGCATACTGATAGGATATGGGGAAGAATCAAAAGCATATAAACTCATGGATATCATATCTAAAAAGATATTCATAGAGCGCAATGTGCAATTTGAAGAACCGCTTCAAGAATTGGAACTAGTCAAGTCTTCACCAAAAGAAGATCCATGCAGCGATAATGAAGGTATGAGTTCTAATATTTATGATATTTTAGAAGCACATTATGATCATGACATATCAGTTTCTAAATCCGACCATTATGATCCTCCTCAGTTACCAAAGTGGGCCCAAAACACTCTTCAATCTGCTGGTTCGAACCTTGGAAATCCTGCTGATCCGAGACGAAAAAGAGCAGTCTTTCAAAGAGCAGGTATGGCTCTTTCTATTGATGATCCATTACTTCCTGATATTTTTTATTTGATGGCTGGTTCATATCCCACATCATACTATTCTGCCCACCGAGATCCGATATGGCAAAGTGCCATGGATGAAGAGTATAGTTCTCTTCAAAAGAACAACACATGGGAGCTAGTTTCTCTTCCACCTAGAAGAAAATTAGTAAAGTGTAAATGGGTCTACCACACGAAAGCTGCTGCTGATGGATCTATCAGAAAATACAAAGCAAGGTTGGTGGCAAAAGGTTTCTCCCAAGTCCAAGGAGTGGACTACACTGAGACCTTTGCACCGGTTGCAAAGATGGATTCCATCCGCCTTGTTTTGGCTATTTCTGCATCCAAGCACTGGGAAGTGCACCACATGGATGTGAAGAGTGAATTTCTACATGGAGACCTTGCTGAAGAGGTATATATGCAGCATCCAGAGGGATACACATCAGATCCATCATTAGTTTGCAGATTGAAGAAATCTTTGTATGGGTTAAAATAGGCCCCAAGAGCTTGGTACGCAAAGATGGACTCCTTCCTTCTTTCTCATAATTTCCAAAGATGCAAATCTGATTCGAATGTGTATCTTCAGTGAGTTAAAGGTAATTTGTTTGTTATTGTACTTTATGTTGATGATCTTCTCATTACTGGTAGCACTCTTACTTTAATAAACAAGCTAAAAACTGCCTTAAATCTAGGTTTTGACATGAGAGATTTGGGCTTGATGAGTCACTTTTTGGGCTTGGAGATAGCTCAAAATTTTGATGGGATCACTATATCTCAACAAAAATATGCTTCCGGCCTATTATTGAAGTTTAATATGGATTAATGTAAGGCATCCCCATTCCCATTCCTCTCAGGAATCAATCTCGAGGAAGGAGATTCTACACCGCTTGCAGATTGCAGTATGTATCGATAGTTGATTGGTTCACTACTTTATTTGACACACTCAAGGCTTGCTATTTCATATGCCATGAGTGCCATGTCAAGGTATATGCAGCAGCCCCATGATATTTATTGGTGGGCAGCCAAGCGGATCTTGCAGTATGTGCAAGGTACGAAACATTTTGGCATACATTATGCTGCAAATTCTAACCTTGATTTCATTGGTTTTACTGATTCAGATTGGGAAGGTGATAGCATTGATTGGAAGTCCACTTCCGATTATGTTTTCATGATTGGTCATGGTGCTATTTTCTGGTCTAGCAAAAAGCAAGCAGCCATTGCACTTTCTTCAGCAGAGGCAGAGTATCGAGGGGCAGTCAATGCCTGCATTCAGGCAGTTCGGTTGCAGGGTATTCTTTCTGAGTTTGGTTTTGGTGGCACTACTTCGACTGTCCTATTTTGTGACAATCAAAGTGTTATCAAGATCTCCACAGATCCAGTTCAGTGGCAGAGGACCAAACACATTGAGATTCATATGCATTACATTCGACAGTTGGTGCATGATCGCACCATCATTCTGCAATATTGCCCTACTGATGAGCAAATTGCAGACATCTTCACCAAGAGCTTCACTGAGAAGAAGTTCTCTTACCTCCGTTCATTGTTGGGGGTGAGTTCCATCATGGTGGAGACAGATTGATCCATTATTATGCTTTAGCTTGAGGGGGGGCTTTCTTCCCACAGGGTTTTCCCTCTTTCCTCACTTAGTTTATTTTCAGCATTTTTTGGATTATTGTATTAGGGTGACCTTTGGTCTTAGTTACTAGGGCCCCACATTATTTTTTGCACATCATAGTCTAGCTTGAGGGGGGGTGTTCGGATATCCACATCATCTTTTTCAGGATCTTGCATGCAATTAGGGTTTGCATGCAAATTCTAGGGTTTGCATGCATCCCAGTCACCGGGTTGATGCCTCCAGCACCTTACCCACCTTATTCTAGCACCCGGGAGCCACTTACTTCAGAGTTTTAGCCCTCCTAGTCAAGAAGGTGCCCACTTCTCACCTACTTCCAGAGAAGGGCACACTTCTTCACCTACCACTGCAGTTCCACTTCATTTACACTCAGTTAGCTCCGAGTCTCCCTAATTTGAGGCTAGTTTCACTCCCGACCGACTGTTTCACTCTGTTGGACCTCCAGATTGACTAGATGACTTGTTTTGACTTCAGTTAGACTCCCATGCGCCCTCCACTGAGCCCACTTCCCTATATCAGTGCTACACACTTTAGTTACACATGACACACTCAGTTAGACTCAGATTGACACCTGGATGACTAGTTCTTGTGCATTGATGACCACCACTGATTAATGATGAGGACTCCTAGTTGGAGTCAAGCTACTCCATTCAGTGATTCGAATGACCTCCTTAGGCAATTCAAATTGCTCAGTCATTGTTACTGTATTTTATTGTAATCATTCACCCTTACTGGGATATTGAGCACTGATGCATGTTTTGAATAGTTTTACACCATATTTTCTATTTTCATCTATTGTGATTGATTTACTTGTTCATTAGATCTGCCGTGACTAATTTTACAAACACCTTTATTCACACTTGCTAGAATAAATGAGTGCCTGAATTCCAATTATCATCATCAATGTTTTGTCCCACATTTGTAAAAGATATACATCAATGACATATAACCATATGGTATCCTGCATGTTCAACTTCATATCATCTATTCACATGGTAAGGACATGTACACAATGACCATTTGGATTGAAGAACTTGGGTTGAAATAACATGACAATTTTTATTTTGTTTCCCGAGTTGCAAAATGTTGTACCACACACTATATGACATTGGTACTTCATGGAGAAACAAGTTGTTCTTTCCTCAATTCCAGTTGTTCTTTTGATGATTATTGAGACATAGATCCACTTTGTATTTCTCATGGCCTTGATATATTTTTGAC
Organism: Larix kaempferi; assembly: GCA_027924585.1. Taxonomy (NCBI): domain Eukaryota; kingdom Viridiplantae; phylum Streptophyta; class Pinopsida; order Pinales; family Pinaceae; genus Larix; species Larix kaempferi. The sequence goes on from BSBM01000056.1 coordinate 232,235, forward strand.
ATGGATCCACCATGTCTTTTTGTGGCCATAATTCAACATGTTATATATCACATGGATCCACAGTGTACTTGATTTGGCTCCCATGCTTTTATCCACCTGAGCATAGGTATGCCTGCATTGAGGAATACTTTTTGATATGATAGTTTGGTTTGTGTTGCTGATACCTTCCAAAACAATGTTTGGGAACCTCCAATTAAGCCCACTTGACAAATTTATCCAAATATTATAATGTATTTCAGCCATCATATACACTTCTAACCTCACATATTAGGGGGAAACTATTATAGCACAAATTTTCACTTAAATGGCCCTAATGGCACACTAATGACCCTAACAACATCTGGGTGACCCTAATAGCATCAAAGACTTCCAAAAAATATCCATTTGTCATAAAAAAGATCCATATGCCCCTAATGTCATTTTAAGAATCCATAATCACTGTGATAGGTATTCAATTAGGTGTTGGGACCATCCATAAGTATTAATTCCGCCTCAGGACAAGCTATCAACCCTTTCCAACTCAATTTTTATTAAAAAAAATGGTTTTGAAGGAATGTGCTCCTTTCCTTCATGCAAGGTGCATGTGTGTTCTCATTTCCTTCCTATTAGGAGTGTGTTCCTTGGAAAATACCCTAATATATATAAAAAAAATCAAAATTTTAAAATTTGGATGGTTGGAAAAGTAGTTTTATAAGGTAACTTCTTGAAATCATCTCCATAACTATCTAAACCATGTCCCAAAATCATAAAAGAGACATCTATGGAAGAGATAGGGGGATCAAGCATCTTTCATAATTTTATGATTGAATATTTTAGTCTTATGTCCTATATTTTTTATGTCTATCCTCGTCAGAAACCCCTAATTTTGATTATTATTATCTACTTGTTTAAGTGAGGCCCATTCCTTGGCATGACTTCCCTATTTTATCCAAGAAGGAGTTTGAAGAAGTTAGAGGAGCAAAGGCATTAGTGGGTTGGGTGCAGAGGGACCTAGATGGTAGTTCCAAAGGTGTCGGAAACGAGATTAGGGATAAATATACTTGTTGTTATTTTATCAATTAATAGAGATATACTATCTCCTCCCCCCAATCTGATCGTTAATCTTTCTCATGGTTGACTCTTGTTGGTTTAAAAGGATTAAATTTCATGTTGAGTCAACTAAGATGGATTAATGTTAGTATTGATTTGCAACTTGATTTATGATTACATGTTGTCATAAATTATTTGAGAAGAGTTTATATTTATCTTGTGTGCATATTTGGAGATTCATTGAGACAGATTGTTTTGAATCTCTCATCATGGAGGAGAAGGCTTAAGGATAATTGCCAAGGCACATGTTCCTTTTATCCCGTCTCTTGATTGATTTTATTTTCTTATTGATTATTTGGTTAAGTGACTTGATTCTAGATCAATAATAATAGGGGAATTATAGTAGTGATATCTCCCCTTCTGTGTGCTAGTAATCCCTATCCATTAGGTGGATTCTCCCCAAAACAATGATGATGACAATGACGATGAAAATGATGATGACGATGAAGACGATGGTGGTGGTGATGATGATGATGATGATGATGATAATGATGCTATCGATGATGTGTTTATATTATGATGATGATCGTGATGGGGAGGAGGAGAATGACAACAATGATGATGATGATGATGATGGTGATGGTGATGGTGATGGTGATGGTGATGGTGATGACAACGACGACGATGATGACAACAATGATTATGATGATGATGATGATGATTATGATGATGATGATGATGATGATTATGATGAGGATGAGGATGAGGATGAGGAGGATGACGATGACAATGATATGAAAATCATGATGATGATGATGGTGAGATTTATGTGATTATATATTGATGATGAATATGATGTGATTATATGATGTCAATGATTACATCATCATCATCACCATTGTTTCCATCATCGTCGTCATCGTCGTCATCATCATCATCATCATCATTGTCATTGTCATTATTGTCATAGTCATCATTGTCATTGTTGGAATGCATATAATTTTAATATACTTATAAATTTATATAATATTAATATAATATAATTTAACGTAATGTAATACTTATATTCCAATTAGGTCTAGCTCGAGTGATTGTGGGATAGAGTGTTATCCTCCCTAGCTAGGTTATGATGCAGGGGCATCGGGACCTAGGCAGTTCAGTCAAAGTTGATCGACTGAAGGAAACCAACCAGCGGGAGTGCCAATGACCACTGGTGCGGGGAGCAGGTTGACTTGTCGAAATCAACAAGTCGAGTAGAAGCAGTCGGGGTATGACCGACTGAAGGATCAGTAGATGTCATGAAGTCGAGGATCGACAGAAGACAGTCGACAAATGAGGAGCAATGAAAGAGGTTGGGTAGTCGAACAGGTGGTCGAACTACGACACGACAGGGTGGCGAGACCAAGTGAATTGGGGAGGAATGAACCGACGTGACAGTTGAGATGTGACTAACTGCTGTTGCAAGGTCGAAAGGACAGAAAAGTCAAGGGACTGTACTAGTAACCGTTCGGGGTTGCTGAGGAAGTTATTACAGTTATTGCAAGTTGGTGAAGGACATGACAGAGGACGTCATGGGCAGGAGCTGTACAACACGGCTAGAAGCTGACAGTGCAGATTCGCAAGATTTGGACAAGATCGGTGAATGGAGGGAACGCGTGTCTCGGGATTGTCATAATCTTGGAAATAACACCCGCAGGGTAGAAGAAGAGAAGAAGGCTTTCAATCTAGACATTGTTAAACTGTTGAACAGAAGAGAGGAGGCATAGTAGAGTAGAGCGCAGAGCCGATAAAGTTGTGAAGAGTCACACTGGTCGAGTGCAGAGTGTTGAGATCAAACCATAGCTCAGAGTTTCATGGAAAACCAAGAGAGGGCGAGGTTGACACACAGGGAGAACACACCACAGTTACTTCTAAGTTTTAATGGCTGAGGCCGATTGTAGTTAGTTATTTGCTTACAGTTATTTTACAATGTAACCGAATTCAGAGAAGTAATATAAGCCAATCCAGGCATCTTGTTCTACATCTTGTTTGTGTAAGCATTGTGGTTTGTGTCATGTGCATTGTTAAGCAAGAACCTTATTTCAAGTAATGCGACTTGCGTTAGTTGGTATCAGAGCCCAGAGGTGAGTCCAGTTGGAAGAGAAGACTATACCAACCTGACTTGTGTTAGTTGGTATCAGAGCCCAGAGGCAAGTCCGGTTGGAAGAGAAGACTATACCAACCTGACTTGAGTCAGTTGGTATCAAAGCCTAGAGGCAAGTTCGGTTGGAGAAGAAGACTATACCAACCTGACTTGTGTCAGTTGGTATCAGAATCTGGAACTATGAGAATTTTTAGCGGAGGTTGGAAATGGCTCATAGAGGCATTAATGTTCGAGGACGAAGAGCACATGGCATAGCAACTATCACAGTGGATCATGAGATGTTCAACGAATGCATCTGAACGATGTGGACTTTGACAAATGAAGTCGCAGTGATCAAAGAAAACCAGAGGCATGGTTGCATTCCTAAAGCGCTGGACCACAGCGATGAGGAAGTCGAGGAAGTGGAAGCTTGGGAAGCCGCATCAGAAGAACCAAAGGAGAAACTCATCAATCTTTTGATAGAAATGAGAGGTCGGGCGAAGATAGATGTGCGTGCCTACTTGGGAAGCCTGGACCGAGAAGACTTGATCGATTGGTTCAGAGAGATGGAGAAATATTTCAATGTAGAGTAGATCGAGGATCCTAAACGGGTTAAGACTGCATGTCTGAGGTTGAAGGGTCATGCCTCATTGTGGTGGGACAATGTATAGGATGATAGACTCAAGAAAGGCAAGGAGAAAATCAAATCTTAGGACAGGATGGTTTCCAAGTTGAAGGGGAAGTTCTTGCCAAACGACTATGTAGTTTCCTTGATCTGAAAGCTATAAAACCTTTGACAAAAAGAGATGACCATGAAGGAGTACATGGAGGATTTCTACCGATTATCGATTCAGTCAGGACAGACTGATGAAGGAGAAGAAGCTATCACCAAATATGTAAACAGCTTGAAATATGCTGTTCAGGATGAGCTCAGCATGTCAAGATTCAGGACAGTCGGAGAAGCTTATCAGTTAGCTCTGAAATCAGAAGAGAAACTGTCGAGAAAATCCACAGCAACCAAAGGCAGGATGACTAGTCAGAGTGGAAAGACTATCTCCGCGAAAGGTCAAAGTAGCGGCTACAAGAAGGAAGGTGTTGAAGATAATTGATGCACAGAAGGGACATCGACGAAGGAAAGAGTGTAGGAGAACTGATGCGATGGTCGTGAGAACTGTGGTCGAGGTGCGTATGGTCGAAGTGGTCCATCCGACAAGAAAGGAGCTAACAAAACAGCCATAATCTATTACAAATGTTGAGGAACATGCCATAAGGAATATGAGTGCCCAGAAAACCTACATGCTGCAGAAGAGTCGAAACCCAGACATCGAAAGGATGAGCAAGTCGATGAGAGGGAAGAATCGGCATCAGATAGCAGTGGAGATGAGAAAAAGAAGAACCGAAATCTAACGGTTCAGAGAGCTTTGATCAATGAAGATCAACATGATCCGATGGAACCAACACAATGGAAGGCGATCTTTCAAATGAAGGCGTGGATCAAAGAATGGCGTTGCAAGACCATAGTTGATGGTGGGAGTACAGATAATCATGTGTCGACAGAAGTCATTGACAAGATTGGGTTGAAGTGTCGTGAACACCCACACCCTTACAAGATCTCATGGTTGTAGAAAGGACATCACATCAAGGTGACTAGACAGTTCCTAATCAACTTCATAGTTGAAGGATTGGAGGACATCATGCTGTGTGATGCAGTTCCCATGGATGCATGCCATCTGTTGTTAGGGAGGCCATGGAAATATGATCGTAAGATGATCTACAATGGTCGAGCTAACACAGTCACAGTGTGGAAGAATGGTGTGAAAAGAACTCTTAAGCCGAGGCGAGGAGAGCCAACTGACAGCAAGGACGGTGAGAGCAATCTTTGGGAAAAGTGAGTGTTGATGAACACCACCAAGGAATTCCTTGCAGAGGAAGAAAATCAACCAGGATGTTTTGCAATCATTCCAAAGGGACCATATGTCGATGAAACGACCAATCGGGAAAGCATTCTGGTCAAAGTCGAGGAGCTGCTTGAAGAATTTCAGGACATAATGGCTAATGAGAAACCGACGAGATTGCCACCGATAAGGAGAATATCCCATCAGATCGACTTGATTCCAAGGTTGAGTCTTCCAAACAAAACACCATATAGGATGATTCTAGTAGAGGGACAGGAGCTCAATCGACAGGTCTAAGAGTTGTTGGATAGGGGATTGATCCGAGAAAGCTTGAGCCCGTGTGCAGTACTAGCAGTATTGACACCAAAGAAAGGCGGGGAATGGAGAATGTGTACTGATTCCAGAGCCATCAACAGGATCACGATCAAGTATTGATTTCCATTGCCAAGGATGGATGACTTTATGGCTTTCCTGAGTGGAGCGACATACTTCACGAAATTAGACCTGAAGAGTGGATACCACCAGATTAGGGTCAGAGAAGGAGATGAATGGAAGACAGCATTCAAGACAAGAGAAGGGTTATATGAGTGGTTAGTCATGCCATTCGGATTGACTAATGCACCCAGTACATTCATGAGATTGATGAACGAGGTACTGAAACCATTCTTGGGAAAGTTTGTCATAGTCTATTTAGACAACATTCTGATTTTCAGTCGGACCAAGTCAGAACACTTGGAGCGCATTCGACAAGTATTACAGAAACTATAGGAAGAGAAGATGATGATTAACTTGCAAAAGTGTTTCTTCATGAAGGAATTGGTGTACTTGGGATTTGTAATTTCAGGTAAGGGGTTGGAGATGGACCCATAGAAGGTGAAGGCAATAGTATATTGGCCCGAACCAATGAGTATGACTGCAGTGAGAATTTTCCATGGACTTGCTAGTTTCTACCGGAAGTTCATTCAGGGATTCAGTTGGATTTGTGCACCATTGACAGAATGCATGAGAAAGGGCGAGTTCAAGTGGATGGATAAGGCCCAGGAAGCTTTCGACAAATTGAGGGAAAAAGTCACTGAGAGCCCAGTGTTGGCACTCCCAGACTTTGAAAAAGTTTTCCAGGTCGATTGTGATGCGAGTGGAACCGCAATTGGAGAAGTGTTGAGCCAGGAAGGCCGACCAATTGCATTATTCAGTGAAAAGCTGAATGAAGCGAAGCAAAAGTATTCAGTCTATGACCAAGAATTCTATGCTATCATACAAGCATTGAAGAAATGGAGGCATTATTTGTTTCCACAGGAGTTTGTGTTATACACAGATCACCAAGCACTGAGGTATCTGAATACTCAGTCGAAGTTGGACCAGCAACACATGAAGTGGGTGGAGCTACTCTAGAGATATATGTTCTTGTTATGACATAGGTCGGGCAAGTCGAACAAAGTTACCGACGCATTGAGCAGGAGAGTTGCGCTGTTGAGCATGACGATCATTCAAGCAATAGGGATAGAGTCGATAAAGACGGAGTATGAAGCCGATGAAGATTTTGCGAAGGCATGGAAGGCTTGTTGAGAGCCTTGGAGCGTCGACAAAACTCCATATTTGAGTTATCTCATTCAAGAAGGATACCTGTTCAGGGGAAGTCAGTTGTGTATTCCCAGAGGATCAGTGAGAGAGAACCTAATCTGAGAATTTCATAATGGCAGGTTAGCTGGGCACTTTGGGATTGACAAGACCAAAGCACTGATTGACAAAAAGTATTTATGGCCAAGGATGTCGACAGATGTCAGAAAATGGGTTCAACAATGTCAAGTTTGCCAGTTGGAAAAGGGAAAAAGTCAGAACACGGGGTTGTATACACCATTACCAGTACCAGAGAACCCGTGGGAGAATCTTAGCATGGATTTTGTGTTAGGATTGCCAAGGACACAACAAGGGAACGACTCAATATTTGTTGTAGTCGACAGATTTTCGAAGATGGCACATTTCATACCATGTAAGAAAACAAGTGATGCCACAAGAATCGCTGTGTTATTCTTTAAGGAAGTAGTCAGGTTGCATGGGTTTCCAAAGAGTATCACGTCGGATAGGGATACGAAATTCATGGGGCATTTCTGGAGGACCCTATGGAAGAAAATCGACACGAAGTTAGAGTTTAGTTCGGCATATCATCCGCAGACGGATGGACAAACCGAGGTTGTAAACAGAAGTTTGGGAAACCTTCTGAGATGTTTAGTGGCCGACAGACCCAAGAAATGGGAAAATGTGTTGGCACAGGCAAAGTTTGCATATAATAATTCTGTGAATCGATCGACAGGATTGAGCCCATTCTAGGTTGTTCAAGGGAGGAGTCCACATGTAGTGGCATATTTAGTCGAATTGCTGACAGAAACCAGGAAGAGCGCGGATGCAGAATCATTCATAGAGCATATGCATGAAGTTCATGAAAATGTGTGAAAGCGCATTGAGAAGAGTAACGTGGCCTACAAGTTGAGAGCCAACCGGAGGAAGAGGCTATTGTCATTCCAAGAAGGGGACTTAGTCTATGCATACTTGCGGAAGGAGTGATTTCTAACAGGGACATACAACAAGCTGAAGTTGAAGAAGATAGGATCGTGCAGGATTCTGGAGAAGATTTTGGACAATGCCTATGTGTTGGAATTGCCAGAAGACTTGAACATTTCAGCAACGTTCAATGTCTCAAACCTGTATAAATTCGAAGAAGGGTCGAGCAGTAGTAGGGGGGAAGGAACTAGTATCGATTAGACAGAACATATTCCAGACTAGTATAAAGAAGGGATCATAGAAGTAATTGATGAACGCAAATTAGGGTGTACCCGTAGATCGCGCATGAAAGAATACTTGGTGCAATGGACAAATGATGAGCTACAGGAAGTGACGTGGATTTCCACAAAGGAGTTCAGGAGACTGATGGAGTAGTCAAATTATTTTTCACCTAGGGAGACTGATGTAGGGGCATTGGGACCTAGGCAGTTCAGTCGAAGTTGATCGACCGAAGGAAATTGACCAGCGGGAGTGCCGATGACCACTGGTGCGGGGAGCAAGTTGACTTGTTGAAGTCAACAAGTCGAGTAGAAGCAGTCGGGGTATGGCCGACTGAAGGATCAGCATATGTCACGAAGTCGAGGACCAACAGAAGACAGTTGACAGATGAGGAGCGATGAAATAGGTTGAGTAGTCGAACTACGACATGACAGGGTGGCAAGACCAAGTGAATTGGGGAGGAATGAACTGACGGGATAGTCAAGATGTGACTGACTGCTGTAGCAGGGTCGAAAGGACAGAAAAGTCAAGGGACTGTACCAATAGCCATTTGGGGTTGCTGAGGAAGTTATTACAGTTATTGCGAGTTGGTGAAGGACATGACAAAGGATGTCATGGGCAGGAGTTGTACAGCACAACTAGAAGCTGACAATGTAGATTCGCAGGATTTGGATAGGATCGGCGAATGGAAGGAACGCGTGTCTTGGGATTGTCATAATCTTGGAAACAGCACCCACAGGGTAGAAGAAGAGAAGAAGGATTTTAGTCTAGATACTGTTAGACTGTTGAGCAGAAGAGAGGAGGCACAGCAGAGTAGAGCGCAGAGCCGAGAAAGTTGTGAAGAGTCACACTAGCCAAGTGTAGATTGCTGAGATCAAACCATAGCTCAGAGTTCCGTGGAGAACCAAGAGAGGGCGAGGTCGACACACAGGGAGAACACACCACAGTTACTTCTAAGTTGTAACAGCTGAGGCCGATTGTAGTTAGTTATTTGCTTACAGTTATTTTACATTATAACCAAATTCAGGGAAGTAATATAAGCCAATCCAGGCATCTTGTTCTACACCTTGTTTGTGTAAGCATTGTGGTTTGTGTCGTGTGCATTGCTAAGCAAGAACCTTATTTCAGGTAAGGCGACTTGCGTCAGGTTATATTCTTATAAATGACATGTTGAGCTCATAATGAGTATATTGTTGTAGAAACTTTATGCCATATTATTGAATTGGCCTTGTTCCCTGAAGAATCTAGGGTTTATCCTAGGTACCATCCTCAAAATGAGGGAAAGTGCCCAGGGTTTTACCCCCTGATATTTACTTGGAAAAATAATATAATACTTGTATATTTATATAATCTATTTAATATATATATATAATATAATCATATATACAACATAACAAAAAATAAATAAATAAATAAAATACCAGAAATAAATAAACAACAAACAAATACAAATTTAAAAGAATTCACATGAGCCCACACCAAGATCATGAAGATACTATCCTTCTCATGGGGTAGAGGACCTATGTGTGAAAGAGGAATAGCTTGAATTTTTCAACATGATCCATCTAGCAATTAGATTATATTCAATCCCCCTTCCAAGAAGGCCCAATTGATTCCATTAGAAAGGATATATATACTTGAACCCATTAGAAAGGAGATAGATATATATGAGACAATAAGGAGATAAAGGAAAAGGGATGATAACTAGAGATAGAGATAGAGGAGACCCAACCTATAGAAAAGATGGATATAAGGGAGATAAGTTCACGAGACTATAAATGCCACCAAATTTGATAAGAAACTCTGCATTATCTCACCATTATAGCATATACAGTGATTTTTCTACTTGATCCACCTATTCCTAAAAAAATAATAAATATACTAGTCTCTATAGCCTATGTTGTGACCATCAAACAAGCCAGACCATTACAAACTCCTAGAAATTTGTTAAAGCAAGCACATAACCCTACAAATTCAAGCCATCCTACATAGGGAACACAAGAAACATAATTAAGGACAAAGGAACCCAGAAAGATCAAAGATTTGGTCCCTGTCCCATTAATTCCTTTAGTTTCTTCACATTGAAACTTCAAAATGACTACTAGTAGATTGTTGTTGTTTTGTATGTGCTTTGCTAGAATAAGTAAAAATAAGTGATGACCATTTCACTTCCTACACCTTTAAAGGGACAATTCTTGATTCCTCCATATATTGGCACTCCCACAAATGGATTCCCTCTCACCATAAAATCAAGTGCGATGAATATTATCAAAGGTATAAACCTTGGGTTTTGATGGGGGTATTTTATGGCATCCTTCATCCTTAAGAAGAGAGTGTTTGGGATTGATTACCGAGATTTCATTCAGAGCATTCATTTCATTGTCCCACAACAAATGAGGAAAGCAAGCAAATAGGGTTAGTTGGGATACAATAGGGGAAATGGAATCTAGGTTTTGACTTTTTGTAATTCACCTTCAGAATATACCTATATAATGGGAAGCAAGTTATCTTGTCCTTCTTGCAAAATATATGCCTCATTTTATTTATCCCATTCATATTTTAACCCTTGCTCAAACTCATACCAAACTTACCATTTGCTAGATTTTGATACCATACCTTGGCATCTTCTTCCAATGTTTGTACAAATAATTTCATAATCACATATTCACACTTGATACAGGTTTTATCTACAAACTCATAATATGTCATTAAATGTTATTCAATAAATATAGCATTATTACCTATGAATTTTGGGAGGTTTTCCATTTCATTTTTTAAGTCATAAGGCTGCCTTATTATAGTGAAAAAACTCCAAATTTTCAGAATAGTTGTCCTCCCACATTTCCTAAACCATAGGAAAATCTTCAAAACACTTATCATATCATAATCATCAGGAGTTTCCCAAAAATCCTTGAAAACAAGGAACTAATAACCCAAAGTAGTTATCCTCTCCAAAGTGATAAATTTTTTTAAACCAAATTCTTTATAAATGCAAAAGTTTTGAGAAGAATGGCCACTTGTAAATGCAAAAGTTTTGAGAAGAATGGCCACTTTTTAAATGCAAAAGTTTTGAGAAGAATGACCCCTTTGTAAATCCAAGAGTTTAATTTTGGAAATAAAATGTTCAACAATCAATGAGGAAAAATTTTCGTAGATGACGCTACATTTAGGAGGGACAAAAATGTCTTTGTTGCATAATGTTTTTGGTTTCACATAAATTATCTTATAATGCAATGTACTTTTTAAGTGGACAATTCTGCAACTTGCTTAAAATCTTATATAACCACCTAAAAATTTAGAAATTTGGCCTACGATTTTATTTAAATTTTATGGATGAGGTAGTCAAACTATGTATTATAGGCTTTAACAATGGAGAGCCGATTTCGAATAATGACCTAAACTAGAAATATACCTAGATGATTTAGAAGTTGGATCACGAACTTTTAGTGCAATGGTCACTAATTTAATCCCAACAATAGGACAATTTTCCATTCCTTTCATTCCTTCCTATGATAAACAATGTGCTTTATTAGCATCAATGAATGTGGAGAAGAATCTTCCTCTTTGGATGTTTGGTTCCTTTGGTTTGGCATGCCATGATCACTTTCAATTATAAATGGGTTGAATGATTGCAAGTTATATATTGAAATATTACCAAGAAAATATAGAAAGATATTTTCATTCTCACTTTATTGTAAGGTTTATTTTGGTCCATTTTCATATCTATACTTACGGTTGACACATGGTCAAGTTACTTGTGGCATTTATACTTTATTATGTTTCCATATTATTCATAGGTTTTTTTCCTTATTACATGGATTTGTTATCATCGTGAACCCTACTTGCATGTCCTTTCAGGGGGATAGGGTTAATATGTAATGCATTGTGGGCATGCAATAAACTATAATTAGGTTTCATCCTAGTCAAATCAACAAGTCATCGGTGGAAAAACTAAATGGGATTAGGAAACAACACATGGGAATTTTAGTAATTACCTAATCATACCATATAAGGAATAAATTCTACTGATATCGAGGATTCTTTCCTTATGGGTGCATGAAATATATTATTTCTTACATTTGGTCAGATCAGAGGGCCTTAAAGGACACTCCAATAGCCTTCACATTTAGATGATAAGTTAAGGAATTATTTGGGAGCTATTAATATCTATTTATATGGTAGTAGAGGTGAGACCCAGAGCTCAAACATATCTCTATGACTTTGGAAGTTTATTTGTTATGTATTAATTAAATAATTGTAAGAAGTATCAAATTTGAAACCAACTAAACTAGCTCAAATCCATTATATACACATTTTTCCATATCTACTTAGACCAAGAAATATCAAATTTTGAGATCACTACCTCTCTCTTTGCATGTGATCAGAAGGCACAATTCTCACATTATGTATTTAATTTTACTAGGAATGAATTATATAAATTCAGTGGAATTGAATCATATGAGATAGATATCCATTTAAAATTTAATGTACCCCATACAATTAATCATTGAGGAAAAATACCCCAAAAGCTTTGTACTATTAGGAAACTATTGGTCATTCCAAAGTTCTGTCTCTCCCATGCATTGAAGACTATATGAAAAGGTGATCAAAGGATGCATGGAAAGTTGTCAATATCATTACCATTTGTTTAAATGTTCATCCATCTATACTTATATATTATGGTTAATATCACCTGTAAATTTCACTATGTTATCATCTCATGTAACTTGGTAGGAAGTAATTTTTACAAAAGACTAACAAACATTGCAATAGCATGCTTAAATACTATTTTTATGTTGATATCAAAATGCATGACAAATTAAAAACATGGTAAAACAATAGTTGTAAATATGTTAGGTGGTTAACATTTAGGGTCCACTTACTAATATAGACTAGATTGTCTCAAACTTACGTTACTATGTTATGATGCTCAAAGTCTATGTACATTTGCACTTTTCCTTAGTTATGTAGTTATTAATGTTTTATGTTTTTTTTTAGAGTTGGTGATAAATGAAGCTCATGCTTGGAACATTTGGGGATAACAAAGAGGTTTTTACTAATCATGATTCACATACCAATAACATGATGTCTAATTGTTGGTTCGAATATATTACATGTATATTTGTTCCCTTTTCCTGACACATATATTATGCATATGATGCAAATGTCTCAAAATCCTCTTATCCACCTCCAACAGAGAGTATTTGTCCTAATTCCTAATATTTTGGGCACAAACATTATGATTCACTAATATTCAAAACCATGATATATTAGTATTGGATAAAAACCATATAAAGTAGGTTGTCTTATACCAAAACATCCAAGAATATAAATCTTATAACTATAAAGAAAATTGCCAATGTTTACTTGTCCACGAAGCATATGGCCTTATACATAAACACTAAATACAATGCCAGTAACTAGCAGGCACTCATCCTAATAATCCAAGGTAGGGCCCCATATAGTTACCATTGGAGGATTAGATAGTTTCTCACATCCATCATTAGCAGGTTCATTCGGGTTTAGATACTTCAAGATAGAAAGGTCTATGGTTAGACATTGTTTATAATTCCTCGTTATGACAAGATGCCAACAATGAAAATCATGTTTTCTTTCTCAATGATAACCACTATGGTGAGATTGAGATGAGTAGGAATAAGAAGGAATAGTTGGTTCATGTATATGCATACATGGGAACTCAATACATAATTCTATAAGTTGTTGCAGCTGATACAATTCCATGTGGATGTTAGGGACCTACATAATGACCTACAAAGGTAGATTGGCATGACTTTGTGCACTATCATTCTAAGAGAGAGTGTAAGAAGGATTATTGCCATTAAGTATCACATCATTATTCCTTCTTCAAAGGAATTCAATTCCAAAAAAATATACATTGGTTTAAACTCTATTTCCCAAGGAAAGTAATCTACTATGATCGTAGGTTTCCATGTAATGAAACCTAGGATGTTGGACTTACACAAGGAACCAACCCATCCCCACACAAATTCCATTAGAGGATAACACCAAACAAGTGCTCTAGGACATGTATCATCCACACTAAGGGAACTATGTTTTTTGAATTCTTGGGTAAGAGAGCCTTTTACCCATTGGTAAGTCCCCCGTAGTTAAAAACTAGGAAAACATGATTCCTTTGAATTCTAGGAGAAAATTCCATAGTCTCTTCAATATAAATATCCAAGTGCAGTCCTTGGACTTCACTCATCGAATTTTATTTGAATACAATATTTTCCATAGGCCTATAGTAGATCCATAAATAAAGAAAGATTTTATTATACTTGGTGATGGTTGTAGAACAACACCATTTCTAGTCCTTCCATGAGGCTTGGGAGCTTGACTATACATATTTAGTCTATGATTATGTGAAAATTAGGCTCTACATTCATTCCTATGTAAATTTATTGACAATAGCTAGATTAAATTTTCACTTATATTCTAACCAAGATGATCCATTCCCTTATCTCACTATTAACCAATTCTTTAGTTCTTTGTATGTCTCTCTTAAAAATTATCAAGGTTTAAGGCCAAGCTTATTTACAAAAGTTTATTCTTTCATGCAACATAAGAGGGGACCATTATAAACAAACATCAATAAATGGAAATATAGAATTCCTCCATGATAAATATTTATTTATTTTACATGGGTCTTCCAAATAATTTTCAGAACAAAAGTGCCAACAAATTTCACATAAATAGGAACAATCGATATAAATTAAATGGATTTACCTTGCTATTATTTCTTTCAAATGAGGTTTGTTGGTGGGTTTGATTATGAGAAACACCTTCTAGTACTCATTAAAATTGATGGCATTCACTACTTATGTCACTAACAACTAATTTTCAAGTTGTAATTTCAACCTAGACTTTGCCAATTACACCAGGGTATTATATTGGTCCATATTGATCCTTTATACTTTTTGGTTACTTTTGCAAAAGAAAAAATGTACATTATCATTGAAATTACTTAAAAGGTGAAGCAAGGATTTAGATCGGGGAATGCATCAAAGGATATTTTATATCTTTAATTGAATATTCATAAAATTCATAACACATTTTTGGGGATAATTATATAAATTATAACCAAAGACAACTTTTTAAGATTTTAGTTGGTTAGTTGTAAATTTAGTTTAAGTATTTAAGTATTAATTTCAACTTATTGTTTTATACTATCGTAAGATCCATATGCCTCACGCTAAACAATATTAGAGATATTTAGTCTATAAATTTGTCAAAAAAAATGCACTTATCCTATTAGTAGAAGTAATCTTCTCTTGAATTTCTCAATAATTTAATGTGTGTATGTTTTGTCATTTTTATTAAATTCTCCATTTGGTCTAACTCAAGAGAAAAAAATGTGTAGGTTTCATCATTTTTAGTACATTACCCATTTGATCTAAATCAACAGCATCCATTTTGGGTTTGATCATTTGTCTTTACTCTAAATTTGCTTACTCTATGTTGAATAGAACATGGACATAGTTATAGTATGCACTTATGTCCCTTTTACAAATAGTAAGAAGCAGAGAGTCCTCAAATTTGTGTGTATATATTAGGAACCATTTGGTCCCTTCGCATGCTAGAATTGACCACTTTATACTACAAGAAATTGATAGTAGATAAATACATTCTCTAATATAAGAGATCTTGTTGGTGCTCCTTATCTAATATTGACTTCCTCCCCTTTCACATGGCCTTATCCACAAAATATGTTCCTTTTCCATCATGTTTAGTCCCTAAATCTTACACTGGGAAAGGACATATAACAAGGCTCACATCAGTCATCAATCATAAAAGTAGGTATGATATTCACCTCTTTCTCAATATCTCTCCTAAAACTCTTCTTGGCGTTATCTTTTTTTTTGAATGCAATAGGCCTACTAACATTATATGCAACATTACCTTCAATAACCTTAATGGTTTATTCTTATTGCAAGAGAGTGTATTTTGCACTCAATTTTTTCACTCATTTGTTATCCTTTAGGGATCTTGATGATCACTCACTAGGGATCTAACTACTCTTTAGGTTGTGACCTATTTGTATGTCAATATCCTTATCTAGGATAGTGATCCATTTATTCTTATTTCCATGTTATTATACACATCCTTTCCTACTAGGCTATCATATATACTCCTTATGATTTCATCATCATCATTATATATATATATATATATTCAGATCTCTAACCACATAACCTATAACCAATTTTGATTCGCAAATGATAGCTTTTTTGTTTCATAACAACCATGTGTTGCTCAAGAAATGTCCTAAACATCAAGCATGTAGAATGAGCACTTGCAAGATGTGTCATAAGTGATGTCTAAGACATCAATTAGACGTTTCTACTACAACACCGTTGTCGAATGTAAATTTATAGTGTTTCTTGAACATTGTTTAAGCAATGTCTAAGATGTCAATACAACATCAATTGTACATCTTTAGAATCGTTTGCACGTCACTTAAGAAACAACCTAAAATTTATTTATTTTTGGATTAGTGTTGTGGTTTGGTTTTGAAGACTACGCGTAAAAAACGCAATGTCTAGTTGGATTTAGTATGATCAAATTACACTTCCATTTGTGACACTTATTTGACACTATTTTTTCGACGTGTATCCAACGAGAGCGAAATTGATGTTCAACATCTAACCAACAATGAAAATGTTGAATGAGTGTCGAATTTGGACCCCAAATTCAATCGAATTTGGATTTCCATATAAGAGCCATTAATTAAGGTTCTTTAGTTGGTTGATAGGGTAAAACCATAAATGGAATATGTACACGAGACCATGGAAACAACCAAGACTAGAATTTGGTCCACTTTGGGAGGAAGGAGGATAAATACATGCCTTTATAAGAACTAATTGATTCTAAATGGAAACCATTTCAATAATTTGCTAGCTAATATTTCAAACCAACATTCCTTTTAGTCATACCTTCAATTCCGATCATGAGGCGATGGAATGTATTTTTCAATGCATAAAAAGGATGTTCCCTATGAAATTCAAAATACCATCCAATACCAAGTATAAAATCATGAGAGATGAGGTGCTATTTGCATTTAATATAGAAATCAAGTCAAGGAAAACATACACACACACATAAGGGAAAAAAAATTAAAGTCATCTAAATACCTGGGTGCGAGGATCCCCAAGTGAACAAGTTGCGATGAACACTACATCAAGTCAGGGAGATGAGGTACCCTACCCCTTATATGTAGGGGTGTCATCTCGCAAGAGATGCTCATGCCAAAAAAAAATATTTACAAATACTTTAAAGATATGATCAAATATTTTTGAAATGAAACATTAAATACATAAGTAATGAAAATAAAAAAATATGTCAAACTAACCTTGTCCATGAAACTGTCTTGAATAGGATCCTCTCTTTGGCCATGATAAGTATATCCATAATGTGAGCATTGTTGAGGAACAACTAGCCTAGGACAATAAAATCCATCCTAGCCAAATGAAGTACTCGACACTAGGTGGCCTAAAATCATCAAAGGATGTCTCTAAATGAGAAGCTTCTATAGACACACTATGTTGGACTAGCTTTCATGCCAAAGATGGTGTTGCAGTGCTAGTAGATCAAATATAATCTCTAATTTGAGGTGGATTTGGGAGGGGGGGTGTTGGGCATGTGCCTAGGAGAAGGTGACCCTCTCAATTTGTATCTGGAATTTTCTCAATCTCGATTTGATCCAAGACACACCCCTTGGAATTCACTCAATGTTAAAATAATTGACATGGAGACCAAGAATGAGCTAAACTAATAGTTCCAAATAAAATACAAGGGAGCCTCCGTGTTATTGAAAGGATGTTTATCAAATACCATAAACCATATATCAATCTAGTTGTATTTCCATAGTTGGAATGTGCACCTATCAATGCAAATATGCTTCTTTATAAAACCATGTAAGTTGGTTGGTTCTAGGATCAATTAAGAACTAGAAATAATTTAATATTTTGTTATATTCAATTTTTTAACCTCTTACTTACTAATTATACTTGAGTAAAACTCTCTCATCTTGGACCTATAGTCATATATATCAAACAATTGGCCATAGGAATGGCCAATGGAAGCAACGATGGTCTCAAGAGAAGTGGGAAATGACCTCCAGATGGTTCTCTTATGTTCCTAAGTTATGTAATTGATTTTCTAAGCTCATATAAACTTTAATTTATTTTAGTGTACATTGAGTTTTATGGATCTTGTGTATGCATGCACACAATGAGAATGCATGTGTGTTCCTCTATCTATAAACAACAAATGGTCGATTGCTAATTTTTTATTCGACTCTCCCAAGACCGACAATTATTTTTAGGCTTTCAACAAACATGGGCACATTCTAAAAGGAGCTAGAATGCTAGAAAGCTACAATCATCCATTGCGAGGGAGCATTTACAGGTAAGTTTTTTCTTCTTACAACTTCTATATTTTTTAGATTTTAGCAATTTTAAAAATATGAAAATTGTTAAAATGTAAAAAATAATAAAAGTGGTACGAAAAATAAAACTTATTGCTCTCTAGAAAAGGATGATTGTAGCTTCTTGGAATTATAACTCCTTCTAGACTGTGCTCGTGCTTGTTGAAATCCTAAAAATCATTATGGGCCTTGGGAGAGACGAATAAAAAAATAGAAATTAACCCTATTTTGTTTATAGACAAATGAACATGCACGCATTCCCAGTGTGTGCATGCTTAGGAATGTGCACATATTCCAAATACATGCGCATTGTTTCATTTTTTTTTAAATGATTTGGAATTTGAAATATACATTCCATAAATTGTATGGAGGTTTGGGGGGAACCTATTGAAAAAGGAACGCATGCATGTTCCTTAAAGTGTGAACATGTTTCTAATTTAGCAATGAGCACAAGTTCTTATTTCAATGAAAAGGGGAAGAAAATTCTTGCAAGTCCCCTCAAGAAAACATCAATAAATATGGGGATAGCATGACAAAGCATTTTATAAGAACAAAGTTCAATAATCAATGCATTACGAGAAGTTTTCCAACAATTCTACAAGAAAATATATATTCTAGAGGGATTTAAAAAGTGGATAAATTCTAAAAGTGAGTTTATTTATTTTTGAAGAGGAAAATTTCTAACTTGATTTTTTCATTTTTTTCAAAATTTCAATTATTTAGATAATTTTAAAATAGGTTAAGATATTTAAAAGTAAAGTTTCATAGTTAAACTTTTTATCAATATAGTGATACTATAACTTTAAACAAATTTCTAAATTTCCTATTAGATTTGGAGAAAAAATCAAACAATTCAAATTCTAACATTAATCCATCCCATAATTAATGTTGTGCTTTAAAAAAATTGATTTGATTTCCCTAATATCTTTTAACTAATACAAATAACCAAATATCAAAATTCAGTTTTCATTATATTAATCACAATACAAACTATTTTACAATAGTAAAACTTTCTCATTATACAAATTTTAAAACCAAACTTTCTCATTATACAAATTCTAAAACCTAAATTTATTAATGGTACTTCAAATTTTCGTATTACATAAATTTTAAAAGGAAATTTTATTTAATTAAAATATTTCTTATATTTAGAAGGAAATATTTAAAACTACATTTATAAAAATATTGTATCTCAAATCCAATTAAAATTTATATTTCAAACTTTGATATATTACATAAATTGAAAATTTTATTGAAATAAAACATTTTTAATATAAATATGATTAGAAAAATATCTCAAATCCAATTATAATTTATATTTCAAACTTTGATATATTACATAAATTGAAAATTTTATTGAAATAAAACATTTTTAATATAAATATGTTTAGAAAAACAAAAACTAAATGTAATTATTTGTTAAAAATAATTTTAATCTAAGTCCTAAACACACCTTGACACATTATGATGCGATTATAAAGTGGTTACCAAATGGAAACACAAAAGACACCTAAGAAAGGATATGCATATGCATTAGAAAATATTAAGTTAAAGGAAAGGGTTAAAGAGCTAGAGGAAAAAATAAATCACAATCTAACCCTAAATAGTAATGAAGGAAAATTATATATCAAATCCATCAAAGAGGAAATGATTAAGTTGATAGCTTTAGATCATGAGCGTAGAAAAAGAGCCTTAAGCCTAATATTTTTTTGTTTAAAAGAGGAGGTAGAAGAGGACACATTAGCCACTGTCAAGACAGAACTTCATAATAGGTTACAAATTGAAACTAATGGTTTCACTGAAGCAACGATGTTGGGGAAATTAATTGAGAATAAAGGAAGGCTAATACGATTCAAGATTATCTCTACTGAACAAAAGTATGACATACTTAGTAAGACCTCAAGTTTAAAAGGATCTGGGATATTTAAAAATGAAGACCACATTCTAGAAGATCGGGCTGAATTAAGAAAGGAAGTCCAAAAGGTAAAAGAAGCTAGGAAGGAGAGAAAATGAGCATTAATCATAAATATGAAAGCTATCATTCGAGATAGAAACCAAACAGATAGTAATAAATTGCAATTTGACACACTTCGGATCCTCTCTTGGAACTGTTGAGGCTTTCCATGGAATAAAGGCCCAAAGTTAAGTTGGATCCATAGTGAAATTGATATCATTTTTCTAGTTGAAACTTGGGAGCATGAAGAATCCAAGGTCCCTGATATAGACATATATGCCCTATGGTTGATATGGAATAAATAGACATATCATAGAGGTATTGGTGGTATAGCCTATTACATCAGAAAGAACATTTCTCCTCATGTTAGGATTCATAAAAAATCCCTTACAACCAATATATGTGGATAGAGATTACAGACATTAATGATAAAAAAACCTACATAGCCATCTGTTATTTTTCCCCTATTAATTCCAACTTCTATAAAAAAAGCAATTTAGATAAAAATTGTCCTTTTAATGGTATAGAACATGATATTGCTAGTCTAAGGAAGGAAGGAAATATCCTTTTGATGGGTGAATTCAATGCCCGAAACTCAAATAACCAAGCTATTCTTTTAAGCAATTATTCCAACCCTAATCCTCTTTGGTTAGACAAAGACCTTGCACTAGCTGATAAGTACAAAAGAAGTTCTGAAGATCTAGGTGAAAATTTATTCGGTTCTGAGCTAGTCAAGTTTTGTAGTGCTCAATATATTATAATTTGCAATGGTCTAATAAAATGTCCAAATTCTAGACAAATGACTTGTATTCATGGACTTGGCAGTAGCGTGGTAGATTGTGTTATATTTGATATCCCTTTATACAACAAAAAATAGATTTTGACATCTTCAATGACCATGAACCTGACTCTGATCATAGGCCCTTAATTATAAATCTCAATCTTGTCATGCGCAGTTATCCCAAAGAGGAAAACTACCATGGCCAAAAGCACCTAACCTTCGATAAAATAAAGCTGACCATTTTCTTCATGATTTAAAAAATGATATGTTTCCTCTATCTAATATGAAGAGTATAGAGAATCTCTACCATAATTTTACTACAAACCTCTCATCGTCAATTAGCAAGTTCTCTATTGAAGTCTCAACTAAAAAGAGAGATAGTAGAACCAACCCCTAGTATGATCAAGAGTGTAAATATGAGAGAAAATAAATTAAGCAAGCTACTGCAGAATCACTGAAAATAGACAAGATAAATAAGTACAAAGCCCTAATTAAAATAAGAAAAAAAGGAACTATCTAAGTAAAAGGCAGGAAAATCTATTGCACCTCTCCAAGAAGGCCCCTAAGAAATTATGGAGGCAAATTCTAACTCGCAAAACAAAAGAAGATAATAAAATCATTTTAAGGGATTGGAATTTTTATCTTAAAAAAATTTATGAATCCCAAGATATCAAAGATAATATTCAAGCCCTTCTTAGAACAAAAGATGTTTTATCATTAGAAGACATAGACTGCGGGATTAAATTCCTAACAAATGGAAAATCCAAAGACATTGAAGACTATCAAGCATAAATCTTAAAAATTGGAGGGCCTGTCCTCATCCCACACATCCACAAGCTCTTTAATATAACGGTTAAGCAAGGTTTCCCTACACCTTGGACCTAGAGCCTCATTGTTCCTATTTTCAAAAGTGGCAATACAACTAACCCCTCTAACTATAGGACTATTATGATTATCCCTCTCTTGGATAAGTTATACAGTATTATTTTAGAAAAGAAGATCAACGAATGGCTATAAATGGAAGGTAAGCGAGCTAAAGGACAAACAGGTATTAGAAGGCATCACGCTACCACTAACCACCTCGTTACACGTAGGATCATTGTCAAAGAATGTCGCAATAATCAGTCTTATCTATTTTGTTGCTTTTTGGACTTTAGAAAATCTTTTGATACGATGCCTAGGGGTGTCTACAAGCTAATGAGGGTCTCTTTCGACATGTTAGATGCAATAGAAAACTGAAAAAACAGTCATCCACCAACTTACATGGATATTTTGAGACACATACATAATGAATATTGCAATGAGTAAAAAAATGGAATGTAGGAAATTGAATGATGTTTCTGAATATATAATTTTTTCTATTAAAAATGTTCTTAACTATCTAAAGTTTGATATTTTTTAAGAGACACTTTTTTTTGGACAAATTATAAGGTATATGTTTTTCTAGGTGTGTCCTTTGAGTGCCTAAATCATGGAATCAAGTTACGGAAACTAGTATACATATAGAGAACATATAGTACTAGTGCACCGGTATTTTTCCACAAAAAAATTAGTAATTTAAAAAAAAAAAATCTAAGTGATCAAACCTCGAAAACAATATGCCAAGTGTGCGTGCAACCTTCGAAGGTCTTAATGAAATTATTTCAAAACAGTTTTTTTATTGCATGTAGAGGTCGGTGTCCTTTAGTGCACCATACAATTTTTTTTCAAAATGGTTGAGAAACAGAATATTTATGGGCGAAACACTAATAGTGTGTTTTTTTAGTTAAGGATTCATGACACAAGAAAAATAACAAAAATATAGAAAATATATATATTCTTTTTAAAGACTACATATTTGGAATCTGCAGAAAAAATGATATATGGGTCTAAAATTTCATAAAAAATGATGGTGTGCAACATACTGTAACCAACAGCTAAACACGAGCATATTGAGAAAGATTGTGAGATGTCTAATTAGCTATGGTTTACCATATTCCATACCACAGGTTTGGTTAACCTGAAGCTAAGTCTGAAGAAGACACATGGGAAGAGTGATGACACCCAGAAAGGTGACAAGGCTCGGTCTTGGTGCTAAGAAATGCAAGTGTGTTTCTTTTAAATTCAAATTTTCCTTTCCCACCTATCTGGGTGCCATGAAAACCAAAACACGTGCAATTTTTAGCTCTACAAAACACTTGCATGTTTTGGTAAAAATCAAATTTACCTTAGGGGTGAGGGGGAGGAGGGGGTTGGGGAATATGGGTTTAGGGAGGATTATGGTAGTTATAGGGAAGAAGGTGTATGGGGTTGGGGTAGAGAGAGAGATGGGGGATAGTAAGTGGTAGGGGGAGGGCGATTAGCAGAGATAGAGAGTGAGAGGGGTAGGGGTAGGGGGAGTAGGATGGGGGTTAGGGAGAGAGAGGGAGGGTTAGGGTAATGAGAGTGAGATAGAGAGAGATCAGAAGTGAGGGTGTTAGGGTGTTAGCAGAGAGAGAGAGGGGTGGGGGTAAGGTGTAGGTGGAGGAGTAAGGGAGAGCAAGGATAAGAGATGGGTTTAGTAAGGGTTAGGGGAAAGAGGGGGGAGAGGGACAAAGATGAGGATGGGGGTTAAAGGTAGGTGGAGGAGTATCGGGATGAGATAGTTAGAGAGGGATTTAGTAAGGGTTATGGGGAGAGAGAGAGAGAGAGAGGAGAGGATTTAGTTGTATAAGAGAGAGAGAGGGGGGGGGGAGGAGGATGTTAGGGGGTTGGGGGTGAGAGAGATGGATAGGGTATACAAGTAGGTGGAGGATTAGAGAGAGAGATATTCTAGGGGTGGAGGGTGTGGATGATTAGGGTTAGGGGGAGGAGGGGGGTTGGGGAGAGAAAGAGATAGAGATCGTGGTGGGGGGAGGTGTGAGGGGAGGAGAGAAAGAGATAGAAATCAGGGTTGGGGGGGAGGGATAGGGTTTTAGGGAGGATTAGGGAAGTTAGAGAGAAGGTAGGTATAGGGTGGGGGAATAGAGAGAGAGAGATCAGTAGGAGGTGTGTGGTAAGTGGTATGGGGAGCAGGATTATGAGAGACAAAGAGACAAGGGTTTAGGGGTAGGGGGAGTAGGAGATAGAGAGAGGGGGGGTTGGTTATGGGTAGGAAGATTAGGATGGGGGCTATGGGTTATGAGAGTGAGAGAGAGAGGTGGGGATGTTTTAGGTGTTTGGGGGGGGAGAGAGAGAGGTGGGGGTTAGGTGTAGGTGGAGGAGTAGTGGAGAGAGAGAGAGAGAGAGAGAGAGAGAGAGAGAGAGAGAGAGAGGGAATTAGAGGTAAGAGGAGCTGTAGGGTGAGAAAGCATGAGAGAGGGGATTAGAGAGAGAGAGAGAGAGAGAAGAGGATTTTAGTGGTAGTGGGAGGAGTAGGTGTGTGTGTGTGTGTGTGTGTGTCTGTGAGAGAGAGAGAGAGAGAGAGAGAGAGAGAAGGAGAGGGAGTGTTTGGGGGTTGGGGGAGAGAGTGAGGGGTGGGGGTTAGGTGTAGGTGGACGGGTAGGGAAAAGAGAGAGAAAGAGAAGAGGTTAGTAAGGGTTAGGGAGGATATGGGGGAGAGAGAGAGAGAGAAGAGGAGAAGGAGGTGGTGTTAGAGGTAGGGGGAAGAGTAGGGGGTGAGAGAGTGAGGGAGGGGGTTATTAATGGTTAGGGAGAGGATGGGAAAGAGAGGGGGGTGGGTAGTGATCTAGCAAGGATTAGGGATGTCAAAGAGAAGCAGGGTAGAGAGAGAGAGAGAGATGAATGGTGATAAGTGGTAGCCAGGAGGGGGATTAGGGGGGGAGAGAGAGAGAGAGAGAGAGAGAGGAGGAGTAGGAGAGAGAGAGAGAGAGGAGGAGTAGGAGAGAGAGAGAGAGGGGTAGAGGGGGTGGTTATGGGTAAGAATAGTAAGAGGGGGGTTAGGGAGAGAGAGAGAGGGCTTAGGATTAGTGAGAATGTTAGAGAGAGAGGGTAGTTTTAGGGGGATGGGGGAGAGAGAGAGGGGTGGGGGTTAAGTGAAGGTGGAGTAGGGGAGAGAGAGAGGGAGAGAATGGGTTAGTAAGAGTTGGGGGGAAGAGGTGAGAGAGATGGAGAGAAGGAGGAGGAGTGAGAGAGGGGGTTAGTAAAAGTTATGGGAAAGAGAGAGAGAGGAGGAGGAGGAGGAGGAGAAGGAGGATGAGGAGGTGGGGGGGGATAGAGGCACAAAGATGAGTAGGGGGGTAAGAGTGGGAGAGAGCAGGGGATGTTAGGGGATTGGGGGAGATCTAGAGAGGGTTAGGAGTTATGGGTAGGTAGAGGAGTATGGGAGCGAGAGAGAGAGAGAGAGAGTGAGGAGGATAAGTGTGGGACTTGGCTTGGTGATGATAACAAATGAGAACATTAAAAATATTTTGATGGCTAGGTATATAAAATGAACATATTTCATGAAGAAAGCAAAAATGACTTAGTGTGTTAGACTTGGCTTGGTGATGATTTAACATGAAAAATATTTGGATGGATAGGTATATAGAATGACACTAAATATTAGTAAGGGTTAGGGGGAAGGGGGGAAATAGAGAAAGAGAGGAGTAGGGGGAAGAGAGAGAGAGAGAGGGAAGGTTTAGGGGTTTGGGGAGGAGTAGGGAAATTAGAGGAAAAGGAAGGTATAGGTGAGGAGTGTGGGTGTTGGGGTTAGAGAGAGAGAGAGAGAGAGATCAACGGGGTTTGGGGAGGAGTATGGATATTAGAGAGAAAGGGGGGTATAGGTGAGGAGTGTGTGTGTTTGGGTTAGAGGGAGAGAGAGAGAGAGAGTTAAATGGAGAGACATTGGTGGGTGGTAAGGGGTTATAGGTAGAGGGATAGGGGGGTTAGTAGTAGGGGGAGGCATAGGTGTGTGTGTGAGAGAGAGAGAGAGAGAACCAATGGGGCGGTGGTATGTTAGGGGGTTGTGGGAGAGAGCGAGGGGTGGGGGTTAGGTGTAGGTGGAGGAGTAGGGGAGTGAGACAGAGTGAGAAAGGGGGTTAGTAAATTAGAGAGAAAGGAGGGCATAGTTAAATAGGTGGGTGTTGGGGTTAGAGAGAGAGAGATACATTGTGGGGTGGTAAGAGGTTAGAGGTAGAGAGTGAGGTGGGTAGTTAAGGGGTTAGAGGTAGATACATAGGTGGGTCTTAGGAGATTAGGGGTAAGTGGATCAGGGGATAAAGAGAGTGAGAGAAGCAATTAGTAAGGGTTAGGGAGAGGAGGAAAGGGGTGAGAGAGAGAGGGGGGGTGTTAAGGGCTAGGGGGAGAGACAATGGTAGGTGGAGGGTGTGGGTGATTAGGGGTATGAGGTGTTAGGGAGTTAGAGAGGGGGTTTTAGGGGTTGGGGGGCGTGTTACGAGGTTGGGGGGGTTAGTGAGTTGGAGAGTGTCGTGTGGGTGATTAGGGGTAGGGGGTGTTAGGGATTTGAGAGGGGGTGTTAAGGGGTTCGGGAGGGGGTGTTGGGGAGTTGGATAGGGGGTTGCGGAGGGGTTGCAAAGGGGTGTTAGGGGATGATTTATTGAATAAAATATTCTTTACAAAACACGTACGCATTTTGGTTCTCTAAAATGTGTACCCATTTTGGCATCATCTCTCAACTCAAAGGGAACCTTAAGCTCCTCTAACCTTTTCCATAGGCTATTTCTAGGGGCCCTCGCACAAAGATGGGGGACCTTTTAGATGTAAAGGATGTTTTACAAAACATGTTCTTGTTGTATAATTCAACAACGCGTATGCATTTATTAAACATAGGAATGGGAAATCCCTTACATCTAAAAGGTCCCCCATCTTTTAGAACATGTTTTGTAAAACATCCTTTACATCTAAAAGGTCCCCCATCTTTGTGCGAGGGCCCCTAGAAATAGCCTATGGAAAAGGTTAGAGGAGCTTAAGGTTCCCTTTGAGTTGAAAGATGATGCGATAATATTATATGAAAAGGTCATTGCCAAGTTTAAGAACACTGAGGGGCGGTCGACAAAAATAAACTATAATATTCGAGTTAAGCAAGGTTTCCCCCTCTCCCCTACCCTTTTTGGCATTTACATCGATAAGCTAGAAGGTTTTTTAGAAGGAGGGCGCGTCGGCGCGATCTTAACTGGAATAGTTATCATCCTCCTCCTTTATGCTGATGATATTGTTCTTATGGCAAGAAGCATGTGTGATCTTGATAAGAAGTTAAGAATTCTCACAGACTTTTTCTCTAACATGGGTATGCTTATTAACACCGACAAGAGAAAAGTTCTAATTGTAAAATCCAAGAAAAGCACCTATGCTAATTTTATATATGACAATAGAAAATTGGAGGATGACTTCTTATCAATATCTCGGAATCGATGTTCATCACAAGCTCAACTAGAACTATAGCATAGAGAAAAGAATTAACGGAGGGTGGAAAGCTTATTTTGGTCTTGAAAACAATTGTAAATCAGCCAACCTAGTCATGTGGGATAAAAAGAAGCTCCTCTTTGAAACTCTTGTCATTCTTGTTATCTTATATGGTTGTGAAATTTTGTGTTGTAGCATTTCTAGAGAATCTTGGAGGAGGATCGAACAAATCCAAAAGCATTTTATAACTTATAACCTCAAAACTAAAAGCAATACACCTTATCCTATTCTCCTCATAGAAGTGGGTCTTTATCCCATCGAGAGCATGGCTATGACTAGGTACCTGATGTACAAACACAAGGTAAATAACATGGGAGAAGAGAGACTTCCAAAAATTGCTTTAAAATCAAGTCAAAACCAACTACACCTCAAGCAAGGTTGGTGTAAAGATAACATGGCTTGGTTAAACTATTGGGAAATTGACGAAAATGACATTTCCCATAATATCAATAATGTCAAAAATTTTATTAAATCTAAGTTTAAAGAGAAAATGTGGTGCGAAAAAAATTTAGAGGTTAAACAAAAATTAAGATACTATAAGGAGGTCATTAACCCTAATCTGGAGGATCAGAAGTCAGTATTAAGTAGTCCAAAGAATAAAATTAATATAGCCAAAATAAGAACAAAATCCCATGAGCTACGTAGTGAAACACGCACTGGTCTATTCCTAAAACTTTGTGGGCCGAAAGGGTTTGTCATCTTTGTGAGTCTATGAGGGTTGAGGATGACAATCACTTTATCACTTTATTTTAGAGTGCACTCCTTACACCCACATTAGATCTGAGTTTCATAGTATTTTCTATAATACAAACATTTCTAACCTCCTTACTTGACAAAACTATAGTGAGCTTAGAAAGCTACTTGCCAAACTTTTCGAGCATAAAAATAAAATTTTAAAGCAAACCAAATATTACCCATTTTAGGGTCTAAATTGGTCTCAGTGGACATTAATCATCATCATCATCACTATAAATATTTTCTTCTATACATATTAATAACATACTATATGTAAGCATTTTCTGCTATGTTGTATTCTTCCTCTTCTTCTTGATTTCTTTAATGACATTCTAAAAATGGTATCCAAGTAAGATTATGGTCTATGGTCTTAAGGGCTTGTGATTGAATTGCTATACATTATTTGCAAAGCCATGCTTATGAGAGCAAGCAAATTTAGTTCGTGTCTTAAATGATGGAGCAAGGGGCATGATATCGGCCTTCAAATTCTGAGAGAAAGATAGATGGTGTCTGTACAGCTTTACCCAGCACATTCATGACTCTAAGTGGTGGACGTGAACATTCATGGTTGTAATTAATAATCGATGTTGATTTATTTTATATGAAATTTTCCTCAATTTGAATCCCTGAACCATCCACCGGTCATGCCCATTTTCACCAACGATTCCATTCTATCTTCTTGATTTCTATAATGACATTCTAACAGTGGTATCAAAGCACATGGCTGGAGATATATGAGGCCAGAAGAGCCTCGAGGAAAGACCAGGAGACGAGCGGAGGTTCAATGCAGTATGTTGTTTCTTGGTAATTGGAAAGGGAGTCGCCATCGCTTATCAAGAAACAGATAAGCCGTAGTCGCTGCAAGATGGAGCCACGTGGTGCTGAAGCCACATGAGGGGCAACAACTATGCAAAGACTACATATGGATTATGTGAACACTATCAAAGCCACGCTTAGTGTGGCATTGAGAAATTTTAGTTGTTGATGCTAGGCATATCATCCTAAGGAGTCGAAGTCTACACCTGCAGACTGTACAACCTTGAATCGAGCCATAGTAAGTCGGCACCGCGTGAGTAGTAAGCTCCCTGCAGAGGCTAAATGGACAGAATCAAATCCAATACGCAGAGAAATAGAGAGTCGAGTCGAGTAATAAAGGAGAAACCGAGAGTTACGAATTAGGTCATTTTGTGATTGAGTGAAGAATCCTCACGAAGAGAAGAGCTCGCCCATCGAAGAAACAAATTGTCCTCTCAGGAAGGAATCTGCCGCCCAAATCAAAGCCTGCGTGAAGGAGGAACACTCGAGAAAAAGCCGTTGCTGATGTCAAAAAAGGAATATGAATCCGGCCTGCCAAACAGACAACCACCCAACAAAAGAAATAAATGTGAGCAAATATGAAAAGAAACAGTTTTTTTTTTTTTCAAAAGTGAAAAAAAATAGTTTCTTGTCATTAGAGGAGAATCAAAGAAACTATAATATTGAATCGAAGAAACTATAATAGTGTCCATCTTGACAGTTGATAACCCAACATTTTGATTATAATTCGGACTGATATATAGTAACCTTTACATATGACAAAATAAACTTGATAAACAAAATAACTTTCTACTGCAACTAAAGGCTACAAGTAACATAGAGTCTTATTCATACAAAACAGTAACTAGTATAGCTACAAGTATAAGATAGTAACTTGTATAGTTACAAGTAAAGTGGTAGGTAAAAGTTTATAGATACAGTTAGTCATTAAACAAAAGCTAAATACTAAACTAATTACCTCTTTATAATTATCCATTTACCATAACATAAACATTAAACTAATTCATATAAAACTAAAACAAATATTATTTAATAATAAAAAAATGATATGAAATATAAAACTTTAGTGAATTATATTTAAGTCAATAAAGGTTTAGATATTATATGAGATTTTTTGTTTTTTTGAGTTGATTATGAGTTAATCAAAAAGATTAACTCTAATGTAACAAGTGTACAGCTCAGATTCATTTCATGGCAGTGGTAATCTTGTTATACTTAAATACATCTTGATTAAAATTTATAATGATTAAAGAAAGCCATAATAATATATAACACTATTAGTAGAAGTAACTAATAGCTAATAGAAAATGAAGGTGACCTGGTTAATAGCTTGGCCCATGTAAAATCTCGAAAAAAGAGTCGTCTCCCTCAAGGGAACCAGCCCCCTCTTCCATAATCTGTCAGCCTGTAGATTGAAGTTGCGAAGGATATGAGAAATATGAATCGTCTGAAATCTGCTGTGTAAATATGAATCTGCTGTGTAAATCGTTCTGATCAGTTTCCACTGCTCCAACATATCAACTTGCAGTCTTCCATTCCCGCTGATCCAGTCCAGGGTTTGCAACAATATCTGTGTGGAGTATTCAATAGCAATTTTATTCCGTGGAAGTATCAAGTCGAGCCAAAATGAGCCGCCGATCACAATTTTCAAACCTGAGCGTGAAATATTAAAGCCACCAATTCGCCCCGGGAATTAAGTGAAGGCCAATTATCTGTGAAGGTACCAAGCTTTATCTGTGCTTGAAATAATGTTTTTTTGTCATTGCTGGATTTGTAACCAATATATGATGAGCTTGTTGTTCATTTTGTTGAATGAGAACCATTTGCATGAGAGATCAAAGAATTTTTTTTCCATTGCAAGATCAAAAGCTTTATTAAAGATTGCAAGGATGCACGAAGAGCATCTCTTACAGATGAGCACACAATAATTAATGTTAATATTCTGGGATGATAAGAATAGGCCTCAAAAAGGAGCCGTCATTTCTTGAATGCATTTCGGTGATGTGCAAAGCCACTACTGCTGTGAAACTGTGAGACTCCTCAAATAAAAGGTGGATATATTTTGTAGAGTAAATGATAATTTAGAGACGGGACTAATGAAAGTGGAGCTATAAGGTGGCATCTTTGGAGTTATAAAGTATTTTTTATGATTATAAATATTTATGTGGGTATAATACTTTGTAATTAAAGTTATAAAGAGCAACAATTTGTAAAGGTGGTATAAATGACAAAGTTATATATTGTTAACATTTAATAGAGTTATAAGGTGGTTTAATTTTTGCATATTTGTTGACTTATAATGTATAAGATTTAAAACTAGTTTTTGTTTATTTTATATTTATCATAGTTGTTTTTTGTAATTATTAAATTAATAGTTAAAGTTGAATTACATTGTAAATGGGTGTATTTTTTTGTAGAATCCAATATCTTGTATCAGTTAAATTTACATTTATGGTGTTGATTCTCATTATTAAGAGGGTGAAGTTGCAAAAAGCCCTTTGAGATTTATGACAAATTTTACAATGGCTCGAATTTACAAATTATTAGAATTACTAAACACTCTAATCATCACTTATGTCGAAAATACAATCACAATCTACAAAGCAACTCTCACTAATATACTCATTTGTTTACAAGATTCATACGAAAAATTAGAATTTATCGAGCTTGAATTGTAGCTCCAACATGATCAACTACAGAGAAGGGATCGACATTCTAAACTAGTTCTTGTTCAGAACAACCCTCTTTTTTAATCTAGTGATTATTCTTATCAATTGTCAATATAGAACTAATTCAATGAAACAACAACATATACAGAAGATAAAGTCCATCATGAACATGTTCAGCATAATGTTTCCAAGCCTATCATCAGACCTTGGGAAGAACTTATAAACAACAAACACATAACATGTATTGGATATGATAAGGAAGTGACATTTCATATTCTTGATTATTCCAAGCCAATCCATTTTAGAGTTCTCGATTCCTTCGAGAAGATTCAATCATACGTGTTCAACATCAATGCAAACATAGTCATCGAACTGACCATAAGGAGGATCAGTGCTTTGATCTCCATCCTTGTTAACATTTTGGGAAGAACAATCATTTTTCATATAGATGTTTAAAGTTGAAGAAACCTGCAAGAGAGAAGATTCACCATGGGTGGATCACTTCTTGGCAATCATCACCAATAGTCAAAAAGATATATAAGTCATACCAAAGAGTTCATTCAAAACTAATGACACATCTTACAGTTGAGATATTTTCTACTTCTCACCATGTTCTTGACAAGGGGGAATGATTAGCACTAAAAAAAAAGCAAGTGAGAAAATGTTCCAAAGAGAACCATTGAAGTAGAACCAAAGTTAGAGCTAAGTTCCAAATTTGGTTTGTAGTCATTCCAAAACCACAATTTAATAGAAGAGTTACAACTTCTTCTAGCCTTCAAAATGTTACAGAAAACTTAGAGCCAAGTTCCAGATTGGTTTGTGGTCATCCCAAAACTACTAGATTCAGAGAGAACCTTCCATTAGCATAATACATCATCTTCTAGATACAGTACTTGATTGATGATCGGATTGTCAAGTCAAAAATGTTCATCCTTTGTCAGTTGTCATTTCTAGATTTCAGCTCTCTGCATTTTTCTTGACACATTGATTGTCAAGCATTTTTAGTGGTGGTTTTTCAAGCAGATCTTCATTGAAATTCATGATGACTTTTAGGTTGAAGACTTATACGGACTTTTAAAGAGGGGATTGTTAAAAATAACCCTAATCTAAGTCCTGAGCACACCTTAACACACATCTAGTTATGATAAGGCTGTAAGGTATTTACCTAATGTATTATTTTATACATATTAATGTCATGTTCCATGTGATCATTTTCTGCCATGTTGTCATCTTCATATTATTTTTTATTTCTTTCATACCATTATAACATTAAATTCATTTTTAAAACTAGCATAGATCCATCTTAAACCCGTATCTATCAAGCACTGAGAGGGATCCAATTTCTTGAGGTGTATTTCTTTTTTTAAATTTAAACTCAAGAAATTTGATCTCTTTTGATTGATAGAACCGGGTTTTTAAGTTTTAAGTTTTTATTTTATAAATGAACATCTATTTATTAATTACTTTTCATAATATTTTATTTTATGATATAACATGGATTTTTTTTAAATGCTTTCCATCATTTTTTATTTTATGAGTGGACATAAATTTTGTTAATTATTTTGTTAGTAACAAACGTTACATCACAAACTTTACAACATCTCCCCCATACTCGGTTGTAGAGAACCATCTTAAACCCATACCTATCAAGCACCGAGAGGGATCCAATTTCTTGAGGTGTATTTATTTTTTAAAATTTAAACTCAAGAAATTTGATCTCTCTTGATTGATAAATCCCCCATACTATACTGGGCTAAAGTGAGACTAAATTTGATATATAAGACCTTAAGAGAAAATACAATTTAAAGATATTATATGATTTGATTTAAAATATTATTGCTATGCTTAAAAGCTTAAGGAGCGTCCCTAACTCGCCATAGTTTTAAGGAGATTATATGTTAGAGAAGTCAATATTAGCATAAATATTATGGAACTGAGATCTAATGTGGGTGTAAGGAGGGCATTCTAAGAGAAAGTGGTGTTCGCCCACAACATTTTAGGGATTGTCCAATGTCCAGTTTCACTATGAAACTCATTAGTTTAATTTTTTTCTTTTAAATTTGATAATCATAACTTTTAGTTTGTTGATGTTATATATATATATATATATATATATATATATATTCAAATATGAATTCATCTTTATGAAATTTTAACCAATCAAAATTTATTTATAAATAAATTTAATCTTTTATTATAACCTATTATATAACAATGATTTAAATAAATAATTAAAAATTTACCATATTAATAGACAATTAAAATTTATTTGATTAAAAATTTGAAATTTCAATACAATGGAACATGTTAGAGATTCTAACAATGCCAAAGTAAAGAATTTTCAATTTGTTTGGTTAAGAATTTCTCATTTCTACGAATGTTACTTGCCAAAATAGCGAGATCCGTTCAATTTTTTGAAATTTTGTTTTGTTTTAGTTTTATATTATTTTTTGATTTTTTTCCTTAAAATATATAAGGAACTTCTCATTTTTTAAGGGGGCCATGCAAATTTTTTGTTATCTGTTTTTCTTACTTTCTCTGCTTTCACTCGGATTTTTATGGCTTTTCCGAAATGTAAACTAGAACATAAATAAGAAAGGAACATTGTAAATAGATCGCGCCTGATCTGCTTTCACTCCTCTTTTTAGGTTTTTGTTTTTTTAGCTCGTCTTTTTTAGGGGTTTTTTTTACAAATAAATAGATAAATGATACCAGCATCAAGTAGGCGCAATCGATCTGCAATCAAGTAAGCATAATTGTATCACGAAGTAGCAACGTTGAGGAGAAATGGGTAATAAAACAATAATGGCAGCAGCTTGGATTTTAATGTTACTCATGGTAGTTGAAGCATCAGGGGCTGCAGCTACTGTAACGGCCGTAGTTGATGTTGGAGGATCTCCAGGACGCCTGCTAAAGAATCCTGCACCTCCTTCAGGACCCTCTAACGGCCATAATAACCAACCCATCGGCCAAGTGCCTCCTCCATCAAAACTGGATGGAATGAATGAAATGATAGTTGAAGCACTAGGGGCTGCAGCTACTGTAACGGCCGTAGTTGTTGTTGGAGGGTCTCCGGGACGCCTGCAAAAGAATCCTGCACCTCCTTCAGGACCCTCTCACGGCCATAATAACCAACCCATCGGCCAAGTTCCTCCTCCATCAAAACTGGATGGAATGAATGAAATGATAGTTGAAGCACCAGGGGCTGCAGCTACTGTAACGGCCTTAGTTGATGTTGGAGAATCTCCAGGACGCCTGCTAAAGAATCCTGCACCTCCTTCAGGACCCTCTCACGGCCATAATAACCAACCCATTGCCCAAGCTCCTCCTCCATCAAAACTGGATGGAATGAATGAAAGAAAGGAAAAGAAAACTCCAATGTCATTGCATATTCACTCTCTATTATATTCAAAATAAATTTTAAGAGAGTCTTAGTTAAAATTTATTAGAAAAATTATAGCAATAATAGAACATAATTTTGGTTAGAGGCTTATAATCTGTTGGTGGCTAAGAGTGTTTGCGTTATGCTATTTACATGGCAATAGAATATATTTGTCGCTACATTTACGGAAGGTTTTGAAACCAGGTTTCATTGTTAAACTATACTCTAATGGATTATGTTTTCACATTTAATTGTAACAGGTTCTATATTCAAATTACATGATACTTATAACTAATCTTTGGTTTTTTCTGTTTGCTTTTTTATTAACTTGAAATGATTGGACAGGAGCGATTCTTTATAATGAATCCATAAAGTTTTTGGTATAGTGCATAAATTATTAGAGTATATCATATGGAACAAACATTGTCATTGTGATCATAAATACCAATAGCAAGCCAGTATACATCCAAATAACAAATAACATGGAAGACTCTTGAGATCAAACACTTTAGCGTTTTTGGTATAGTTCAGAGTATATCATATGGAACAAACCATGTCACTGTAATTAGAAATACCAATAGCAAGCCACTATACATCCAAATAATATGCAGGAATCTTGAGATCAAACACTGTAGCGTTTTTGCTTTGGTACATAAGTTATTCTAACTTAAAATATATCATATGGAACAAACAGTGTCATTGTGATTAGAAATACCAATAGCAAGCCACTATACATCGAAATAACATGCAAGAATCTTGAGAAATTCCATGGAATTCTTATAACCAAGTGATGCATAGTAATTATAACTTGATACCATTCATTCAATCATGTTTTGAAGCACATGTAGCATCTTACTTGAATTATAAAATAAGGCTATCATCAATATATTGAACATGCATTAATCAAATTGCAAAGGCTTATTATGCATAAGCTATTATGCATAAGCTTGTGATCATCATGTTACTTGAATTATAAAATAAAGTTATCATCAATATGTTGAACATTCATTAATCAAATCGCAAAGTAGTATTATGCATCAAGTTTGTGATCATCATCTTACTTGAATTATAAAATAAGCTTACCATCAATAATGCATTAATCAAATTGTAAAGGAGTATTATGCATCAAACTCGTGATTAGAATTTTGTGTATCATTATTATGAGTTATGAGTTGATCAAGTGAAACTTATTTTTCACTAGCTCATCTTGTGCTTCTTTTGATCGAGTTGTGGTATTCCCTTTCCCACATGTTAGGTTTAGGTTTTAAGGTTTTAGCTTAAATGAGAATCCAGATTTTTTAAGAGAAGATGATCCAACACGTTACAAGTCCATAAATTGCAACACTTTAAACCAGGTCAATAATGCTCTATACATGTCAAAAAAAATACATTCATAAATGCTTTAAAGTTATGCATTTCTACTCATTTCCAAATGCAACATTAAATGCATAAACAATGAAAATATAAAAATTATGTCATACTAACCTTGCTCAAAAAACTGTTCTGAATATGATATTCTCTTAGGCCATGACAAGTATGTCCATAATGCCAACATTGATGAGTAACAACTGACCAGAACTACAAAATCCAACCTATAAAGCCTCAACACTAGGTGGTCTAACATAATCAAACAAGGTCTCTTAACCAGAAGTTTCTACAAACACACTTTGTTGTACTAGATTGCAAGTTAAGGATGATATTGTAGAAGTAGTAGCTCAAATCATATCTTTGAGTTAAGGTGGATGGGCCCTCTTAGTGGATTATGTCTAGTAGTGGTTCAATCCTAAGTTGAGCCAAGACCAACCCCATGGAATTCATCATTGTCAAAATAATTGACATTAAGACCAAGAATGAACTCAACCCATGATTTATGAAGAAAATATAAGGGAACCTCCCTATTATTGTAGGGAGGTTTATCAAATACCATAAACCATCAATCCATCGAGTTGTCTTTCCATGGTTGGAATGTGCACCAATCCATGCAAAAATGTCTCTTTTTTTTATCAAGTGGTTGGTTGATTTTAGGGTCAATGAAGAAATAAATAATGGATTCTTTGGTTATATTCAAGTTTTTAACCTCTTCCTAACTATTTCTACTTGAGTGAAACTCTCTCATCTTGGACCTAGGTTCTCGTATGTTCCTAAGTTCCCCAATTAAGACTTTGATTTATTTGAGTGTATGTGTATTGTAGGGAGTTAGGGTTTTTGTTTTCATTTGGATCGGGTGTTTTACCATCTTTGTGGAATAAGAACTACAATTCAACAATACGAACATATTTTTTTAAAAACATGAAAATTTCTAGAATTTCTAAAATATAAAAATTGTGAGAAAAGTAAAACTTATATATGCAAATTCTCCTTAGCAATGGATGATTGTAGCTTCTTGGCATTGTTGTTGATCTTAAGAACTTGTCAAATAAAAAATTAGCAATCAACCTATCTTTTTGTTTATAGACAAAGGAACAAGTGGTGTTCCTAGTGCATGTGCACTTAGTAACACACATAGGGAGGTGTTCCTAGTGCATGTGCACTTAGGAACACACACACGTTCTTAATGTGCATGTTCCTAGAAGTGAGTGACCCTCTCAGTGAATTATGTCTAGTAGTGGTTCAATCCTAAGTTGAGACAAGACCAACCCCATGGAATTCATCATTGTCAAAATAATTGACATTAGACCAAGAATGAACTCAACCCATGATTTATGAAGAAAATACAAGGGAACTTCTCTATTATTGTAGGGAGGTTTATCAAATACCATAAACCATCAATCCATCGAGTTGTCTTTCCATGGTTGGAATGTGCACCAATCCATGCAAAAATGTCTCTTTTTGTTATCAAGTGGTTGGTTGATTGTAGGGTCAATGAAAAACTAAATAATGGATTCTTTGGTTATATTCATGTTTTTAACCTCTTCCTAAATATTTCTACTTGAGTGAAACTCTCTCATCTTGGACCTAGGTTCTCTTATGTTCCTAAGTTCCCCACTTAAGACTTTGATTTATTTGAGTGTATGTGTATTGTAGGGAGTTAGGGTTTTTCTTTTCATTTGGATCAAGGTGTTTTACCATCTTTGTGGAATACAAACTACAATTCAACAATAGAAACATATTTTTTAAAAAACATGAAAATTTCTAAAATATAAAAATTGAGACAAAAGTAAAACTTATATATGCAAATTCTCCTTAGCAATGGATGATTGTAGCTTTTTGGCATTGTATCCCCTTCTATAACGTGCTTTTGTTTGTTGAAATCCTAAAAATTGTTGTTGATCTTAAGAACTTGTCAAATAAAAAATTAGCAATCAACCTTTTTTTTTGTTTATAGACAAAGGAACAAGTGGTGTTCCCAGTGCATGTGCACTTAGGAACACACATAGGGAGGTGTTCCTAGTGCATGTGCACTTAGGAACACACACACTTCTTAATGCATGCATGTTATTTCAAATTCCTTTAATGATGTGGCATTTAAAATATACATGGCATAAATTGCATGGAGGTTGGGTGGGGGGAAATATATAAAGTGCACATATTTTCTAATTTAGTAATGAGTGTGCATTCTTATTGCAATAAAAAGAGGAAAAGTTTTTCCAATCCCCTTCAAGAAAAGATCAATAAATCTCGAGGACAGCATGACTAAGCATTTCATAAGGGAAACAAAACATTAAAAGATGAACTCTCTAACATGTGTGTGTGTGTGTGTGTGTGTACTAACTAGAGGAAGTTAATCAAGCAAATTCAAATTTTCAATTGAGTTTTTTTTTTGAAGAAGAAGCAAAGTTCCACCTTATTAATTTTTTCAAAATTTCAACTATTTGAGTAGTATTAAAATGAGTAAAAACCTTTGAAAAAAAAAATTGTAATCAAGTTTTCATCAATCAAATGGTAGTATAACTTTAAATAGAATTCTAAATCTCCTATTAGATTTGGAGAAAACATACAACAATTCAAATTCTAACATTGAATATGTCCCATAACTAGGTAACATGACATTTATGTACCCTAAAAAATTGGTTTAATTTTCCTATTATTTTTTAGCTAATACATTTTTCATAAAATATATAAAATATCCAAATCTCAAAATTCAATTTTCATTATATTTATCACAATATCAAATATTTTATTTTTCTTATTATTTTCAAATTCAATTATAATTATATTACAATATTAAATGATTTTATTTTTCCTAAAAAACTTAAATTTAATTATTATTATATGACAATATTAAATAATTTTATTTTCTCTATAAATTTAAAATAAAATTAACTTTAACATCAAACTTTGATATTACATTAAATTTAAAAATGAGAAGCACACTCAACTAACAATGACATCAAACTTTCTCATTATATAAATTCCAAAGTCAATAAGTTTTTCAAATAAAATTAATTTACATAAATTCTAATAAAATAATTCTATTTAATTAAAATACTTTTTTATTGTAAACTATTTTTTACATTTATAAGGATATATTTATCCTTAGTTTTAAATAAATATTATAAATATTTTTTATACATATTTTAAACTTAGACATTATATAAATTATAAAATTAATAAAATAAAATATTTTTAATTTTAATATTAAATATGATAAAAAAAACAAAACAAAAATTAATTATATTTATTCAATTTTATATTAATTAAAAATGATTTTTATAAAATAATTTTAATTTATATTAAGTAATGATGTTTACTAGTATGTATATAGGAATAATAAAGAATAGATAATGAGCATGTGTATTATTAAGGCACTCCTTAGATTAGGTCATTGTTTAAACTTAATAAATACTAACTTACAGAAAAAATGAAAAATAATATTTAGTATTACATAAAATATGAAATAAATTATTCAAAGAATGGCAGTTGAGTGAAGTTTAAAACTTTATAAAGGATTATATTTTTAACATTCTAAAATGTAAGACAATGATATATTTATTTTAAAAATAAAAATGTAAAAATGTTATGAAATATTTTTGAAATAATATTTAAGTGAAACTATTACTATTAAAATATAATTAAATATTGTTTTTAAAAAAATTTAGTATTTGTAAATGTAAATATAAATCCCTTTCAATTATTTAAGTTAAATTTAATTAATAATTTTAAAATTAATTATGAATAATATTTTTTTATGACAAAAACTTATCATAACTTAATTTTTTTCCAAATATGAATTCAATTATTATAATTATTCAACAAAAATCACCCCACTTAAAATAATCATTTGTAATCCTTACATCTAAGAAAATGAGATTTTAACCCATGAAAAGCAATTTTTAATTAAATTTTATTTTTTATTATAACTTAATACATTAATGTAAATGTTTAATTAAAAGCTTATCATATTAATGGATTATGGGATTCTAACCATGCCCATTACTTTGGCTAAGGTTTTTCAATTTGTTTATTTAAGAATTTAACATTTCTATGAATGTCGAACTTTTATATTATTTTTTAAGAGTTTTTTTATTTTATTTTGAACTACATTGGAACTTCTTGTTTTGAAGATACACCTATAAAATATTTGATATTCTCAATTGTTTTTCTTATTTCTATACTTTCACTTTGATTTTAAGGCTTTTTTCTTAACTATAAATTAGTTCATAAGGAAGAAAGAAACATTATAAATTGATCACAATATTGACGAAAAATGGGTAATAAAACAATAATGATAACAACAATGTTAACCTATGCATGTTCTCAGGGTTAATAATTTATCTTTGGCTCATCTTCCAATTTATTTATTCCCATGGAATGAAAAATTGTTGTAGAATCCACTGTAGTAATGTTATGGAAGGGCATATGTGTATTGAAATGGTGGACCTAATTAACTTGACCAATAGCCTTGTGTAACTTTCCCAATAGAGTGTAAGATTGTTTGTTGCAGTAGCACATCAAAGCAGTTGAATACAATAGACCAGTGAGATGAATTCAGAATACCTTATTGTTAGGGTTAAACTTGACTCGGGAAAGATCAAGGATGTAAGTGGTTTCGGGCACACGATTTTGGTATCTCATGGTTTCTTTCTAGTTGTATTTGCATGTAAGGAAACCTATTTATAGGGTTGGATTCCTCCATTGTAAGATGCTAGAGTGAGCAGGTGAGATGCACTTGGCAGCCTTGGCCTTTTTTGGCTAAGGACTGGAATAATAGATCTATTATTGATGGTTTGTTTTTCCCTACGGGGTTTTCAAGGATAAACATGTGTTTCTATTGTTGTTTGCTTGTATTTGTATTTACTTCTCTCTCGCATATTTTATTGCTAACAGTGGTATCAGAGCCTCGTGTATTGTTATTGTTGGTAAGAAGTATATGTAGATGAGATTTCCTGCAGGTCTGTGTGTAGAAGATGAAAGTTGTGGATATGGTCATATCTTATCAACGTGGAGAAGGTTATCTGTGGATCGCAGAGAAAGGGAAGATCTAATGCTTGAACACTTGGGTCTGCAAGGAGAAAATGCAGATCAAGGGCCCTCACACGAAGTTGAGGGACCTTTTAGATGCAATCGTACTTTCAATAAATGCGCTAAATTTTAGTGAAAAGAGAATGCACGCGCATTTCTTTGAACTATGCATGAGTGGGCCCGAGCCTTCCATGTCACTTAACACGCAGGATAGGAAATAATATCGCGCAAGCGTTATGAATTCAATAACATGCGAGCGTTATAGAAATACATAACATGCGAGCGTTATAGAAATACATAACATGCGAGCGTTATAGAAATACATAACATGCAAGCATTATGTATCACTATAACGCGAGCGTTATTGTGATACATAGAGCTTGTGCATACTGGTTAATATATTAAAATCCAAAAAACAGGTTGTTTCTGCATCCACTGTTGATTGACCGAATTAACCAAAAATGCTCTAGCGATTAGAGTTGCAAATGTGGACGTGGAGAACTGGAGGGAGGGTGAATTCGAAGAGAAATGAGGGTGAATTCGAAGAGAAAAGAGTATTGGACAATTAGGCATCCAAATTTGCCTCATTTCCTCAATAAAATTATAAATTTTTATATTTCCCTAAATTAAAAATCCATGTAAATGAAAATTCCAAAACTAAAATTTTTCAAAATTGTTATTTAACATATGGCAATTCCTCCATACTATCAATCCCCTTAATGAATTTTTCATCCACCTAAGCAATAAGGGATTTGAATCCCAACTCCAACTTTTCCTTGATATTTTTTCCACATCTATTGCAAATTGGAAAATAAAAGGAATCCTCCCTTTGGATAGAAGGAGGAACTATGGACTATAACCTAGGATTTCTTTCTAGACTTGACTCAACCAAACCCTATGTTTTTTTCCCACACATTCTTTTACCCTAAAAATTTCCACCCAATGCTTTTGAATCCAACCCAATGGCATGATGGATTTTACATCATCCCCCAATACCCAAGGGACTAGGTTCCCCTCCTTTGCAGACACACTACTTACTTTGTTGCTAAGATGAACTACCACATATTTTTTGACCTCCTTTACCACCCAAACACTCAATCGATGGATTTGGGTCTTCATACCTAGCAACTGATAAGAGATTTACTTCATGGAACAAGCATAGATCATCCCTCACATTCAAAATACTACCCCTTTTTAATCACATAGAGGACTTCACCACCAAATCTTCCTCATCAGACACTAGATTCTGAGCAAGTAAAGGGCCATGAACATGAAATGAATTAGATACAAAGGAGAAATTTTTGAAGGTAGAGGATGACGAATAACATATTCGCCAATACCTCAGCTCTAGAAAGGTGTACATAAAGTGATTTTAAGGCCCCAATTGTCTCGATCCTTCAGTATTAATTGAATTAGGAGCTCTCTGCCATCGATCATTAATCGATTTACATGTAGTTGATCCTCACCTTCCACTTTGGTTTACATGTAGTTTTTATTATAGTATATTGAGATGATATTTATGTTTGTAATTTATTCGTTCTTGCACAAAGTTTTTACATTTTTATTTTTATTTTTGAGAGATGTCATTGTAGAACATGTATATGTTTCTAATGATTTTATTTTTTTATTTTTTTACTGCGGTGACAAGCATGGATGCACATACAGACATCCAAAGAGAAATTGAGAGGCTCAGATACATTCGAGCCTCAATAACAATTGTTGATGATAGCAACCGTATGCTTGCATACAATTTGGATACAATGATAGAGACCTTTAGTAGGTCAAATGGTGCACTACAAGATATTGCAACATACAGAGAGAGAAAGAGGAAAGAATATGCTGATGGAATTAGTTACAAGGAAGTTAAGAAGTTGAAGATAACAAAACAACATATCTTTGCCCTTTTTAGAGATCCACGAACGGGTGAAATCCTGAATTTAAACAAAAGGCATATTTCTATCAAGTGGTGTACATATAAACCATTCATAGATAATTGGGTGGACCGATGGTACATGGTATTTGATGTACCACCACATAACAATAGGGAAATGTCGTTATATTTTCTTAGCAAAATGTACGCAGAATTTGTTTTGGGGAAGCATGTTAATTATTTTGATATCTTGGAATACCAGGGCGTTGGATTAGGGATGCCTCAAAAACGTCCCAATGTGAGGCACATAGATCCCAATCGCCCAGTAGCTCCACCTCGCAGGAAGTTACCCAGGCCAGATGTGCCTCCTACACATTAGTTAGTCCCATAAACGCAGAAGTCATTCCTACTGTTGGCACAGGCAGTTG
The DNA here is from genome assembly GCA_027924585.1 of Larix kaempferi. Classification (NCBI taxonomy): domain Eukaryota; kingdom Viridiplantae; phylum Streptophyta; class Pinopsida; order Pinales; family Pinaceae; genus Larix; species Larix kaempferi. The sequence continues at coordinate 275,903 of BSBM01000056.1, forward strand.
TTCGACATAGCACATATATTCAAGGTATGTACCAGGAAGGGCCATCAGAGCCACCATCTATGGGTGGAGTAGAGCCACCACCTCCAGGTGGGGTAGAGCCACCACCTTCCAGTGTTTGAGGAGAATCTAGTAGTAGCACTAGACATGCACATCATGAGTACAGTCGAGAGCCCCACCCATGCATAGTATGCGTACATCCTTGTTTTGGTCTTGTCTAGACAGATGATAGCTTTACTGGGTATTTTACTCAAGTAAGTAAATTGTTAACAATTTAGTGTTGATTGTAAATTATTTTTCCTTACTATACACATATATAGATTGCTAGTATTTTTAATGATTGTAAAGCATGTAGTTGCTACAAGAAGAGGGCGAGGGGAAAGATAGAGTTTCTCCACCGATGATTCCTAAGATAGTCCAGAGGATCATGCACCATAACCGTCTAATGTACAAGATGTTTTCATACCTTCGATGACAACAACTCACACTGAGGTAACTATTTTAACATGACATTATTTTAATACATGTTAGTTTTTTATCACATGTTACTTAATTAATGCTACATGATCTAATATTTACAATTTTATAAATTGTAGGTTGTATATCCCCCTCAGAGGGAAATTATTTTATCTAGTGATCTCCCCCATGGTGGCAATACAAGCACTAGCGTTCCCATAGAATATCAACGGGTGGAAGAACGTTTATTAGAATTAATTGAAGCATACCATACATCAGTATGTATTTCATCATTGTCAGTTTGTTAATACATTCTATTTCATTGACCAATGCATTTCTATGTACACCAGTAATTGGTGATTGTAACCACCACCTACTATATTTAGGAAACAGTCAGCAATTGCCTCTCCTCGTAGTCCAAAGTGTAGAAGGGACAAGTGTATAAGAGACTCTCCACTCCAAGAAAGGGTGTGGATGTCCTCTATAGAAGACACACAGGAGATTCATCTACACCTCACCTAACAAGGGTCACTGATGTTGCAGTTAGTGTCGCATCTATGATAGAAACAAATCATACAGAGGTAACTATTTAAACAATTACAATGCAGAGTATTTAACCATGTTACTATATTTTTTATTCATGCATGTATAACTATTTCCCCATTTGGTGATTGTAGCCATTAGCAGCAGTGCAGTGCCTGACCCCTCCGCTCAATCCATTGTTGTGACTGGGTCTCCTCTTGTGGTGAGATGTTCATTAATGACCAAGTATTTTTATTCAATTTACACAAACATGTTGATCAATGTTGAATTGTTGAATTAATTGAGATATGATCTTTTATTTGCAGAGCACAATTATAGAGAGGCCTTCCATGAGCACACCGCAGGCATCTATACCCCGATTGGATTTGGTGAGTGTTTGTCATAAATAATTTGGCCATAAGTTAATTTTTTAAGTTTGTTAATGGTAGGGTATTAGTGCAGTTATTTGATAAAAATAATGATCTTTTAATTGCAAACTCCTGAGATGCAGAGCGATCCTAGGAAGATGGTTGATACAGGAAAGTCAGGGAAAAACAAGCGAAAGATTGATTTTTTATGTCTTGTAGTCTTGGATATATGTATTTTGACATACATGTACATTGTTGTACTTAGGGATATATGTACATTGACAGGCCATTTAAGGGCCAACTACTTTGCCATGTTTTGTATTACAAACATTCGGCTATCAATGCATGATACAATATATTTCATATTTTCTCTTGGGTTTCCACTTGCTCTTGTGATGATTTATCTCTTCCACAAATTGATAAATTATGCTATTGAAATTTATATAATTACATTTTAAGCAATATTTATTCTCTTACATGTATTGCATTGATCAAGTAACATCTCACCATTGTGTTATGAAAACATTATCTTAATGGAACAAACTAATAATATCTTTCAATAGTTTAATGAACTCAGTACATGCATGCTAATTTGATATCTAATTTAAAATTGTGGTTTTTGTCAACTCCAAGGGTTCATACCCATTGATCAAGATTATGGTTGCAAGGAAAATATGTTGCAAGGAAAAAATAAAAATTAACAAAATAAGTCAAAATATGTTTGAAAAATCTTTGTCATGTAAAACATGCAATGCATATCATCAATGTAAGCCTATGACATTTTCAAAAACTAAGAGGAAGTCTAATAGATGCTACACATTTCATCAATGCTATCGTATTTCATCAAACAATACGTACATGAGAATCTATGAAGTTCGGTTGAAGTATGCCTACTCTAGCATGCTAAAAACAATGGCAAAGTATCAAGTACAATGGCAAGGAATGCATGAACTAAATTGTAATAAAATTCATTGGGCATTCATGTACATATGGTCAAATATACAACAAATATAATCTAGTTTGTAAGACCCTAGTTTGTTCCAATATGCTAACCAATAGTTGGTGATGAATTCACTCTCATAAGGTTGTTGAAGATATAAACCCTATCCTTACTAAACCCTAGTATGTAAGACCATGGTTTTTGCTTTACCTCTTTCATATGTCAATTTTTCACTTGTCATAATTCTAATTCACGTTTAAATGTACATCCTTTCGATATTTAGGGTCCTGAACATGCCTTGAACCATGATTCATTGCAAAAAATATCTCAGTGGTGAATCATGGCTCTAAATATGTTGAACGTGAATAAAACAATGTGTAATGCAAAAGTAATCATATAGAATCCATGGAAAATAAAATACCTAACTAGTTTAATGATCTTCCTTGATAATGTTCTTTTGATGAAGGAAAATAAGATGTTCATGGTCCTATGTTTGTAAAAAGGATGGATTATCCTCATATGAAAATGTATTTAAAGTTGAATGTACTTGATTGATACAAATCATGATGTAATGGTTATTCATTGTGATTTGGCAAGTATTCCCCCATAACTTGATGGCAAAGGTTCATGGTGACTTTGATCTAACAAAGCTAGCAATGATTAGAGGGATATCATCGATGAAACATCACCTCCATTTTTTATTTGGAACTTTGAATTCTTAAAAATGACATTAATTACTCAAAATGCAAATATAGTGGAACACTAAGGAGATGTTAAATGGCGTGGAACACCAAGGATGTAGAAATATACCAAGGGTTCAATGTGGTAGGTTTGATTTCCACTCTTTGAATGTCTAGTTCTAGAATCAAAATCAAAATTTTGCAAAGTTGACCCCTATGTGCAAAAATTGCACAGTCCCTTACTGAGGAAAACCCTAGTTTCCAAAATGGACCTAAAAGATGACACCTAAGCCATGGGACTAGAGGAGAGGGGCACCCATATAACTATCCCGATGTCTTGAATCCAACAAATTTAATGGTTTTTAAATCTAATCCACAGTCATCATTCTATGGCTTGTTCCAACTCACATCCCAAAGGCCTTCAGGGACACATGTTGGATACCTATCGGGGCATATAATTGCAACCATTCAACAAAACCAAGTTCTGGGAAGTCCTACAAGTGTGTCTAGGAAGGTTCCAACTAGGAACATTATCCATAAGTTAATGGTCGATGATTTTGCAAAGTTTACCCCTATGTGCAAAAATTGCACAATCCCTTACTAAGCAAAACCCTAGTTTCCAAAATGGACCTAAAAGAGGACACCTGAGCCATGGGACCGGAGGAGAGGGGCACCTCTAGCACTATCCCGATGTCATGAATCCAACAGAATCGATGATTTTTCGATCCAAGCCATGGTCATCATTATATGGATCGTTCCAACTTGCATCCCAAAGGCCTTCAGGGACACCTGTTGGATACCTACCAGGGGCATAGAATTCCAACCATGCAACAAAATTGGGTTCCGAGAAGTCCTGCAAGTGTGTCTAGAAAAGTTCCAACTGGGAACACTATCCATAAGTCCCCGATCGATTATTTTGCAAATTTGACCCCTATGTGAAAAAATTTCACAATCCCTTACTGAGCAAAACCCTAGTTTCCAAAATGGACCTAAAAGATGACACTCGAGCCATGGGACCGGAGGAGAGGGGAACCCATAGCACTATCCCGATGTCCTGAATCCAATGGATTCAAAGTTTTGTTGATCCAATCCACGATCATCATTCTATGGCTCGTTCCAACTCGCATCCCAAAGGCCTTTAGGGACACCTGTTGGATACCTAGTGGGGGCATAGAATTCCAACCATGCAACAAAACTGGGTTCCTGGAAGTCCTACAAGTGTGTCTAGGAAGGTTCTAGTTGGGAATTCTATCCATAAGTCCCCATTCGATGATTTTACAAAGTTGACCCCTATGTGAAAAAATTGCACAGTCCCTTATTGAGCAAAACTCTAGTTTCCAAAATGGACCTAAAAGATGACATTCGAGCCATGGGACCAGAGGAGAGGGGCACCCCTAGCACTATCTTGATGACCTGAATCCAACGGAGTATACGGTTTTTCGATCTGAAGCACGGTCATCATTCTATGGCTCATTCGAACTTGCATCCCAACGGCCTTAAGCGACACCTATAGATGGCTATATAGGAAAAAATCCAACAAAATAATAAAGATGACTATACTCATAATTTTAAAGGGTAATTGTTACTATCCATTTGAGTCCACGTTGAGTTCAAAGGGATATTAAAATTGATGTAATTATTATTTTTAGATTATTTTTTAACCTAAAAGCAAGTGATGCCTTCTTAATGCCTTTTAAACTAACGATTAACTGCGATTTAAAAATAAAAATAATTTAAGGTACATATGGTGCAAATACAAAGTAGGGAGGATTATCAAGGATTTTTGTAAGAAGCATTCCTAGTTGGTTCCTGTAGACTCCATCTTAGGGTTTTTTCTAGTTTTTAGTGGGGTAGATGGATTTCATGAAAACATATAATTCTAGCTTATGGAAGGGTTCCATGGGTTGTTTGTTGTGATTCTTCAAAAAATAGATGAAGGAAGTGTATTAACTAATGAGACTAGCTGATGAAAATGTTTTTTGATGACAACATTAAGATGGATGAAGTGCTTTTTGATGGTGACATTAAGATGGATGAAGTGATTATGGAAGATCATGCACTGATGATTCATTAACATGGTAGGAAGCTTGGTGAGAGTTCACGTGTTCAACTAAAATGGGGTATTTCCACACAAGTTGAAAACCAAGTAAGAAATCCCTCACACAAACAAATCACATATCGATTCACTAATGTATGGTGAAGGTCCAATTTTGGAAATAGTGACAATGAATAATTGATATTAGCGATTGGTTAACGATAGTTAGTGGCTACAAACTAGGGTTTCTAGGATTTTGAACACAAAGTAGGCTCTAGGCTACAAACTAGGGTTTCTAAGGTTTAGAATTCAAATTAGGGTTTAGGCTACAAAATAGGGTTTCTAGGCTAGGATTTCTAGGCTAAGGGTTTAGAATACAAATTATGGTTTTTTGGACTCTTGTGCATATTTGTAGCACAATGATTTATATATAAGTGGATGCACATGAATATATGAAGTTCTTTTGGCATGCATATATTAGGATTAGGTTGCTATTTTTTTTTTGGAATGCATATATATTAGGATTATGAATAGGGTTTTTACCATGGTTTAGGTTTCTATTGTTATGTATTAGGTTGCTAAGGTTATATTTGTGTTTCTAGGGTGTACTAGATTTCTAAGGATAGATTAGGTTTCTATGTTTGTGGTTTGGGTTTCTAGGTTTCTAAATTAGGTATCTAACTGTTATATTTGTGTGGATGATGGATGAGAATCTTATGGTGAAAAAGGGGATGGTGATGGTGAAAGCATGGGTAGGAATAGCATGATGGTGATGTTCATGGTGGCATGGTGATGGAGACAACGACCATGGGGATAGTGATAATGAGCATTGATATGGTGATGGTGATAGTGAGCATGAAAGTGGGCATGAGGATGCAGATATTATGGTTTACTTAGATGGGATAAAAAAACAAAGAAAACAAATCCATGATGAAACTTGTGCAATTTATCAAGTTATACCAAGTTTATGCAATTTATCAATCTATCAAGCTATCAATGTATGGCTGCAATAATCAAAATATTAATGTCAATACTCAATGAGACCACGAAAAAAAATCATAGCATACATGTACACCACATACCTATAACATAGTACACAATAAAACATGCAAACCACATACCAAATTACCTACCCATGGTCATTCAACTAGACCATTTGGATCACCCCGAATTCCAAGGGTTTCCTTTAACCTCCCATGCTCGGTGTAAGGAAATAAGTATCATTCGTTTGATCATTTATTTAGTGGAATTGTTTGCAACTGGAGGTTTGTGCCAATAACTAAGTTTGTATAATGGTATACAATCTCACCTGGTCTATAATATTCATATGTATACCCTTTTCTATTTGCTGAGTGGGAAACCTGGGTCAAATATTCTCCTTTTATAACCATCGACCCAATTGGAAAATCATTGGCCTCGGAGTCCCGTAATGGGACATTTAGGGTTTTATTCCCCTATAAGAAACGTGTCAACCAATAGTCGGTGCACCATGCATTGCGTCTCGGGGAAAACACTACGTATATGTGACCTGGAGAAAATATAGTGCCAACATTTCAATCAACAATTTAGACACAACTAATTGTCAAAAATATAAAAAAAAATTAATTAATTGAACCTAGTTGTACGAGATCTGATATGTGGTCATAGTCTGGTGAAATACTTGATTGGTCCTCCTCCAACTGAGATAATTCTGTAGATATTTGTCGACCAATGGGGAGTTGTACACAGTCCTAGCTATCAACCCAATCCATGGATTCACATTCATCCCATTCACCACTACTGCATGGAGAACAAAAAAATGAGAGTTTCCTTGTCCACATTTCAAGTATAGCATTTTCCGACATTCTAACTGAATGAAATGTGTGAGTTCCTTGGATGGTCTTTCACTCATATATCTGTGATCGATCTACATCCATCACCTCCTAAAAATATATATGTACATTTGCTTTCATGGTTGAGTGATCTTCCTTCCTTCTTGCTCCATCCCCCATGACTGAAGCACACCATTCAACTATGGTTTTTGCATCTCGGATGAGTGATACATTTGTGAACTTCATTTCTTTCCTGCATAATGGAGTCTTGATGCACGCGCCTACTCCATCATGTTCACATTTTTCGTGTCTGGTCTCAAAATAGTTCCAAATATGTGGCACCTTATGCATTTTGTGGAGCATACACAACCATTGGAAGACACTTTTGAATTTCCCTACACAACCGTCATACCAAATCCAATGTTGTTCCATCTGTATATTGTTATCCTTCAAGTGATTGCAGAACATTTGAAAGTTTTGTTGTACAAAATCCAAGGCATGACACCTATCATCACTTATGTAGAAGTGATACTCCAATATAACCCTGTTGTCTTCAGTACTATCTTCCCCATGTCTATAGGTGATATGGACCATTATCTTGACCTAGTCTGAGTGACAGTATTGACTATGAATCTCATTTTGAGGTTGAAGAGTGTAGTTTTCTGCAAAATCAACCAGTGATAGGATAGTCCCAATAGGAAATGTATCCCTACACGTTCTAAAATGCTCATCTTGCCAATGAGCCACATGTACATGCTTTACATACTCCTGTGTCTTTTCAAAGAATTCCTCCATGAAGTTGCAAACCTATACCTGGTATATCAACAATAAAGACATATATCAATAGATTGTTACATATGAAATTGCAATATGAAGAAAAAATTGTATTCAAGAACTCATTACCAACCTGAGAAGTGACCAATTGTATTTTTTTTCTTTCATTCCCTCCATCAATATCATACGTGACATATTTGAATGACTACAAGTTCACCTCCTACCTCCCAAGTTCATGCGCATTAGTCACATGTATGCATTTGTCCAATAATGCCAATCCACTACACCATGGGCATGTCCCATCTATGCAAGTTTTTTGATAAAATGTGCAATCGTTTGGCCTGCTACACAAAATGCTATGAATAAAGTCTCTAGATGACATCGGTGGTAATGTAGCTAAGCATTCCTGCACAAGAGTGTTATGAAATACAAAAAAAATATATGTATATGTGTCATAATAGTAACCATACTCAATGTGGTATTGAAAACAACATGTGTGACGAATTGTGTTTATTTTAACATACCATGGTTTGCATTTTTCAAAGGATATTTGGCCCCAGTTAAGTTCGTTATGTTCATTCATAAATATCTCATATAATTATGTTTGTGTCATATCATGTAATACCCCCATTTTGACCCTTGGGATATATTGGCTTTTAATGTAAATATTGTATACATGCGATGTATGTTTTCCTAGCGTGGAGCTCAAGGCTAAGGCCCCGCTAGTGGATGCTCATATTTTATTTTAAAAGAAAAGTATCTGATATTATGGTATCCATGTGCTATTAGGCCATGGAACATTGTAAAATTATGTAAATATTAATATTTCAATAAAATACCAAAAAATGGCTATGGAAGCACCTAATAAGAGGGGGCCATGTGTATTCCCTTGGGGAGTGGTGAGGGGGTTGTGGGGTTGAGCCATATACTTCCAAATGTCATCTTGAGAACCCATTTGACTTTCCTTGCTGAAATTGAATTCAGTTATAAGGAAGTGTTTGAAGAAATCAGTCCATGGTTTCAATGGAGCATGGGAAACCCAAAAATTCATATGGCAGGTTTGGGCTCTTTTTTCTTGACCCACAAGTCACTCTACCCCATGGGAATTCATTCTTCCTCATTCCAATTCCATGGTGTAAAATATAAGTATCATTTTTCATCTATTACACAATTCCAGTAGTGAGAAAAAACAAAAATCGCAACTCTGAATTAAGCCACGTTTTGAAGTGCCAAAAATGCCCAGAAATTTGTGTGTATAGTGAAATTCAATGGGGGATGCATAGACCTGATCCTTGTCATGAATTTGAGAGTGTTAGATACCCTAAAATCCATAGGAAAACCCAAATTTGATAGCCCAAAAATCCAATTACGAGACATATTCATTTGGCCATAGAATTGAGAAAATCCAAGCGTGATTGACAGAGAAGAAGAGAGAACAGAGGTTAGGATTGCTTGAAAAACCTAGTGAAGGCTAGAATCTCAAGGAATTAGCAGCTGGACCTTTCTATTCCCACCCTAAATAGCACTAGAGGGAAGGGGCACCTGAGGGACTGTGTAGTAGAGAAGGGAACCTTCCTTGTGTTGGGTGTGGTAGGTATTGTGGGTGCCAAGGCTATCTGGATTTAGTTGGGATGCTTGTAGCTCTATGTTTGAGCTCAATGTCTTAGAATTTTCCTCCTGTGTCTCTTGCATGCTTGATAAACTGAACTGTGTGTTGGCTTAGCATGACTACTTGTGTGAAACCATGGTTTTGAGTGAGCCTGCTTAGTTTCTCCTTAGTGGATACATAGCCCAGCTCGGGGGTGGTCTCTTAGCTAAAATAATATAGGTTGGATAGAGACCTATGGTTGGGTGGAACGTTTCTCTCACATAGCTAGTTGCTTGGATAGTTCCATCTTAAAGATAAGTATTATCTATATGTTTTTAATTCTGCAATGTTTTAATTGATGATGTATGTTATGATTATATGTTGAATGCATGATGCACTTGTGTGTGGATGATGTTTAATTCTGCTGTGTATATTTTAATTAGGCATCTTATTAAATCGTAAATTTAGTCATATGGCTTGGGGAATAATTAGACACCCCATATTGCGTTCATGTTCTCTCCTTGCAGGTCAAGATGAAGGGAGGGGAGGTGACGTATCAAGAAAATGTTTAATGTGTGGTTCACGATCCTTTGAATCCCTTCTTAATTTTAATACATATTTTTGGTTGGAAGAAGGTCTAGTGTTTCCATGACAAAAAATCTTGCACTAATCCCTTTACTACATAAATGAGCTTCATATCAGAGCGTGGAAACCTGCCAATGAAGGCCCAAACATCTGTTTGATCAATTCCAAGTTGTTCTCTTCTAACACAATACCTATGAAGTGTCTTCACATTCAAATTAATAATTTTGGAGGTAGGTTTAAGAAAGAAAAGTGCCCTAGTGTTTTTGTTTACGATTGATTATGACAACACACGGCGAGACGCATTCCGATCCTTTGAGCAAGATTTCTTTCCAATTGTACTAAATGCAGCTACTAAACTTTTAACAATATGAGAACTTGGTTCTAAATTTTTGGTCATATTTATCCTTAACATTCTTCTAACAATATCCATAGACCTAGATTTTAACAATAATAAAAATAATTTGCACTTGTCCCCATCACACTTAGAAAAAAATAAGTTATCAAGTATTTGTCGAGTTTGATAAGCGATAGCGTGTTTAGACAATGTACCTTCAAGTGAACTAATGAGAGTTTCATCAACCTATATATGTTTCAAAGTTCTTCGGTGTGTAGTTGCTAATTGAGGTAAGGGTGTTGGAACTAGAGCATGTACAACATCACTAGGATGCTTCATCATTTCAATAGGAGCCTCTTGTATTTCATTCTCTTGTTGGTCGTTGGATGTGGGAAATTGGACTTCCTCTTGGACGGTCTCCATAACATTTTCTTCTTCCATTGTAAATCCTTCATTCAATGCCTCCCTAAATCCGTCGCGTGTATAACCACTACCCAACAATTCATTCGCTACCATAGTCTGAGGTTGACTTGATGTGGGAATTGAAACATCCCCCAATGAGAACCTACATTTTACTTCTTGACTAGTGCCATGGGGTGCTTTTTCATCAAATGTTGTTGAAATTGAGGGCCCCTCTAGTGAATTTTTCCATTTTTCTTGTCGTGGATGGGTAGGAACGACCGTGGAATTATCTATAGTTGGAATTGGATAAGTTTCCATGGAATTCCTTCGATTCCACATGTCCAATATTTTTGTTTCTCTAACTTATTCCATGGTTTCTTGAGGCCTCTCTTTCCTTGCATATTTCCTTGTTCGATTGCATGAATTCCCCATGACCACAATGAGCAATACTAAGAAAATAGATTCTAGAGGTGTGCTCAACTATTCAAATATCCAAATTCTTTCTCAATTGTGAATATAGGTTCTTCAAGCTTGATCAATTGTGAATATAGATACTTCCTCAATTGTGAATATAGATTCCTCAAGCTTTCTCAAATGCGAAAGCAACTTCTACCTCACTTGTGAATATAAAATTCTTCATTTGTGAATATAGGTTCTTCAAGCTTTCTCAATAGTGAATTTAGATTCTTCTTCAATTGTGTTCATATAGATTCCTCAAGCTTGCTTGAAATTGTGAATACATAGATACTTAATCAATTGTGGATGGAAATTCTTCAACCTTGCTTTTGATTGTGGATATAAATTCTTCCTCAAACCTAAATTTAGATTCTTCAAGTTTGCTCAATTCTCAATGCAAGTTCCTTTGCAATGTTGAACATAGATTACTCAAGTTTGTTTGATTGTGAATATAGAATCATCTTCAAGCTTGCTAATTGTGAATGTAGAATCGTCTTGAAGCTTGCTAATTGTGAATGTAGAATCCTCAGTTCCCAATGCTAACTATAGAATCCTCTTCAAGCTTGTTGGTTGTGAACATAGAGTATCAAGCTTACTCAATTGTGATTGTTGATTGTGAACAGAGTATCAAGTTTCTTTGCAGTGTTGTCGACGAGACAAAACGGAAAATTCAGGTATGGAATAGGCAGAGTATTCTGCTGAATTTGTGCAGAGCAAAAATGCGCTAGCATTATGGATATAAAAAATGCGCTACTATTTCTTATAACTATAATGCTCGCACGTTTCGTCAATGTTAAAAAATTCCTAGGCAATTAATATGTTTGGTGTACGGCTAAATAACGTCTAGTGGAAGAAAACATGCGAGTGTTTCTTCATCAAATAATGCGCGACCATTTCATCATCAATAAATGCGCTAGCGTTATGGTAATGTACACAATTTCCATTTTCATCAAAACCTTATTTAATAGTTTCTTCCCAAGAAAATAAATTTCCTTTGTTTCTCTAGATCCCTACTTATCTTGAAAGGTTTTGGGATTTATGTTCTATGGGTTAGGAGGTTAAATAGGGCTTTGGTGTTAGGGGCTTAGGGGTTAAGGGATTTAGCGCTCCATGTTTAGGGGGTTAGGGTTTTAGAGGTTAAATATTAAGGGATTAAGTGTTTGTGGATAAACTAGGGATTCTAAAGGCATTTGGTGTTAAGTGCTTAGAGATAAATGGGTTTAGGGGTTAGGGGATTTAAGGGTTAAGGGATTGAGGGGACCAATGTTAGGGGATTAGGGTTCAAGGGTTTAAGAATTCAGGGTGAAGGGTTTGGGGTCAAGTGGCTTAGGGGTTAAGGGATTTATAGGCTGATGGATTTAGGGCTCTAAGGTTAGGATGTTGACATTGAGTCAGTTAAGGTTAAGTGTCAAGGGGTTTAAGTATTAAAGGTTTGGGGTTTAAGGGCTTAATGGATTTTAGGAGATGAGGGATTGGTTTCTAGGGATTTATGGGTTTGCGATATAGGAATTATGGGTTAGGGGTTTTAGGGTTATGGGGGTTAACTAGGACTTAGGGATTAAGCGTTTAGAGGTAAAGGGATAAAGTAGTTAACATGTTTAAATATTTAGAGGTTTAAATATTTAAAGGTTATGCCATCATACTATGGCTCGTTTAATTAATATGGGTTAGATTCTTTAGGGGTTAGGGGTGGACTAGGTATTAGGGGTTAGGGGTTGTGGGATTAGAGATAAAGTGGCTAAGGGGTTTAGGGGTTAGTAGCCTTAGGGGTTAATTGATTTAGTGATCTAGGGCTAGCGTGTTAGGGTTTATGAGGTTAGGAATTAATGGTGAAGGGGTTAAAGGATTAAAGGCTTATAAGGGGTAAATTAGAGCTTAAAGAAACTAATGCACAAGCCCAAGCAAGAATGCCAAAGCTGAGAGAGGAGTGATCAATATAGAGGGAGAGAGCTCAAGCAAACATAGAGCTCTCATGCAAATGATGAGCGCACATGCAAACGTAGAGCGCACAAGAAAATGCAGGGCACGCTAGCACAAGAGAGGTCAAACATGCAAATATAGTGTAGAGGTAAATAATTATTTTACCTGTATAGGGTAAGCTAGATCTTAGAGGGCTAATGGTTAAAGGATTACAAGTAAACAATTGAAGGACTTAAGGGGTTTAATAGTTTTGGCCTTAGGGGTAAAGGGATTAAGGACTTTGGGCTTAGGGGTTAGGTTTTAAGAGGTTAGGAATTGAGGTTTAAGGTGTTATAATGTTAAAGGCTCAGGGAATTAGAGGATAAGGACAACAGTGAGGGGAGATAAAGGGTTAATTAAGGGACTAGGGATTTAAGGAGTAATACCTTTATAGAGTAAGGAATTTAGGGATCAACTATTAATGGGGTAATGGATTATGTGTTAATGGCTTAGGTTCTTAGGGGTGCAGGGATTTACGGGGTTTGGGACTTAGGACTTATGGGTTTAGGCACTTAATTTCCCTCCCTTATCATTAATCTCCCCAAATCCTTAAATTTATATCCCATGCCCCCCCTCTCATATATATCTTCTCTCTCCAACCCCCTTTATCTCCATTCAACACTTAAAAACATAATTTGTGAAGTTCATAATGCTCGAGCATTATGTGAATAATAACGCTTGAGCATTTTGTATATATAAAAATGCGTGATCATTTCTTCTAACACCAAGTGTGCCAACCAAATATTTGAATTTAAACAGAATGTGCATGTGTTCCTGAGCACCTAATAACCCCCTCCTCATGCGCCTGTGTGTCAACCACAGTCCTATGTGGCTGGTTCGAACTTACCAAACCTATGCTATGGAATTTACTGAACCATAGCTAATTAGGCATTTCCACCATTTTTCTCAATATGCATGTTTTTTACCGCTCTCTACAGCATGACTTACATGACCATTATTGATGAAATTTTAGGCATAGATAGCATTTTTTATGTAGATTCCAAATATGTAATTTTCTAAAAAAATATTGATTTTTTCTATTTGTTTCCTAATTTTCTTGTGTCAACACTCCTTAAGTCAAAAAACATGTTGTTAGTGTTTATTCCGTAAAATTTTTCATTTCACAACCATTTTTAAAAAAAAATGTATGTTGCACTAGTAGACACGAACCTCTACATGCTATAAAAAATCTAAGTCAAAATAATTGCATTAAGACCTTCAAATGCAGCACCCACATTTGACATACCGTTCTCGAGGTTTGATCACTTACATAATTTAAAAAATAAAAATAAACATTTAATTTTGTAAAAATAGTGTTGCACTAGTGCTACGGGTTCTATACATGTCTACCCATTTTTGTAGGCCGAAACCATCATTTAGGCACTCAAAGGCTGCACCTACAAAAACATATATCTTATCATTTGCTAAAAAAAAAAAAGTGATTGTTATAAAAGATTAAATTTGACATAGTTATGTAAATTTTAAATACTTAAACCTTATATATTCGGAAACGTGACTCAATTTCCTACATTTCATCTTTTTTACTCAATGCAATATATCTTGTGTAAGTATCTCAAAAAAATGAAGTAAGTTGAGGGATGCCTGATTTTTCAGTTTTCTATTGCATCTAACGTGCCAAAAGTGACCCTCATTAGCTTGCACATTCCCTCAACACGTTAAAGTGTAGATATGTTCATCTCACAGATCTATTGCTTGAGCACTTAGATCTACAAGGAGAAAATGCAGATCAATTGGTTAAAGTGTAGATCTGTTCCTCATTATCGTAGATCTCACAAATCTATGAAATCTGAGGCTTGATTTGTGTTTTTTTGTTGTTGCTGCTGATGTTTTGTTTGTCCAGTAGCTACTGCATAAGATCTTAGATTCTTGTTGTTGTTGTGTCATGATCTGAGTGCATCAAGAGATGTGTACCGCTGATGAATCTGCTTATTATGCTAGTTATACATATATGTTATGTGTGGCTATGATCCTTTGTCTAAGTATGACGAGGAAAGATATTTCTATTAACAACATCCATTTTGCTATGTCTATTCTCAAATTAAGGTGAGCAAGGCATGAGAGGTAGCCAATATGGAGATCGAGGAGAAATCGTGAAGATTTATTTTGAAGTTGTATATAGTGGAGATGACACAGATCAAACAAAAGGGAGGTTGTTACACTCTGTATGATAAATTTTTGTTTTCTCTCCAATTATTCCTAGAATGGAAATGGAAGGTGATCCATTTCGTGGCTGCACAAAATTAAGAAGATACCCTTCCTAGAAAAAGAACTCATGCATGAAGAAGACCATGAGGAATAAATTACTGTTGTAAATGAGAAATGACAAGTATATTGATGTCAAGTTTTCGAGCGCTGGATTGATTGCAGAATCCACTTGAAGAGTCCATTGAAATTTTTTAAATTAATCAAAGTAGATTCACATGAGCTAGATATAGCAAATATTTGTAATGTGATATTTAAGGGTTTTATTTATATGGTGAAAAAGAAAAAATTTAAGGTTTGCTATAAGAATGATGAAGTTTGTGAATTTGGAAAGAGTTATGGAAATTAGAAAGGCATCATAAAATTGCATCAAGACAATGATTGATGTGTGTATTTAAAAGGAGTAGGAAATGGGATTGATGTGTATATTTAAAAGGAGCAGCAAATTCAATGGAAAGGTAGTAGATTCATGGAACGAGCAGCCATTGGTTGAATCAATTTGTTAGTAAAGCATTGAATTTTTTTGTACCTAAAATGATTGAGCATGTGTGGTAAGGGGTGCATGTTCAGTGGTACCTGACACCCCAATGTTTTTGGTTCCAAGTAAGAATTGATTCCCCATGTTTTAGGCCTACATGTATTGTAGTAGGTGTGTCCCTCTTATGTGAAGAAGAGGGGGTGGCATCAAGCTGTGGAATGAACCACTTGGGTAGCTATGAGGGTGGTAGGTGTACTCCTAGGATAGATTGATGTGGAATTAGAGAGGGTAAGTCTTTAATTAAAGGGGGGAATGTGAGATGGATTTATCTCAGAGTGTTGGGACCAGGTTATGCTCAAGGAAGAATGTGTTGATGAACCATGTAGGAGAAAATGATTCCTATATAACTGGAAGTTACAGTGGCTGAGCACCCATGTATACCAGCAGATGGATTCATTTTTATATTGACATCAATGATGAATTGTTTGCAAGTACAAAAGTCTTGTGGAAGTGAAGCACATAAAGGGAAATTTAAGGCGAGAGAAATGAAAGTTGAAAGAAGCAATGGTTATAGAAAGAATTAAATTAAAAACAAAATGGAGATGACAATGTGTAATCTACATGTAAATGGGATTCCCGAGTACTCTAGTTTTCGTTTGGGGGGGGTTAGATCCGAAGCAATTTCCCAATTCAAGTTTAAAAGGGGGATTGTTAGGGTTAACCTTGAATTGAGAATAAGAAAGGATGTAAGTGGTTTTGGGAACAAGGTTTTGGTAGCCCGTGGTTTCTTTCTAGTTGTATTTGCATGTAAAGAACCCTATTTATAGAGTTGGATTCCTCTATTGTAAGATGCCAAAGTGAGCAAGGAGATGCTCTTGGAGGCCTTGGCCTTGTTTGGCGAGGGACCAATAATAGATCTATTATTGATGGTTGTTTTTCCCTACAGGGTTTTCTAAGATAAATCGTGTGTTTCTATTGTTGTTTTCTTGTATTTGTATTTACTTCTCTCTTGAATATTTTATTGCTAACACTTACAAGGAGATAACTGAAGTATGGTTGAGTTGTCAATTAATTAATAGTGAGAAAACAAACCATTGATGAAAAAATCAGTGTTGTTAATAGTGGAGATATCTAAGTCATGCCTGGTTTGTTGTCTATAATGTTGGAGCTAATTTTCAACCACCACATTTATTCATCTCCCCAGGCGACCTTGGGTTAACTCTAGCATAAATATAATTATTACATTTAGATATTATTTGAGATTTTAGATTTCCTTGAGTAAATCAACAATATTAACCCAAGTGTAACAAGTGTACAGTCTGGAATTTCATATTCGTCATATCTTGTTATGATTAAATGTATCTTGATTAAGATTTAAATCAGCTTTATTTTAGCCGTGGTTAAAAAGGTTAATGTTTATATTATCTAATCCACTTATCTTGTGGTCAATGAACACCGATAGGTAAGTTCCATGGACAAGTTATCTCTTACTTGTTCTCCATGCTTATTTGTAATCACTTGTTACCTTATTTAGTTAAGTGGATTGTATGTCACTACTTGTTATACATGCATGCATGAGCTACGAGTTATCCATGCATCAACTACTAGTTATTTTTCTTTTCTTTTTTATAATTGTTTATTTCTCATTTTGAAGGACGACCATAAAATCAATCTGCATAGTACACTTGTCTCATCCTCCTTCAATCTAGGAAAAGCATAGATGGTATTCCACCCCATATTCCCAGATATAAACACCTATCAGTATAATTAATTAATTTAATGTTTAGCCTTTGTTTAACAATGAACCATCTCCACAAAATTAAGTGGTTAGCTAACCCTATCCATGACCACTTTACTTGTGGCCATGCTAATTTAACTTGGAAGTGAAAGTGTTTATATTGGATTGTATACAGAAAGATAAGGGTCCAAGCCCATATTTTTTTATAATGAGCTTCTCCAGGCCAAAATGATCTCTAGGGATAGAAAATATATTTGTATAAATTTGATTTTTGTGATTAATGGAATTGGTTTCAGAGCTTCAGTTCCTGCTCCATCCTCCTACGAGTGGTATCAGAGCAAGGAGATCCCTCCATCGTCTCTACACCATTTGAAGTTATCCCCACTCCTCGTGACTTAGATATCTCGCGTGATATTCTTTATCTCTCCTTCGCCGCATCTACAACATTGCTTCTCCCCACATGCAAGTCTCCATCAGTGTTAACACCCAAAAAGTGCTCACTAGCTCATTCCCTTATTCACATGACCCATTTGTCCACTTGTTCCACCATTTGCGCCTCTAAAACATTCAAAAGGTCACCTAAAAGAACAAAACCCATCTTTTTCCACTCAAAATATGTAATTTTCCTCAAAAAATACAAAAAACCCTCAAAAGGGGTCCAAAATTCCCAAAGAATATTAACAGGGAATACAAATATAAAATATATTCAAAAAATGAAAAAGAGGGAAAAATAAACCTAAACCATTTTGGTCAATACCATTGGTTTCCTTAAACCATAATGGCATTCCCCATCACCAAAAAACTATAAAAAGGTGATAGGGTCTCCTCACTATTAATCCACATTCATCCTATCCTTATGCTACCAAATTCACTCCTGAGAGCCCTAGCCTCACTTTTGAGTTTGAATATTGCCATTAGAGCATTGGAGAAGAAGAGACCATTGGACCATTGGAGAATCTCAACCTTGGAGCTGCTCAAACTCACCATCCTCACCATTTGAGGTAATACAAAAGATCAATTTTTTTATTTCTTGGTTCTCTCATATATCTCATTGTTTATTGTTCTTAAATATAGTTTTTATTTCTTTGCACATTTTAGATCATATTTATTGTTATTTACATTTGTTTTTACTTTTACATTAAGACTGTTGCTACTAGTTAGCAAGTGCTCTTTAGCACTAGCTTGGGAGAAATCCCAAGCAACAGTTTTTGGCGACTCCGCTGGTTTTCAAACTTTGAATCTTTGATTTATATCTATATTTTAGTTGTTTTTTCCCTTTAATGTTGTAGATATGCCATATTAGTCAGCCCCTTGCTTGCTTCCCTATCCATTGTCCTTTTCTGCAGCATAAAACAGCCCAAAATTTTAATTTTTGGGTTCGTTTTTCGACGATGTTTTCCGTTCGTCGCATTGCAGCTTTCAGCCCCGACAATCGTGATTTACATCATGGATTTTGGCCTGTTTTCCATGCTCCACATCATGGCTTTTGGCCTGTTTTCCATGCTCCACATCGTGGCTTTTAGGCCAAAAATTGCGATCTGCATCGCGGGTTTTTCCATAGACACCCACGATCTAATCTTTTGGCAACGCGACTCAATTTTCAAACGCTCATATCTCCCTCTCTCGAACTCCGTTTGAGACAATTTGTTTTTTGAAATTGGGTGCTTTCAGGCAAGGAATACAAATATCCTATTATATTTAAGAAATGTTTCATAGAAGTTTCTCTAATGTTTTATTTTGGTGTTACTTATCATTTCAGTTCATCCTCTACCCATTGTAGTCGGACCTCTCATACTCTATTTTATGCTCATAACACTTTTGCTTACTTTTGGCTTGTTGTAGCACTTGATAGACTCTTGTCTACATGCATTGCTATCTCCTTCATCATATTTTTAGTAGGCTTATTTACTTGCACCCATTTTGCTAGCTGCACTTTTATGCTATTTTCTTTACCTTAACATTTTAAATAATTTCACATATTTTTTGAAAAGTTTTTAAAGCATTTACATTTTAAAAGTTTTTAAAGGCATTTACATTTAAATCGTTTTCCATATTTACATTGTTGTCTATTTTGCAAGTTGAAATCGTTATTTTAATTTGTGAATTTTTCACCCAAGCGAGGCATCTTTGTTTTAAATACATAACCACACCATCACACAATCTATCACAATAAATCCAAGTGAGCCTTAAAATTCTCTTAACTCAACCAACATTCTAACCCCATTTGGAGAACACCAAAATAATATTGTAGTTAGGTAGGATTGATGGGATAAGTATCCAAATAACACCCCTCACTCACTTACATTTTGAGACATAGTGGTTGACATTTAGGGTACCAAAATCCCTTATTATTTGTTGGCATGGTTTAAAACCAATTTGTCAAAAAGGCCTCTCTCTTAGGAGGGTTGAAGTAGCCAGACTGGTTCTGGAGGCCGGAGTGGAATACCACAATCCATTCAGTCACCGAAGGATACCTACTCGTTGTTCTCATTGTACAACCCTTGTGGGATTACAACAGTGATAGAACAAGATATGCAGATTCACCTAGTCAGACGTGTCATGAATGGGGTATCTTAGTGGCCTATCTTCTAGGATTGACTACCCGGTGTCCCTCCCGGTAGGGGGATATCTAGCCTTTAGTTCTACAATTCATATTGTCTGACTTGGATTTCATCACCTTGCAGAGGCTATGTCTTGTTGAGTCATAATATTTTTTAGTTAGGTGTTTGTTAGGAACCCATGTATTTACTTTGGTAGTATATTGTTGTTGGACGCATATGCTTTGTAAGTCGTCCCGTAGTATTTGTTGATCCATAGTTTATATTAGCCCATAGTATTGACCCATTGTATTGGACGCATATGCTTTGTAAGTCATCCCATAGTATTACATGTCCCATGGTTTTGACTCATAGTATTGGTGCCTAGACTTAGCCCATGGTTTGTATTGACACATAGTATTGACCCATGGTATTGGTGCCTAGACTTAGTATATAAGTGTGTGTTGAGGCCTATGAAGGCACCGTGAAGTTAATTGTATTGAGCTTGCTCAAAGGAGGTTTCCCCCTCGAAGTGGCCCGTGATCAATATAAAATTGATTCTGAGTTCTATTATTTCTGATATCTCGTGTATTTGCATTAATTAATTATTGCAGGTTCATCACATCTGGTATCAGAGCACTTTCTTGGGCTCGTTGGGTGGAATTTCTGCCAAATTTTTTTTTCGCATCTGTTGCAGCTTCGGATTTGGGAATAATCCCTATCATATTAACTAGGGGAAGTACTTGGGCATGAGCCCTAAAACTCATTGTGAGGAGTACCACAGGAACCCCAAAGTAGCTGGCCCATTGAGAGGACCTACCAGCGAAAAGGGAAACGACCCCTACCTGATTGACTAGTTCCCACCCGTGAGGTAAACCAAGAGCTGTCATTTGTGGAAAAGCGGTTATCAGTTTTACCTGAGCCATGGAGTGAGGGGTATTGCCCCAATACACAAGCCATCAGACAGCATTGGTGGCCGAGTGAAACACCTGAACTGTTAGGAAGCCGTACATACCTGGGGTCCATATGTTCGGATATCCACATCATCTTTTTCAGATCTTGCATGCAAATTAGGGTTTGCATGCAGAATCTAGGGTTTGCATGCACCTGCATGCACTGGCATGCATCCCAGTCACCAGTTTGATGCCTCCAGCACCTTATCCACTTCATTCTAGCACCTGGGAGCCACCTACCACAGAGTTTTAGCCCTCCTAAGCTGAAAGGCACCCACTTCTCACCTACTGCCAGAGAAGGGCACACTTGTTCACCTACCACTGCAGTTTCACTTCAGTTACATTCAGTTAGCTCTAATTCTCCCTGATTTGAGGCTAGTTTCACTCCCGACTGACTGTATCACTTCCGTTGGACCTCCAGTTTGATTAGGTGACTTGTTCTGACTTCAGTTAGCCTCCCATGCACCCCCACTGAGCCTCCAGATCCTATATCAGTGCTACACACTTCAGTTACACTTATTACACTCAGTTAGACTCAGATTGACACCTGGATGACTGGTTGTTGTGATTGATGAGCACCACCGATGATTGATGAGGACTCCTAGATAGAGTCAAGCTACTCCATTCTGTAATTCGAATGACCTCCTTAGGCAATTCGAATTGCTCTGTCATTGTGACAGTTTGTATTGTAATTCATTCACCCTTTCTGGGATATAGAGCACTGCTGCATGTTTTGCACAGTTTTGCACCATATTTTCTATGTTCATCTGTTGTGATTGATTTACTTGTTCATTAGATCTGCTATGACTAATTTTACACCATATCTATTTTCAGTTGAACTGTTGCCGATCACTTCCGCTCCAGATCCAGCCGTTTCAGATCTATTATGGAAGTCATTCCAGATCTAGTTTCCATTTCAGATCCATCCATTTTCGATCCCTTCCACACCAATGTAGATCCATCTGTTGTGGATCCCTTCCGCGCCGCTGTTGTCGATCCATTTCTGAAAAGAAAAAAGAAAAAAAAAATTCTATTTTTCGGCCATATCTCCCTTGTTTCAACTATGTTTTCCCTGAAACTTCACTGAAATCCCTGCAATCCCATTTTGCATATTTCATTCATGAAGACCCTATCCCAAATTCCACTTCCCAAGACCAGAAATCCCACATTTGTCTATTTTTAGGGTTTACCATAACTTCTTCAATTTTCACCCGATTGCCTTCAAATTTTACCATAGAGTTCTCGCTTCTGAAATCCCCATTTTTTGCTTCCCTGTCCCTTAGAAAGTGTCGAAAACCTAGTCAAACCCCAATTACCCCTCCGAGTTTTTCCCAAATCCAAATTTCCCCTTACTAAATAAGCTTGTGTTTGTGTTTTTCTATCCAATTTTCCCCCCCCACAAAAAAATAAATAAATAAATAAATTATTGGTTATGGTTGTCACTCGCACAGGAGCAAACACCATGGAGGAAGCACTTGTAGCCATCCAAACCAAACTCCAAGATCTGGATGAAAAATTTCTCAGCCTCCATCTTCAGCATTCAGCCATGAACAATAACTGATAGCCAGAATCTTTTGCAGCCACCGAGTTCTCTTCTTCCAGCAATTTTCGTGGGCCGAAGCTTGATTTTCCTCGCTTCAATGGTACTGATCCGACTGGATGGATATACCGAGCAGAACAATATTTCAGTCTGCATAATACTTTTGATGTTCAGAAAGTTCCACTTGCATCCTTTCATTTGGAACAGGAAGCCCTTCAATGGTACCGTTGGTACATCAAAGCTCATCCCGAGCCAAACTGGACATATTTTTTCCAACTCCTTTTTCCACGATTTGGTCCTAGTGCTTTTGACGACTTCACAGGAGCACTCACTAAACTTCACCAAACTGGCACAGTGAGAGAGTATCAGATGGAATTTGAGAAACTAGCCAATCACACAGAAGGATTGTCTGATGAATTCTACAGGAGTTGTTTTATCAGTGGTCTCAAGGATGAAATCCGCTCAGAGGTCAAAATTTTTTGTCCCAACACAATGATGGAAGTCCTAGGGTTGGCTAAGCTGGCCGAGGACAAGATCGCAGCTCAACAACGCTCCAAAACCACCTTTGTTCCCTTCAGAAATATGGGTTCCCAACGACCTCCCATCACGCCTGCTCCTCAACCAACTCCTATCAAGCAATTGTCTGAAATAGAGATGCAGGCACGTTGAGAAAAAGGGCTTTGTTATAATTGTGATGCGAAATTCACTCGGGGACATAGATGTGTTCCACAAAAGATCTACCTCTTGGATGTGGATTCTCCGCCTGCCTCAGAACTTGATGAAGAATATCTAGATATAGTAGATGATCAGGTCGACATTCAACACCCACCTGTTGACACCCCATCTCAGGACGACCCACCCGAGATCCCTCTCCATGTTGTAACAGGCGTCACCACCCCACAAACAATGTGAGTCAGGGGATACTTCAATAAGCTCTCTCTTACCATACTCATTGATTCTAGTAGCACTCATAACTTTATTGATCCTCGAATTTCCAAACAGGCTGATTGTTTTGTCCATCCTTGCTCCAACTTTGAAGTCATGGTTGCCAATGGGGGCACCTTACCTTGCAAAGGGAAGTGTCACAATGTGCGTATCTCTATGGAATATTATAACCTGCACTCTCACATGTTTGGCTTATTCTTAGGCGGATGTGATGTGGTTTTGGGGGTTCAATGGTTACGCACACTTGGCCCCATCTTATGGGATTTTGCTGAACTTTGGATGCAGTTTTCAGTCAATGGGGCACAACACAAATTTATGGGCTTACAACCAGGGTCTCTCTGCATCATCAGTTCACATCGCCTAGAAAAAATACATAAGAAGAATTCACATGGTGTCATCGCTCAGCTCCATTCCATTCAGATGCACCCATCAACAATCTCCACTACTTCCTTGGATAGATATGCAGGTGTCTTTGCTGAACCAATGAACTTGTTACCTTCAAGAGACCTTTCCGGTAAGAATTTAGCCGCATCTACCTCTTAGCAGGAAATGATGACTATTTTGCATACAGTCCAGAAGTGGCGGCCATCCCTATTGGGGAATTATTTCTGCATCAAGACTGATCTCCAGAGTCTGGAAACTTTCCTGGACCAATGGGTCTCCTCCCCAACACACCTGAAATGGGTTATCCAACTCATGGGTTATGACTATGCGACCACTTACCAGAAGGGTAAGGACAATATGGTGGAAGATGCTCCTCCTCGCACATTTGATGACCCAGTTTCTCTTACAGCTATTTCTCTGCTTGTTCCAAATTGGTTGCAATCTGTTCAACAGGGCTATCTCTTCTATGAACACCATGCTTCTTCATCAGTAGGTCACTTTGGGTTCCTCAAAATGTATGACTAGGAACAATGTAACTTCTTTTGCCAAGGACTCAAAAGGACAATTCAATAGATGGTGGTTGACTGTGATACTTTCCAAGTCAACAAGGGTGAAACGACCCTCCTTTCAGGACTGCTCGAACCCTTACCCATCCCTCCACAGATTTGGACAACTATTTCTATGGATTTCCTAAAAGCGCTCCAGTGGTATAGTACCACATCTCAAAGGACACCATATGAAGCAGTCTTTGTACATGCACCACCAGTTCTTCTTCCATACACCTTCAGCAGCTCCCCAGTTCAGGCATTGACTCAATTCTTCGAAACCGTGATCAGCTTCTTCTCATTCTGCAGGACAATTTTCACATGGCAAGAATTCGAATGAAACAACAAGCTGATCAGCACCGTTCTGAGCGCACTTTTCACATCGCTGATATGGTTCTTCTTCATCTACAGCCTTCCATGAAATCCTCCCTAAAACTCCAAAGGCGCCAGTGGCTCGGAATGCAACTCGAGGATGCTACAGGGGACCCACTCCTTCAGATTCTGCATCAATTTTCACATCTAAAGCTTTGAGGACAAAGCTTTTTCTAAGGGAGAGGGGATGTTAGGAACCCATGTCTTTACTTTGGTAGTATATTGTTGTTGGACGCATATGCTTTGTAAGTCGTCCCGTAGTATTTGTTGATCCATAGTTTATATTAGCCCATAGTATTGACCCATAGTATTGGACGCATATGCTTTGTAAGTCGTCCCATAGTATTATATGTCCCATGGTTTTGACTCATAGTATTGGCGCCTAGACTTAGCCCATGGTTTGTATTGACACATAGTATTGACCCATGGTATTGGTGCCTAGACTTAGTATATAAGTGTGTTTTGAGGCCTATGAAGGCACCGTGAAGTTAATTGTATTGAGCTTGCTCAAAGGAGGTTGCCCCCTCGAAGTGGCCCGTGATCAATATAAAATTGATTCCGAGTTCTATTATTTCTGATATCTCGTGTATTTGCATTAATTAATTATTGCAGGTTCATCACAGTGTTTGCATGCTCTATTACCTCCCTTTGGTCAGTGAGTACACCTTTTTCTATTTTTAGGAGCTATTTGCATGTTGGTTTTCTGACCACATTTTTTGGTTACTCCACTTACTATAACACAACTGTTATAGTAAGTGTTTTGAGTTTGGTTATTGGCCTGAGTGCCATTATTTTTTATGCTCCCCTCTTGCACACACAGTTGTATTAGGGCTTTTCGAGCTTTCCACTCACCACCACCCTTTAATTTTAATAGACAACCATCACCATTGAGTCCCTGAGACGTTCTTGGCGTTTCTGGGGTGAACCCCCATAATACGGTTCACTTAACACCACTCATCACAGATGAAGAACATTGTCACTCGAATATACATGCCATCAACGTAGAGTCCCATCATCTGATTCTGACGCACCTCATTTCACATATGACTCTAAGGAAGAATCTGAAAATCCCATCTACACCGCACCCACTAGCCACATGGTCGGTACAACTTTAGACACCTTTTTTGAAGGGACTGTTGGCGGAGCATCAAGCACCCTTTCCACTACCATGACCACCACGGTAGTCACAACTACTACACCTCTTTTCGGTATTCCCAACATGGGACCCACACCCACTTTCGGTATGCCCAACATGGGACCCACACCCACCTTAGGCATACCCAATTTGGGACCCACCCCTATCATCACCGCCACCACTCAGATCCCACCAATTACTGGAACCATTCCAAACCCATCTTTGACTCATGTTTCACTTGGGGGCACTGGCCCCTCTTACACATATTTATGTGGAGAGAACATCCCCCTTACACCTAATATCCCCCTTGGGGGCAGTGGCCCAATTCATAAAGCTACCACTAGCACTTATGCCCCACCAACCATGTCACACCCCTCTGCCATTCTACCATTTATGGCTAGTCTTAACTTACCAGACCTGGCAAGGTTGAAAAATGACCCAATTAGACATGACCCTACTTGGCCCCCCATTCCCACAAAACTCCCCTCAGACATCCCAAAGTTTGAAGGGAAGGCTGGAGAAGACCCACAAAATCATGTTATGTCCTTTCACCTATGGTGTTCCTCAAACTCCATAGTCGATGATTCTATTCGACTCCGACTTTTACAAAGAACTTTCACTGGCTCGATAGCCAAACAGTATATTGAGCAGTCCCATGGGACACACCCTTCATTTACATCCCTCGCCTCAACTTTCCTACAGTTCTTTCAACTACCCATATGCTATGATGCAGGAGTAGAAATCCTACTATCTCGTAGACAAAATTCGACCACCCATATCACAGATCATATCCATGAGTGGCGTAAGCGCCGTAGTCTCTGCAACATCAAGCTATACGATCGTATATTCTTGGACTGGTTCCTATAATCCCTCCTTCCACTCATAGCCAAGGACGTGGCTTTTGAATAACCCCAGTCGGAAGAAGAAGCCATTCTAAAAGCATAGCAATTTGATCTGATCTACGCCCAGTGTGGCTACTTGTATACCATTTTACCTGATGCTCCCGGCGGTGATTCCTCCCGGACTAACGCGTCGAGGGCATCCCACACCATCGATGGCATCATTGGACAAGTTGCATCCCACAACCAACCCTTTTCCATTATGCACAATAATACCAGCCCCGATATTTCGCGAGCCACATCTCACTCTAAAGCTACAACTTCATATGCTCCCATGGCCCACCCCCACCACACTCATGGACCCTCATGTCCAGCACAGTGTTATGGTCACGCACCTTCAGCCTATCCACCTCCTGTTGCACCCCCTACATATTACCATCAGCAGGCCACACATGCTCCTATTCACTCACAAGCCCCAGTAGCTTATTACCCACCACATGCAATGCTTGTTGCACCACAACCTCCAATCGCTCAGACTTATCCTCCAAACAAAAACAACGCTACCCCCGCCAACCAAAACCCTAATCGACCACCGAAATAGTGTAAGAACCCCAATTTATAAAAAAACCACCCATGTTCCATATGCAGGGTATATAGCCATTACACACACACTTTCCCCCATTTGGAGCGAGCACGCCAACTGTGGACCAATGATGCCCAACAACAAGGAAATGCTGCATAGCCAACACCACCTCCTCAACCACAACCCATGATATTGCAGAATCCTCTACCTAACCCAGGAGTAGTAAACACCCATCCAATAGATCCCCCACAAGGATCCGCTGCACCACAACAACAAATTACCTATGCTACAACTGATTACCAGCATACGGAGTCAAACACTCACCATTTTATAATGATGTCATCAAATGATATCAACCTCCAAATGCGTCGAAACCAATATGCCCCCACTGCACCTGCAAACATTCTCCCTATGATTGAACAACCAATTCAGAAAGCACCTACATCGTTCGTCTCCACAATCAGACCTGGATTATACTTGGAATCACCTATGACTTCCACATTCCAATCCATCCCACCCCCTTTGAAGATAATCGCGATATCTGATTTGTGCACCCTCTCGCATAACACACAGGTACCAAACCAACAACACCCTTTACTCCCGTAACCACCCTCAGTGCCAACTCACGTAGGATCCACACCAATTCATACTACCCCATTTTTATTTCCCCCTTCAGGTGCCATCAGCACACTAGTCATGGCTACACTTAATCTCCTAGGATTGACATTAGGACTACCTATATGGTACCTACCTTCCCCAACCCCTCCCCCGACACCGAATGTCATTTTACAACCAGTGCAACCCATCAATACTTCTAACTGTCCACCCCCTGGTGTAGCAAACATCCAAAACCGACCACCTCCAACAATGGCCACCGCATCAACATCCAATTATACTCCCCCACCACTTCTCAACACAGGGAGCAGAGGCCCACAAACCTATACCACTGGACCCACCACCCGCACCCCACCAACAACTCCAAAGTTGGCGAAGAATCCCCCAACAATCCGTGTTCCCCCTAAGTGATCTTTGTGCGACGATATAGGCCATGCTACCCATCAATGTCCACAATTAGTAGCACTTCAAGAACACATGAATATGTTGGATGACGACGCTAACATCCCAGTTGTCAAACTAGAACTACCCCCTCAGCCTCACGATAAATCGCTTCGTACCAACTACCCTTGTGCAATATGCTGCATTTATGGTCATTACTCACATCATTGCACTAATCCCCCAGATTACAGAGCAACTCTATATGAACTAAATAATGCCGACCTAGAGATATACCTGCCCCTGATTGAGGAAATATACCCCCAAACATATTCCTCCTTGGAAGAAATTAACACCATTTACATGGTTTCCACTAGAGACCCCTCTATCCGGTCAACCCCTTCTACTGATCCCTCTGACACACATGTTCAACCTTTTCAAATTGACAAGGCAACCACATGTCCACAACATAGGGACAGGCCCAAAACCTCGCCTACTCATCATCAACGTCATTCTCATCGGATATACTGGGGGCATCCACCCCGCAAGGGGAATCCCCCATCATCATATCATCACTCCAGTATGCCACCATGACCCACAATCTCATGGTACACCCCCTTGCCAGCAGTTTCCCAATGCCCTGTTTATCCCTCTCTGAGACAACATCTGCACCACATTGACACCTATGATTTAGGGGGCATAATAGATTACCTCGACCCTAGGATAGGGGGCATGATCAATCATTTTGAACCTTCCCCATCACATCTATCTTAGTATTTCAATGATCCCATTGTTCAAACCAACACATATGTGATCCACAATCACAAACCCCATGCACATAGCATGGGGGCAGGTCATTAACACTGCTCACTTCTTCACATGTGTGATTTCAACCATTTTTTAGGTCACATGTCATTTATATATTTGATTTGATTTGATACACCTAGTATTCTTCCCCCATGGGTCATCATTTCTCCCCACCACTGCATCCTTGGCTTGGTGGGCTCACCTTTATTTGTAGCCATTTTTTAACCTCATTTTTTCCTTTGACCATTCTGGAGTCATTTAACCTCTGTTTTTCCCACCCTTTGCACCGTCGGATTCAGATATTCGTGCCCGTGATGATGCTTAAGATCATTTCTCGCTCTCACCACCATATTTTTTGGGCATCTTTTCACATGTCTGTCGTCGCCTCGGTTTGCGTGCCACATCAGCCATTACCCAATTTTGACATTCTTTTTATCATTGGATTCAATTTTCTGGGCTCATGATGATGCTTGGGATCATTTCTCGCTCTCACCAGAAACCTTTTTTGACATTGTGCCTTCACACCTTGCCGCCTAGATTTGCGTGCCACATTAGCAGCTGTCGAATTTTACAAAATTTGTGCATCACAAGTTATACATGATCCCTTCACTCTATCCATACTGCAATTAAGGTGTTGTTTCACCATCATTCATCAACCTGCAAGGAGGCCCCATCAGTGTTCCTCACCCACTGTTGTTCTTGGATCACATACTTGTCCCTCGATTGAACACTTCCTCCTTGCTAAGCCACTACTTTTGTTCGGTATAGTTTTATCCCTTTTTCGGGCCGAGCAACTCTTTTACGAAAAAGGAACTTAGGGAGTTTATGTTAAGCTCTTTTCTGACTCCTGAAACAATGAAAAGATCACCGAGCAATCTTGCTTCCTTTCATGCTCGTTAAACGTATTTGAAAGGGCGTCTACCTGGTATAAGTTTACCCCTTTTCCGGACCTTGTAGA
Source organism: Larix kaempferi (assembly GCA_027924585.1). NCBI lineage: Eukaryota > Viridiplantae > Streptophyta > Pinopsida > Pinales > Pinaceae > Larix > Larix kaempferi. Next base: position 305,840 of record BSBM01000056.1, read on the forward strand.
CTTATTATGAAAAAGAAATACTCTAGTCACATCAGCTAGAAGAGTTCTCCATTTGCATCATTTTATACTTTTTCAGGCCTTGGAGACTAACATACGAAAAAGAACACCAGTGGAGTCTACTTACCGCTTTTAGACTCTCTAAAATTGAAAGCAACCACAAGCAATCACCATCTTGGGCTCGTATAAATCCACAGGATGGTACTCCTCCACCAATTCAAAGTCTTCTTATCATTTTCAGACTCCTTAAAAATGAAAGCACTCATGAGCATGAACAGTCCTGGGCTCGCATAAATACACAGGATAATACCATTTTTTAGCACACTTTTAGTCCTTCTTGGAGCTCATTGAAACCACGAAGAAGGCCCCAATAGTGCTTTTCGGCACCACAACATATCATGTCTACTCACATGGTAGCTTCCCCATTATGGTTGCCTTTATTCAAAGTATTCTGCAGTATGTCACCCTGAGAGTCTCCCAATAGCATCCATCAGCTTGTCCCCCAGAGTCACTCCAGTCTATAATACATACCCCTGATCCCTTAAGCTATGATCCCCACACCTAAAATTCAATTTCATATGCTGCCAGGTCAACCATGTCATCATGCTCTGAACAAATAAAGTCTGAGTCCACCCAATCTATGACCCCAGTTATTCCCCATCCCCACAGTATGTCATTCTTACCATCAGTACTATCACACTTTAGTTGTACACCTCGTGCTCCTATCAAGGAAACATCATTTCCTTGGTAGTTTCCAGTCTTCCTCTTTCGATGCCAACCAAAACTATTCCAGAGGATAGACCCAGAGGTCCCTATGCCTTGGACTCATCACCATCAATGATGAGTACCTACAGATCATTTTGAAAGGAGTCCTCGGTGCCTCTCTAAATGATTGTTGCTCACATGCTTGACGTCAATACCATGTTCGCATCGTTGAGACTCGTACAGGGTATTGGTCCTTTTAGTTATGTTTTGAAGACCCCATATATCACTTGACTCTACCACATTTATGAGTCTAATTGAGGAAACAACTAGTTAAATTTTCCTATAGATATCTGGGCTGCGCTTGGAAACAATATTTAGAAGTACCCCAGTTTTTATACTCTCTTGAGTATACAATTCCATATACTTTTCAGAAGTTGGCTCACATTCATTGAGTCCCTACAGATGTTGGACACCTTCAGATTCAACAGTTCATCAACCCTTCTGACACCTTATTCATAATGGTTGTTGCTCTTTTCCAGTGTATCAGTCTTTCAAATCAGTCATGGTATGACCATGATAATGTCCCAGCATTGTGTCCCCTCTGGACCATTATGATGTACCAGCATATTTTTATGTATTATTCAGGTCCCCCTTCTTGGGCCTAATTGTTATGTATATGTCTTGATACGAGCATGGGTATGCCCGCCTCATCCATTATCAAAGATTATTCCTCATTAATTTTGAGGACATGTATTTTTCAGTTTGTGCAGTTTAGTAGGGTCCAGTGTTCCAGTCTCCAATCACTCTCTTCTCTCCTCCAAACCCAAGGAAAAAGACAAAATAAATATGATGTCTATCGGCCATACGATGAGCTCCTGCCCTCACACATCAGGGGGCAATTTGTTAACACCCAAAAAGTGCTCACTAGCTCATTCCCTTATTCACATGACCCATTTGTCCACTTTTTCCACCATTTGAGGTTCTAAAACCTTCAAAAGGTCACCAAAAAGACCAAAACCCATCTTTTTCCACTCAAAATATGTAATTTTCCTCAAAAAATACAAAAAACCCTCAAAAGGGGTCCAAAATTCCCAAAAAATATTAAAAGGGAATAAAAATATAAAATATATTCAAAAAAGGAAAAAGAGGGAAAAATAAACCTAAACCATTTTGGTCAATACCATTGGTTTCCTTAAACCATAATGGTATTCCCCATCACCAAAAAACTATAAAAAGGTGATAGGGGCTCCTCACTATTCATCCACATTCATCCTATCCTCATGCTTCCAAATTCACTCCTGAGAGCCCTAGCCTCACTTTTGAGTTTGAAGATCCCCATTAGAGCATTGGAGAAGAAGAGACCAGTGGACCATTGGAGCATCTCAACCTTGGAGCTACTCAAACTCACCATCCTCACCATTTGAGGTAATACAAAAGATCAATTTTTTTATTTCTTATTTCTCTCATAGATCTCATTGTTTATTGTTCTTAAATCTAGTTTTTATTTGTTTGCACATGTTAGATCAAATTTACTGTTATTTACATTTGTTTTTACTTTTACATTGAAACTGTTGCTACTAGTTAGCAGGTGCTCTTTAGCACTAGCTTGGGAGAAATCCCAAGCAACAGTTTTTGGCAACTCCGCTGGTTTTTGAACTTTGAATATTTGATTTAGATCTATATTTTAGTTGTTTTTTTCCTTTAATGTTGTAGATCTGCCATATTAGTCAACCCCTTGCTTGCTGCCCTAGCCTATGGCCTGTTCTGCAACCTAAAATAGCCCAAAATTTCAATTTTTGGGTTCATTTTTCTGTAACGTTTTATGTTCGTCGCATCGCGGCTTTCGGCCCCGACAGTCGCGATTCACATCGTGGCTTTCAACTTGTTTTCCGCGCTCCACATCGCGGCTTTCAGCCTATTTTCCGTGCTCCACATCACGGATTTTAGCCCGAAAGCTGCAATTTTCATCGCGGGTTTTGCCACAGACACCCGCGATCTAATCTTCTGACAGCGTGACTCAATTTTCAAATGCTCATATCTCCCTCTCCTGAACTCCCTTTGAGACGATTTTTTTTTTAAATTGGGTCTCTTCAACAAGGAATCCAAATATCCTATTATATTTAAGAAATGTTTCATAGAAGTTTCTCTAATTTTTTATTTCAGTATTACTTATCATTTCAGTTCACCCTCTACCCATTGCAATCGGACCTCTCATACTCTATTTTCTGCTCATAGCACTTTTGCTTACTTTTGGCTTGTTGTAGCACTTGATAGACTCTTGTCTGCATGCATTGCTATCTCTTTCATCATATTTTTAGTAGGCTTATTTACTTGCACCCATTTTGCTAGCTGCACTTTTATGCTATTTGCTTTACCTTTACATTTTAAAGAATTTCACATATTTTTTGAAAAGTTTTTAAAGCATTTACATTTAAAAAGTTTTTAAGAGAATTTACATTTAAATCATTTTCCATATTTACATTGCTGTCTATTTTTCAAGTTGAAATCCTTATTTTAATTTGTGAATTTTTCGCCCAAGTGAGGCATCTTTGTTTTAAATACATAACCACACCATCACACAATCTATCACAATAAATCCAAGTGAGCCTTAAAATTCTCTTAACTCAACAAACATTCTAACCGCATTTGGGGAACACCAAAAGAATATTGTAGTTAGGTAGGACTGAGGGGATAAGTATCCAAATAACACCCCTTACTCACTTACATTTTGAGACATAGTGGTTGACATTTAGGGTACCAAAATCCCTATAATTGTTCAATTTTTTTTCTAATAGTGGATTTTTAAATTTCAACAAATTATAAGGTATATGTTTATGTTTTTTAATTTTTTATAAATTATTAAATTAAAAAATCCCTTAAACTAATATGTCATGTGCTAGTGCAGCACTTTAGGGGCATAAATTAATGAAATTGATGTTTTTTTTTATATTAGTTTGTAGAGCTCTCTTTCCTCTAACTCGCCATATATATTTTTTGAGAAATAGTGAAGTTATTCAAAATTTATAGCACAAACAATGGAGCAATGTATATTGGAATCATGGCATGTGTCACTTGATATTTAAAAAAAAAACATTTTTACAGAAGAATTATATATATATGAAATATGTAGAAACTATTCTATTATATTCTTCAATTTCAATGAAAGTTAGTATGTTATGCATAGCTTAAACCACCATTGAAATCCAACAATTGACAAAGTTCTGGAAAAAAAACTAATAGCCATGATTTATTTCGTCTTGGCCAATAGGTTCGTTAGTTCGAACCTAATTCCGAACTAGTAAAAAAGGTTTGAAATATTTTTTTAGCGGACAAATTTTGAATTTAAAATTACGCATATGTGTTAAATGTTACTAGGGTTAGAGAGAGAGGGGGGGGTTAGGGAGCAAGAGAAAGATAAGGGGGGGAGGGTGGGTTAGGGAAAAGAGGAGAGACGGTGGGATTAGGGAAAGGTGGGAGTTAGGGAAATGTGTTCATGTGCCTCTGTCTCTCCCTTCCTCCCTAACCCACCCTCTCTATCTCGTCCATTCAGACAAAGGGGAGGTTAGGGAGAGCGAATGTGATAGAGAGTGTGGGTTAAGGAGGGAGGGAGAACTAGAGACACATAAGAAAATAGAGAGACAAAGAGAGGGGGGGTTAGAGAGAGAGGAAGAGATAAAGAGTGTGGGTTAGGGAAAGGTGAGATAGGAGAGAGAGAGAGGGGCGGAAGTGGAGTTATAGAGGCAGGGGTAGGGAAAGGTGGGGTTGGAGAGGGAGAGGGAGAGGGAGGGGAAGGTTTAGGAAGAGAGGGAGAGATATAAGTGCGGTGAGGGAAAGGATGAGAGAGAAGGGGGGAGGGGGGTTAGGGAAATATGGGGTTTAAGAGAGAGAGGGGGGAGGGTTAGGGAGAGAGGGAGAAATATAGGGGTTTTAGGGAAAGTTGGGGTTGAAGAGAGAGAGGGGGGGGAGAGTTAGGGAGAGAGGGAAAAATAGATGGGGGTTAGGGAAAGGATGAGGGAGAAGGAGTAGGGGGGATAGGGAAAGATGGGGTTGGAAAGGGAGAGGGGAGGAGGGGGGTTGGGTGGAGAGGAAGAGAGAGGGGGGTTGGAGAGACATAGAGATGAGATGCGGATGGGTTGATATATATATATATATAAGGGGGTTATGGTTTAGGGGTGGGGAGGAAGAGAGAGGGGGGTTGGAGAGATAGAGAGATGAGATGTGAGGGGGTCGAGAGAGAGAGAGAGAGAGAAAGGGTGGTTAGGTATAGAGAGAGAGATGTAGGGGTTGTGAGAGAGAAATATAGAAGGGGGTTAGAGTTTAGGGTAAAAGAGAGGGGGTGGGGTTAGAGAGAGGGTGGGCAGGGTTAAGGACCAGGGGGGAAAAGAGAGAGGGGGGGGGAGGGGAGGGAGGGAAGGAGGGTTTAGAGAGATAGATAAATAAGGGGTATTCAAGAGAGAAGAAGACAGAGGAGGGTTTGATAGAGAGGGAGAGAGGGAGAGTTACAGGGTGGTTACTCAAAGGAGGAGAGAGGGGGGGTTATAGAGATGGATGGTGTGTTTGGAAAATGTGGGTGTTATGGAAATGTGTTTATCTATCTTTGTCTCTCCCTTCCTCTATAAAACACCCTCTATAACCCACCCTCTCTATCATGTCTTCTCTCTGAGGGAGAGACAGAGGGGGGGTTAGGGAGAGAGGATGAGATAGAGAAGACGGGTTATAAAGGAAGGGAGAGACATAGACACATAAAGAGATAGAGAGACATAGGGGGGTTAGGGAGAGAGGAAAGGATAGAGAGGGTGGGTTAGGAGAGAGAGAGAGAGCGAGGGGGTGTGGGGTTATAAAGGCATAAGGGTTTTAGGAAAAGGTGGGGTTTGAGAGAGAGAGGGGGGAGGTAGGGATCAGGGGATGGGGTTATAGAGGAGGGGATAGGGTAAGGGATCGGGGGGGAAAGGAGAGAGGAAGATATAGGGGGAAGGGGAGGGAGGGAGGGAGTGTTTATAGAGATATATAAATAAGGGGGATTGGGGAGAAGGGAAGAAAGAGGCAGCGTTGGGAGAGAGGGAGAGAGGGAGAGTTACAGAGTGGTTAGGGAAAGAAGGAGAGAGAGGGGGGGTTAAAGAGATGTATGGGGTGTTCAGAAAATGTGGATGTTATGGAACTATTTTTATGTGTCTTTGTATCTACCTCCCTCTATAACCCACCCTCTGTAAACCACCCTCTCCATCATGTCTTCTCTCTAAGGGAGAGATAGAGGGGGGGGGTTAGGGAGAATGGATGAGATAGAGAATATGGGTTAGAAATGGAGGGAGAGACATAGAAACATAAAGATATAGAGAGACAAATATAGGGGGTTAGGGAGAGAGGAATTGATAGAGGGGTGGGTTAGGGGGGAGAGAGAGAGAGAGAGAGAGTGTGTGGGGTTATAAAGGGATAAGGGGTTTAGGAAAATTTTGGGTTGGAGAGAGGGGGGGGGAGGTTAGGGAGAGAGGAAGATATAGAGGGGGGGTTAAGGAAAGGAGGAGAGAGAGGGTAGGGGTTGTTGTTATAGTGGGGGAGGGGGGTTAGTGAAAGGTGGGGTTAGAGAGAGAGGGGTGGGAGGGAGAGAGGGAGGTTAGGTGGAGAGGAAGAGATAGGGTGGTTGGGGAGACAGTGATATGGGATGTAGGGGGTTGAGAGAGAGTGGGTGTTTAGGGATAAATAGAGAGATGGGAGTGTTGAGAGAGAGAGAGAGAGAGTGGGTGGTTAGGGATAGAGAGAGAGATGGGGGGTTGAGAGAGAGAGAGAAGGCGGTTAGGTTTTAGGGAAAGAAAGAGGGGGTTAGGTATAGAGAGAGAGGGGGGTATGGTTAGATATCATAGGGAGAGAGAGAGAGAGAGGGGGGGGGTTAGAGAGATAGAGAAAGGAGGTGGGTTAGGGAGAGAGGCAGAGAGAGGGGGGTTGGGAGAGAGGGAGAGTATTACAGAGAGAGGGGTTAGGGAAAGGAGGAGAGAAAGGGTGTATAGTTATAGAGAGGGAGGGTTTAGGGAAATGTGTTTATGTGTCTCTGTCTCTTCCTCCCTACCTAACCCACTCTCTATATCTTGCACACTCTTTATAGAGCGAGAGATAGAGGGGGGGTTAGGGAGAGCAGACGAGATAGAGAGGGTGGGTTAAGGAGAGAGGGACAGATAGAGACACATAAATAGACATATAGATAAAGAGAGGGGGGTTAGGGAGATAAAAAGAGATAGAGAGGGTGGGTTAGAGAGAGAGAGAGAGATTGGGGGGTTAAGCAGAGGGAGGGAGAGATGGGGATCTTAGGGAAGAGGAAGAGAGAGAAATAGTTGGGAGAGAGAGAGAGGAATGATGTATGATAGAGAAAACTCCTATGCGTTATAACACATGTGTTTTTCCTATGATATAATAAGACTTCCCAATAATGTTTCATTGGCACCTAACTTCTATAAAAACCAATGGTTTTGCATTGATTACCCATAATGCATGTGCATTATAAAACACATATTATGCATTATAAAACTATTATGTGTAACTTATAAAGCATATGCATTATAACACAAATGCATTTTTTATGTATAAAAAAATTGTAGTGCAAGATATATGGCTACTTCTTCCTTTTGCAAGAAACAAAAATGCAGGAAACTATCACAACAAGCTTGATGATAGTGGAGCTTTGTTTCTACCACACCAATTCAAAGGATTCTATAAAAGGATCCAAATACCAATTCAAAAAAATTATTTACAAGGATCCAAATACCAATTAAGAAGGATTTTCATACCAATTAAGAGTGATTCTTATACCAATTGTCAAAGATTATTCACAAGGATTCTCATACCAATTGTCTAGGATTATTCACAAGGATTCTCGTACCAATTGTCAAGGATTATTCACAAATATTTTAATACAAGGATTCTCATACCATCTCTACATCCTTTTGTCATACTAATTCACAGGGAGCAAACAATATTTCATTGTATTCAATGGGAAATGTTCCTAATAGAGAGAGAAAATCATCAAGGAAGGAACTTACATCAGAGAAAATAGAACAAGAAAATGAAAAAAAAGAGAAAGGTCATAAAATCGTAGGAATTCAATCGGTGACAACATAATTAGACCTACACCTCATCCACAATTGAAGAGTAGGAATTCAAAGGGAGATACAAGGAATGATACCTCACAACAAGAGTAAAAGCGGTGGATTATGATAGTGGACACACCATTTTTGGAATCCATCCCCATTGTTTCAACAAATGTGACAACTATTGATGCTACACTGATCCACAATTCATTTCAGATTTCAATGGATGAAACAACATGTGTTGCATCCAATCCTAGTTCCTCAACACCTCGGGTAGAATCACAACTATATGATAGAAATGCTGAGAATGATTATCAATTGTTAAAAGAAGCTAGTTATTGGGAATATCACCACAATGAGATATTATTTTTTGAACACCTTCCTAAAGAGTTTAATGAAGGTGTTCCTAACATTGTAGATGGTTTTTTCCCACAACCCAACAATGTGGTTCAATATCCCAGTCAAATTTTCCATTGTACAACAGTTGATGTCAACGTCACTCCAGCTATTAATGACTTACCAAGGCTTTCACATTGGAAGAAAAGTAATCCTAAACTCATACAAGTGGATGAAAGTTCCTTGCCTTCCATGAAAGGTAAGATACCTCAATTCACTATCAAACGTCATTGTTCACAAATTATTAAGCAATATTTATAACCCAAATCTTATGCAAATAAATGCCAAATATTTTTAAGTTTGCTAAAATATAGGTGTTTTTCAATAGTTAGAATAAAATTGGGCATAAAAACATTGAAAAATACATAATAAAGTAGTCACATAGTAAAATATATTTTCAAAGCATTCACATCAATTGGTAAAAAATCTTGTTCACAAGAGTGTAATGTAGCTCACCATGTATTGGCTACATCAGTTGTAAGTAGAAGCACAATTGTAAGGGAGGGAGGGAGAGGTTGAGGGTTTAGAGAGATAGATAAAGGAGGGGGTTTAGGGATATGGTAAAAGAGAGGGTGTATTGGGAGAGAGGGTTTCGCATCCCCATCCCTCAATCCGATCAGCAGAAGGGGACATTAACTGAATCTAGTATTAAACTTTCACCCCATAATCATAATATAAATTTATAACATCTAAAATGTGTGTGTATATATGTAAATATTAAAAAAGTGGAAATAAATTCAATCCATGCACCCATAGAATGAAATTACAAGCATAAGTATCACAAGAATATAAATAAAATCATTATACATCATATACAAAGAGAATACTTATCTTTAACAAAGAGTATCCAAGCAACTAGCTATGTAAGAGTGATTTTCCACCCAATCGTAGGCACTCTATCCATCATATACTATTTATCCTGAGAAGCCACCCACAAAATGGGCTATGAGGCCACCAGGGCGAAGGAAACACCTACAAGCTTCTCTCTCTCAGCCCACAATCCGTTTTTATCTCTATGCTTAGCCAAATTCTCATCCAAATATCTATAGAGATATCACTCAACCATTACAACCATGGAACTCTTTCCAACTGCCCCACACAACACAAGGAAGGAATTCCCCTTCACTGATCCACGGTTCCCTCATGAAATCCAACCCTTACAGTGCTTCCAATGTGTGTAGTAAGAGAACAATTTGTTGTATGTTGTTGGAGAAACTCCTGTAGCATAAATTAGGGCTTATCAAGAATCTATGAGTAGAAAAACACAATGGTTAAGGGTTCTGTTAATTTTTTAGCATTAATTCAATATACTCTAGGATCTTTACTGAGAGAATAACATGTACAGCATATCAATCATATCCAACATGTCAATCACAACAAGAGGCAAACATAAGAGACAATAGACACATAGAGTTTCCGTGGGGAAAACCCTAAGGTAAAAAACCCCACAACTTCCTTAGAGATAGATAGAGAAATAATACAACCAAAGTACAACCCAAGTACAAGAGATAGTCTTCTCCTAGCAGATGATCCTCCTCCTCACATGTGCGCCACTTTCCGAGTGATGTAGAAGTGAGTAATGAGATATCCAAATAGAGATCTCCCGATCTCTATTTATACTTGTCCTATCCTGCCCAATAAACTAATGGGGATGACTTGTCTAGCTTAGCCTAATAACCCATGGTTAACTTAATCAGAGTCGATCCCACACATGGTGGTCTAATAACCCATCGAAAATTTACGACACTTGCGACACTTGTCAATACAAATGACAACACTTCCTTATAAAGGAATAACACATCTCTATAGGAATACAATATACATAGATGAAATACATAGGTGAAATACATTCCGAAGTTACATATACATCAACACTCCCTCTTAACTAGGAAGGTATTTCTCGACACAGATCTGCTAGCACAAGTCTTCTTCTCTGAATCATCATCAGTGAATCATCGTCGTCATCACTGCTGCTACTATCTCAATCAATCTATGAATCTACTCATCATAGGGAGTTCTACAGAGCCAGTCCTTTTTCATACTGGATGTAGGCCCACCACCTTCAGGTCTTCATCATCACTGGCCATACTGTGGAATTCTCAAAACTTATTACATGAGTCACAAAACCTCGCAAGAGCATCCCAGGCTGTTATGGGCACACAGCTCCGACCTATAGGATCTCCCAAGGACATATTACATGTGACCCCACCACAAAACCTCGCAAGAGCATCCCAGGATGTTATGGGCACACAGCTCCGACCTATAGGATCTCCCAGGGAACTATTATATGTGGTCACCACAAAACCTTGCAAGAGCATCCCAAGATGTTATGGGGACACAGCTACGACCTATAGGATCTCCCAGGGCACTATTATATGTGGTCACGGAAAAACCTCACAAGAGAATCTTAGGCTGTTACGGGCACACAACTTCGACCTATAGGATCTCCCAGGGTGCTATTATATGCCATAGGACAAAACCTTGAAAGAGCATCCCAGGATGTTATGGGCACACAGCTCTGACCTATAGGATCTCCCAGGGCACTATTATATGTCCTCTCAGAGAAATTCCTTGAAAGAGCATCCCAGGCTGTTATCGGCACACAACTCCGACCTATAGGATCTCCCAGGTCAACTTACATGCTCATCTGCACAACCTATTACACGGCCATAGAGTATCATCCTGATACTCACCATACATCATCCTGATGTACACATGATCATCCTGATCATCATCACTGCATCGTCCTGATGCATGTCATCTGGATCAACATCCTGAATCTCATCATCTATGATCATCGTAATCATACAATGCATCCATCTGATGCATACACAGTATCTTCCTGATACATATTATCATACATGATCTACTGATCATACAATGTATCCACCTGATACATATACAAACACATGATCCACTTGATCATACCTGATACATATCAACATACATGATCTACCTGATCATACAATGTATCCTCCTGATACATCTACAGATACATACACATGATCCAACTGATCATATCCAGCATCCAACATGATGCATACATACATACATATAAATGATCCAATTGATCATATCCAACATCCAACATGATGCATAAATACATACATATAAATGATCCAACTGATCATATCCAACATCCAACATGATGCATACATACATACATATAAATGATCCAACTGATCACACAGAGCAAAAACTAGAACATCGTCCTGATGCTCATTATCCAGCGCTTATATCCACAGCCATGGGAAGGATCCTCCTCTCACCATGCTTGGAATGGCTCCAGCAAATGTGTCCATCACTTCTTCCTTGAAGTGTCGTCAATCTAAAGAACACAAAACCTCTCTCTAAAGTACTCGAACTACACTCTGGCTTGTGGTTTCGTCAGTGCATCCGCAACCTGCTCATCCATCGCAACATACAGGAGCTTCACTACTCCTCTCTGCACCATATCCCTGATATAGTGATATTTGATCTCAATGTGCTTAGACCTATCGTGGAACACCGGGTTCTCAGACAACTTCACACAACTCTGGTTGTCACAAAAGATACCAATAGCATCCAACGGGAGATCAAATAACTTAGACAATAGCTTCCGGAGCCATACTTCCTCACAACTAGCCGAACAAGTTGTAGCATACTTTGCTTTGGATGTACTCAGTGCTACGCAGGACTGCTTCCTACCAAACCAAGAGATCACACCTGATCCCATACTGAAGTAGCACCCAAATGTGCTCTTCCTATCTGCAGCACTGCCCACCCAGTCCGAATCAACATAACCTTCCAGGTTAAAATTCTTATTTGCATCATACTTGAGCCCATAATCAATTGTACCCTTCAGGTACCTCAGAATATGGTTTACAGCAACCAGGTGAACACCCTTGGGATCTATCGGGAACTAGCTCAATGTGTTCACCACAAAGCAAATATATGGTCTCGTGTTCATCAGGTACATCAAGGACCCAATCATCTAACAATACACTGTGACATCAACCAGATCAGATGAAGCATCACACAGAACTTTAAGGTTCGATTCCATAGGTGTGGCCATGGCCTTGCAGTCCATCATCCTGAACCTCTTCAGGATCTCCACTGCCTACTTCCCTTGTCCAAGGAAGATTCCATATGTACTCTACCACAACTCCATGCCTAGAAAATAATGCATCATCCCCAAGTCCTTCATCTCGAACTCGGCTGCAAGCTTCCTCTTGGTATCGGTAATCAAACTATCATTACCTATTACAAACAGATCATCTACATACAACAGTAGTATCACAGGATTGCCTTCCTCAAACTTGTAGTAAAGGTTGGAATCCACTTTACTCTTGGTAAAGCCCAAACTGGATAGAAAGATGTCTATCATACCATACCAAGTCCTAGGAGCTTGCTTCAAGCCATACAAGTCTTTCTTCAACCTGCACACATATGACTTCCTGTCATGTGTCTCGAAACCAAGTGGCTACTCCACATATACTTCCTCCTTGACTACACCATTCAAGAAAGCAGTCTTGACATCCATCTGGTGTATCTTCCATTTCATCACTGAAGCCAGAGCAAGTACTGATCTAATGGAAGTGTATCTGGCTACAGGAGCAAAAGTTTCTTCATAGTCAATTCCTTCTTTATGGGAGAAGCCATGAGCTACAAATCTCGCTTTGTATTTCTCTATGCTGCCATCTGCAACATGCTTGATCTTGTAGATCCATTTGGAAGTCACAACAGACTTCCCATCAGGTCTTGGGACCACATCCCAAACATCATTCTTCATGATCGACTGATATTACTCGACCATGGAATCCTTCCATTCTTTCTTTTCCACTGCCTCTTCATAACTGGAAGGTTCTTTGTTCATAATATCACAGAGTAAAGCAACATAGTTGGTATGTGATCTAGTTCTCTTCTTTTCTTTGTGTTCTTCTTTTGGAATGCCATATCTTTCTACATCTTGAATGAACTCTCTAGCCCATGCAGGTTTCCTCTTGTGAGAGTCCTTCTCATGAGGTGGATCTACAGGTTCTTGAGGATCTTCAATTTCACGATTAGTGTCTGGAATTGCTTCAGTCATGGTAGTGTCTTGAAATCTGGTTTCTTTTTCTTCATGATCTTCAATGGGTGTCTTCCTTGATTTGATGAATGCTGAATTTTCATCAAATGTTACATCCCTGCTGACATCAATCTTCTTGAACCCTGGAAAGTATATTTTGTAAGCCTTCGAGCTTTATCTGTAACCCACAAAGATACCCTTCTTTCTTGAAGGATCTAGCTTGATCCTCTTTTCCTTTGGGACATGAGTGTATACTGGACAACCAAATATTCTGAGATGGCCGACTTCAGGTTTATTACCACAGAAAACCTATTATGGTGTCTTGTTGTCCAATATCTTGTGTGGTGTTATATTCTGCACATATACAGTTGTCCTGGCTACTTCTGCCCATAGATGCATAGGTAGATCCTAGTCATGCAGCATTTCCCATGCTGCTTCCATGATTGTTCGATTCTTCCTTTATGCAACTCCATTCTGTTGTGGATTGTAAGGAGCAGTCAACTCCCTCTTAATCCCTAAATCATTGCATTATAACTTCTTGAAATCTCCTTAAGTGAATTCTCTGATATTGTCGGATCTGAAGGTCTTGATCTTCTTATGAGTTTGATTTTCCATCAAGGATTTGAATTCCTTGAACTTATCAAACACTTCATCCTTGTTCTTCAATAAGTAAACCCAAGTCTTCTTGGAGAAGTCATCAATGAAAGAGACATAGTAAACATACCCACTCAGAGAATTGGATGACATCGGACCACATACATCAGAGTGGATGATTTCCAAGATTCCTTTTGCCTTGCTTTCACTTCTTGGAAATGCTTTCTTTATGTTCTTTCCTTTTGCACATCCTTTGCAAACACCTTCATGCTTTGTCTTGATTTCAAGAAGACCCTCTATAGCTTTGATTGCAATTGGTAGTTCTCTATAGTGCACATGAGCAAGCCTTTTATGCCAAAGTTCACTTGGCTCCATGGATTCATGTACCATGGCATGTTCAGGTTGTCCCTTTAATTTATACAATCCTCCCTCTTGCTCTCCAATCACCACTGTATCATTTATAGTTTTACCTTTTGGCCACATTAGGACTTGGCCATCTACAAATGCAACCCGCATGCCTTTTGCATCCAATGCAGATATGGAGAGTAAGTTTTTCTTGAGCCTAGGTACATACAAAACATCTTTCATCTTCAAAGACTTCCCAGAGTCTAGGTTGTAGGAGGCTTCACTACTTCCCTTGATAGGGTATCTTTCACCTTCTGGGGTGAGTCATGTTTAGATAGATTTACAAAAGATTCTTTAAACCCAGTCATGTGTTTGGAAGGCCCACTATCAACAAGACAATCATTACAACCATGAGAGATAGTACCTATGAGAGCAAATATTAGAACATATTCATCTTCGCTTGATGAGTCATCACTTTCTGCTCTAGCCTTCTTCCTGGGGGATTCATCATCCTCGGTAGCATGAGCATGATATTTCCTTTTGTTATTCTTCTTCTTATTGTTGAAGTTGTTGTTTTTGTTGTCTCTTTTGTTCTTGGGACAATCTGTAGCAAAGTGACCCTTCTCATTACATGTGAAGCATCTTAGATCCTTCTTATTATTTTGATGATAGTGAGTGGATCTCTTGTGCTGAGAGTGCTCCTTCTTAGGCTTGCTTCTTTTGGTGTGAGCTGTGAGAGCTTGCTCTTGACTTCCCGTCTTTTCTTCTCGGGTTACGAGCCTAGACTCTTCTTGTGAACATTCCTTCCACAATCTACTGAAGGAGATCAATTTCCTTCTTGCACAAATCCCTTGAATAAAGGAATCCCATGACCTAGGAAGGCCATTCAGAGTGGTCATGACAATTTCACCATTCTCCACCATTTCATCCATAGCTTCAAGTTGTTCCTTGATCTGAGAGACCTTGGAGAAATAGGATTGAATGGTCTCTCCATTATGAAGCTTTACCCCTTTCAATTGATTCCACAAAGTCATCTTCTAATTTATGTTCTTCCCTTCAAACAGCTTGGTCAAAGAGTCAAACATAGCCTTGGGTGTCTTTAGAGCTGACACATGTAGAATGAGGTGGTCTTTAATGGAATCAACAATGATCCTCTTTTCCTTGACCAAATTCTTCTTATGTAAGGCCTTAGCCTCTTCTTCCTCTGTGACACGGACCTCTTCCCTTATGTAAGTATCCAATTCATTTTCTTACAGGATTAACCCAATCCTATACTTCCAGGCTCGGAAGTTATCATCCCCTTCAAGCTTATCCTCAAGCTTGGTGTGGTGAGACATCTTTAAAGAGTACTTCAAATGTAAATAGAAAAGATTTAGGTCTTACCACTTGATTTGCAGAAATCCAGATCTGGAGCTGAACTAGGGTTTGTTAAAGAAACCCTAAAAATTCAAAATATGAATTTCAACTTTCTGAAAGGATAGAAAGATGCACCTTGATGAGATTATCAGCCCGGTATACTTAGAATTTTAGTTTTGCAAAGTTTCACCCTTCAAAAATGCCTTTTAGTCTTCCCGGATTCACTCGGGAGGACCCTGAATTAGGGTTTGAGTTTCCCGGAGATTTACCAAGCCAAAAATCTCGATCCAAAGCTCTAAACTTTGATTTTTTCAAGGAGCTTCCAGCTATGTATTCAGATTTTAGAAATTCCTATTTGTGTGGAAACCCTAATGTTTAGAGCCAAAACTGAAAGTGCTCAGAATTGAATTCTGATTGGACAGAAAGATTCACCTTGCTGAGGAGAGTCAATCTATCATATTACTTTTCCAAAATATGTGGAGAGAAACCCAATAAACAAGAAACCCTAGTTTCCACCACTGCACAATGTCTTCTTCTCAGGGAAGCTCTGATACCATGTTAATTTTTGAGCATTAATTCAATATACTCTAGGATCTTTAATGAGAGAATAACATGTACAACATATCAACCATATCAAGCATGTCAATCATGTCAATCACAACAAGAGGCAAACATAAGAGACAATAGACACATAGAGTTTCCATGGGGAAAACCCTAAGGTAAAAAACCCCACAACTTCCTTAGAGATAGATAGAGCAATAATACAACCAAAGTACAACCCAAGTACAAGAGATAGTATTCTTATAGCATATGATCCTCCTCCTCACATGTGCACCACTTTCCGAGTGATGTAGAAGTGAGTAATGAGATATCCAAATAGAGATCTCTCGATCTCTATTTATACTTGTCCTATCCTGTCCAATAAACTAATGGGGTCGACTTGTCTAGCTTATCCTAATAACCCATGGTTAACTTGATCAGGGCTGACCCCACACATGGTGGTCTAATAACCCATCGACAAGTTACGACACTTGCGACACTTGTCAATACAAATGACGACACTTCCTTATAGAGGAATAACACATTTCTATAGGAGTACAATATACATAGATGAAATACATAGGTGAAATACATTCTGAATTTACATATACATCAACAGGTTCTTATATTTCCCAACCTGTATGCTCACCTACATCCATCTATTTCTCCTTCAAATCTATGTCTTTCTCTCTAAATTCAATTTTTTGGGTTAAAAATATTCTGGTAACGATCATGAACAACAATAGGAATCTCTACGTAGTGTAGAAGTATGCATGAGGGAATGATATAATGAGTGTTGGATCCAAGGGATACGAGATGATGGTGAAAATAAAATTGACATAGATTCTAACCGTAGAATAAAAGGGATTCTGGAAGTTGACATAACTATCACAACCCCAATGCTTCAGTAACTGCATGAAGTGAATTTTCCCACCAACCTCCCACTTGCATTCAGTAATTGGATTTAATCTTCAAAAGTGGGTAACTACCTCATTTAAAGCACATGGTAAAATCTGGATGAGTTCTAATATTGGCACTTGGCAGCAAAGGATTTAATTTCCCTTAGGCCCCCTTTCCTCTTCCCCTCTGGTGGAATCATAGCCCGTCTAGTGCTCTTTACACATCCACTTTGGACCATTTTATTATTTTTTCCAACATAATATTTACATATATTTCAAATTAGCATGATAATCCAACCATGTAGTTAAAATTAAAATATATACATCATACATACCTATCCATTCACTAGTCGGTCCTTGGCCTTTAGATCTGCACTAGGAATCCATATTAGCATATTTACATAATTTTGATTAAAAACATTCCAAGTCAAAACTAAGGTTATTATAGAGGGAGAGAGAATGGAATTAAGAAGAGAGGGAGAGTTATGGGGGGTTAGGAAAAGGAAGAGAGAGAGAGAGAGAGAGAGAGAGAGAGAGAGAGAGACGGGTGGCAATGAGTTTATAGATATGGATGGGGTGTTAGGGAAAGGTGTAGTTTAGGGAAATGTGATTATGTGTCTTTCTATCTCCCTGCCTCCATAACCTACCCTCTCTATCTTGTCTTCTCTCTATAGAGGTAGAGACAGATGGGGGGTTAGGGAGAGAAAACAAGATAGAGAGGGTGTGTTAGAAAGGGAGGGAGCGACAAAGACACATAAATAGATAGAGGGAGAAAGAGAAGGGGGTTAGGGAGAGAGAAAGAGATAGGGAGGGTGGGTTATGGGAGAGAGAGAGGGAGGGTGTGGGATTATAAAGGGGCAGGAGGGGTTAGGAAAAGGTGGGGTTGGAGAGAGAGAGGGGGGGGAGGGTTAGGAAAAGGAGGATATCAGAGGGGGGTGTGGTTATAGAGGGGGAGGGGGGATAGGTAGAGAGGAGGAGAGAGAGAGATAGAAGGGAGCTTGGGTGGAGAGGAAGAGAGAGGGTGGTTGGAGAGACAAAGAGATGAGATGCAGGGGGGTTGAGAGAGATAGTGGGTGGTTAGGGAAAGAAAGTGAGATGGGGGGCTTGATAGAGAGGGAGAGATATAAGGGGGTTAGGTTTTATGGTAAGAGGGAGGGGGTTTAGGATAGAGAGATAGGGGGTTTATAGAGAGAGAGAGGGTGGAGTTAGCGATCATGAAGGGGATAAAGAGAGAGAGAGATATACATGGGGAATAGGAGGAAGCGAGGTAGGGAGAGAGAGAGGGGGGTGGGGCTTAGAGAGATAGAGAAACAAGGGGGTTAGGAGAGAGGGAGAGAGGGGGGGT
This sequence comes from Larix kaempferi, assembly GCA_027924585.1. Lineage (NCBI taxonomy): Eukaryota > Viridiplantae > Streptophyta > Pinopsida > Pinales > Pinaceae > Larix > Larix kaempferi. Next base: position 324,140 of record BSBM01000056.1, read on the forward strand.
TTAGGGAGTTAAAGAGAGTTATAGAGGGGTTTTATGGAAAGGAGGAGAGAGGGGGGTTTAGGTAAATGTGTCTATGTGTCTCTATCTCTCCCTCCATCCCTAACCCACCCTATCTATTGTGTTCGCTCTCTATATAGGGAGAGATGGAGGGGGGGTTAGGGATAGTGAGTGAGATAGAGAGGGGGGTTAGGGAGAGAAGGAGAGATAGATACACATAAATAGGATAGAGATACAAAGAGAGGGGGGGAGATGAATCGGAGGGAGGGAGGGAGATATAGGATTTTTAGGGAAGACGGAGAGAGAGAAATAGTTGGAGAGAGAGAGAGAGAGATAAGGGTTTTAGGTTTTAGGGTAAAAGAGAATGGGGTTAGGGAGAGAGGGAGATACAAGATGGCTTAGGGAAATAAAGAGAGAGAAAGAGTTCGGGTTGGATATATAGAGAGAGAGAGAGGGTGTGTGTGTGTGAGAGAGAGAGGGTTTGATGAGGGTTAGGGAGAGAGGGATGGTTGGTGGGAGAAGAAGAAATAGGGGGTTGGGGAGATATTGGGGTTGGGTTCAAAGGAAGAGAGAAGGGTATCAAAGAGAGAAAGAGAGGTGGTTTCAGTATAGTCAAGAGAGAGGAGGGGGGTTAGGGATAAATAGATAGTGGGGTTGAGAGAGAGAGAAGGGGGTTAGTTCTTAGTGTAAGAGAGAGGGGGATTAGGGAGAGAGGAAGATACAGAGGGGGGTTAGAGAGAGAGAGGGGCGTATATTTAGGGATTAGGGGGACAAATAGAGAGAGACAAGGGGAAGAGAAGGGGGGAGAGAGAGAGGGGGAAGGCTTTACAGAGATAGAGAAAGAAGGGATTTAGAAAGAGGGTGGTGTGGGAGAGAGGGAGAAAGGGGGTGTTAGGGAAATGGGAAGAGAGATCTAAGCAGGGTTGGGGAGAGAGAGAGAGAGGCATGATGTATGATAGATAAAATGCATATGTGTTATGTGTTTTTCCTATCATATAATAAACCTTCCCAATAGATGTTTCATTGGAACCTAATTTTTGTACAAACCAATGGTTTTTGGATTGATTACTTGTAATCCATATGTGTCATAAAACTCATATTATGTATTATAAAATGAATATGCATTATAAATCATATGTGTTTTATACATATATAAAAATTGCAGTGCAAGATATATAGCTACTTCTTCATTTCGCATGAGACAAAATTGCAGGAAACTATCACATCAAGCTTGATGACATTGGAGATTTATTTCTACCACACCGATTCAAAATATCATATACAAGGATCCAAATGCCATTTCAAAAGGATTATTTACAAGGATCCAAATACCAATTAAGAAGGATTTTCATTTAGAATGATTATTAAATACCAATTGTCAAAGATTATTCAAAAGGATTGCCATACAAGGATTCTCATACCAATTGTAAAGGATTTTCATACAAGGATTTCCATACAATGATTGTCATACCAATTGTTAGAGATTGTCATATGAGGATTCTCATACCAATTGTCAAGGATTTCTATACAAGAATTCTCATATTGATTGTCTAGGATTATTCAAAAGGATCCTCATACTAATTGTCAAGGATTATTCACAAAGATCGTCATACAAGGATTCTCATACCAATTGTCAAGGATTATTCACAAGGATTCTCATACCATATCTACATCCTTTTTCCATACCAATTCACAAGGAGCAAGCATTCATTCACTATCTTCAATGGGAAATTTTCATAATAGAAAGAGAAAATCATCAAGGAAGGAATTTACATCAGAGAAAATAGAATAAAAAAAGGCAAAGCAAGGGAAAGGTCATACAATCATAGGTATTCAACTGGTGACAATATAATTGGACCTACACCTCCTCCGCAATTAAAGTGTAGGAATTCAAAGGGAGAGACAAGGAATGATACCTCACAACAAGAGTCAAAGCGGTGGAGTGTGACAGTGGACAAACATTTTTTGGCATCCATCCCCATTGTTTCAACAAATTTAAGATCTATTGATGCTACATCGATCCACAATTCAGTTTAGATTTCAATGCATGAAACACCATGTGTTGCATCCAATCCTAGTTCCTCAACACCTCAGGTACAATCGCAAATAAATGATAGAAATGTTGAGAATGATGATCAGTTGTTAAAGGAAGTCGATTATGGGGAAGATAAACACAATGAGATATTGTTTTTTAGACACCTTCTTGAAGAGCTTAATGAAGGGGTTCCTAAAATTGTAGATGGGGTTTTCCCACAACCCAATAATGTGGTTCAATATCCCAGTCACATTTTCCAATGTGCAACAATTGATGTCAAATTCACTCCATCTATTGATGACCTATTGAAGCTTTCACATGGGAGAAAAAGTACTCCTAAACACATACAAGTGGATGAAAGCACCTTGTCTTCCATGGAAGGTCATATACCTCAATGTACTATCAAAATTCATTGTTCACAAATTATTAAACAATATTTTGAACCCAAATATGATGTAAGTAAAGGCCAAATATTTTTAAGTTGAAACTAAAAACTAGGAGTTTTGAAATAGTTAGAAGAAAATTGGGCATAAAAGCATTGAAATGTACATAATCAAATAGTCGTAAAGAAAAATCTCTCGTCAATGCATTCTCATCAATTGGTAAAAATTCTCATTCACAATATTGTAATGTAGCTCGTTGTGTATTGGTTGAATCAATTGTAAGTAGAAGCACAAGAAAACATAGTTTGATTGAATGCACATTAGAAATTGTCAACTTACATCCAAAAAATCTAAAATAATACTCTATTAGAAGAGATGGTCTTGACATTGAAGGATAAATGGATAAATTATGGGAATTTAGTGGTAGGTTACCTCGTAAATACATGAAGTTAGTATAAGCAGTGAAGGGAGTAGATGCATTTTTTCCATGATAACACTAGGCCTTCTTCCAACATAAAAGATATGTTAAAATGTTGCAGGGGTTTTAGGGATCATGATCCCCACATTAAACATTATATTGACATGACACAAACTCAACTCTATGATATGTTTAAAGCTTCCCATGTAGAGTTGAGGAATGGTCAAAGATATTTTTAAAAGTGAAAGCCATGGTATGTTAGAATCAACACCATCCATAACACCTATTGTTGTAGATACCACATTGAGTTTGATTACTATTACAATACAATTCTACATATACATTGATTTTTACATCATAACCATGTGCAGGAATTCTCAAGTACAACACCACATGTTTCATCGATAGATTTCATGCATACCATCATGTGTCTAAGGAAAGAAAGGAAGATATATTATGCAAAACAATGTTTAGATGGTACTTCCAACATATGGGGTGGGATATCATTATGGAGTAAGTGCATCCATGAGAATGAAGATCATCCATTCGGGGAGATGATGTTGATAGGAATAACTTCACATATGATATTTATCAGTTACATGATGGGAAATAAAGTAGGAATATTGAATCAGTCACTTTGCAAGTGACAATTTCTCCATCAAATTTTCATTAACATTAGTTATTATGGAATTTTTAAATTATGGATGTAGTTATCTAATGCATAGTTTATTTTTTCACAAGGTGAACGTATGTGAATTTATTCTGGATTTTTGTGTAAAATCCAACATTATATTCAGCATGTCCACATGGATTAGTGGCAAGACGATCAGTTCAAACTATCCAGAGATGCATTCCCCGTCAGAACAATATTGTCATTGGTTGGCTTTGTTGAAAACTACAACCTACAACCACATAATGAGATTAAAATTCAATATTATCATTTATAACAAGTGATCATAATGATCCATATCACATACCAACATGGTCTAGATAGTACCGAAGAGAATCAGGAGATATTGAAAGAAAGTCACTTCTACATAAGTGATGATCAAACCCAAGACTTCCATTATGTGCAAAATTGCTTTTATTTTTTTATGATTAGTTAATTGCTGGGCGTATACCATTTTTTCAACATTGGATTTGGTTATATGGTTGTGTAGGTCAATTCAAAAATGCACACGTGTTTCGATGGTCATATTTATTGCACATAAAATAAAATTTTCCATTTATGGAGCTATTTTGAGATTGGAAATGGAAAAGGAGAGCATGATGGTGTTGGTGCATGCATAAAAAATGCACATCAGTTGGAACATAATAAGTTTACAGGACCAAAATTTCGAAATGTTGAGTCAATAGTCCAATGGAAAACAATCAGCAAAGAAAATCCAAGTGTGGATACTTTCTAAGAGGTGACAAATGTGGACCGCTCACATGCATATCAGGTCAACACAGTGCATGGAACTCAAGGATTTCATTCAATTATAAGCTCGGACAACTCATCCCTCCAAATATGGACAAGAAATATGTCATGCTTTTGTGGATCATGTAGCATTGTTCAATGGGATGAATGTCAATTTTTAGAGTGGGTTGATACATGGGACCAAGTCATGCTTGGAATCGATACATATGTGATCAAAGAAATAACCACTTTATAAGAGGATCAAACTAAAATTTCTACAGATTATGATCACATATCATATCTTGTACAAGCATGTACAAATTGGTTTATTTAAGGTTTACATTACAAATTTCATTATACCAATAACTTTGATTATTATTACATGCTCCTCATTTTTTAACATATTCCATGTATACTTCTTGTTTCATTTTGTAGGTCACATATATGCAATGGTTTCCCCAAAAAATAATGCATGGGGCTCTTACTATTGGTTGGCACATTTCCTAGATGGGAAGCAAACCCTCCTCAAACTAGTAACATATGATGAAAATAATTAATTTTCGACGGGATAAATGGTTATTAAAGGTGAATACTTGACACTAGATACATAATAAAAAAATAAGGATGGTATGTATATCAATATTAAAATCCAAGAGGCATTGATTACCACTTCACCAACTTAATAGTCAGTACAAACATCAAGTTATGTACACTTTCCAAAAAAAAAAAGACACGAGTATGATACTTCTTACCTTACTCCGATCATGAGAAATTGATGGATATCATTATCAATAGAGATTATCTAGATGGCCTAATGGATTGAGTGATGCAAGGAATATGTTTTTATTTTTAGGTTCTCATTATATGTTATTTTTATTGCAAAGTAAATAATTTATCTTTGTAAAGATAAAAAGTGTATATAGCGAAAAAGAAGAATATATGTGTCCCCTCCCCAAACCTCTTTCCACAGAAGAATCCTATCCAAAATCAAAATTGAAAGCTATGAATAAAAAAGGAAGATATGGATATATGGAGGAAGGAACATGGACTTCACTATCTACAATTGGATGGAGCTTCGAAAGGAAATCCAGGTGCGGGAGGGATGATTTCTGACCTTGAGGGACAAATGGTAATAATATTCGCTTGGGGGTTAGGAAAAAAAAACAAACAAACAAGTGGAAGTATAAAATTCAAGTTTATCAGTATAAAATTTTGTCCTTCAGGCAACCTCTATAACTCTACTTCTTGGGGAAACTCAGCAGCCCTATTTTTAATATAAATATTTTTAACCGTTTTTGTTAAAAATAAAATAAAAAGAATAATATATGTAGCAAATTGATATCATCAATGGTCCATCCTTGTTTAACCTACATTGTATTCCTTTGTTGAATCATGATCCCCTTGTAGAATTGGATGCTAGTACCATTACCTCAAGGTCCAAACTCATTCTTCTACACAATGTCCCATTCTCCAATTCCACTATCCTACTAAATAATTGTACAAATATCAAAACATTTACGAACCAAAGAGTCATTGTTGTTACTGCGTGTGCGTCCAAGTTACAAGGAATAAGTAGGTCCATTTTTTTAAATCCCATTGACCTCATATAACTAAAATATGAAATATCATTAAAGGTGGGTGCCTTGAGGTGTAATACCCTAGAAAGAACCTAACATAGTTCTTTAGTATTGAAACTAGACAAATATATAAACAAAATAATAGCTATTTTGGTAAACATCATAGTGGTTATCCTCTTTTCATTTTCATAGTTTTCCTTCCTCCTAATGAGCCCCATGATTGTCTAATGTTTCTTACATTTTCATATCTAATTTTTTTCATAATCACTGCTTAGTAGTCTTGAATACCTAAACTCTTTCTTAATGGCAATTCTAGATAGTATTTAACATATGCTATTTAATTTAATGTGTTTGTCTTAATTTCAAAAGGAACATGATGAAGGAATGGTGTGTCTTGGATATTTAGTCTTATTATGGTGATTAAAATGATAAGCACTAACATTGTGTTGATGCCCAGTAATTTGCAGCACCAGCAGTTAGGGATTATCCCCGGTAAGCAAGCCCAATTAGATCACTCACTGTTTGGTGTGGGGAATCTGTCTGGTTAACGACCTGGCTACCGTGTGTGATTTAAAGTTTGGTTTCACCGCTTGCAGCCCGATCCACTGTTTATGTATTTTTTAATTAAAGAAGAGATGCAAGTGCTCTAATTAAATGCATGTAATCTAAACTAATCTATCTGATCTAACTAAATTAATCTAAACTATCCCTACAAGGAGAAAATCTGAATTCAGAGTTATAACTAAAAATGCACATAAAATCTTCACAGATATCTGTTTCAACATAATAAGCACATTTGCAGTAGAAAGAAAGATATCAAAGATAACTATGATATAATTAAAGAATTCTATTACTCATTAAGAACATTAAAATTTACATAGGGAAAAGAAATCATTCACAACCATGAAGTAATTCAAGATAGTTTAGAACAATCTCACAGTATGCATATGAATGTATGAAGAATTAGTTCCACAATGACATTCCACATATTCCAGGAAAAAATATCTGTGTTAGCTTTCCCCAAGCAATAGATCCTCCTTTATTAAGCAGAAAAGTAGTTCTCATACAAAATAGTCCATCTCTATTATACCTGCCAAAAGTCATTCTAAACTATTCTCCTCTTCTATTTATAACTCTAGGGATTTGTATTTTGGTGACTCCACTATCTAACCTAACCCTAAGATTCTCCAAAAATGTCTTTAATTTTTTATACAATAGAAAATACAAAATTAGCTTCCAGCTGGATTTTATACAATAGAAAATACAAAATTAGCTTCCAGCTGGCTTTTATACAATAGAAAATACAAAATTAGCTTTCAGCTAGCTTTTCCACCTTAGAGATGTATTTGTCCCACATGTCAATTTCTCTTGAAATAATATTACTTCGTACAGGGTTCATCATATTTAAAGAGATCTCATGGTTAGCCAAATCTGTTGCTATACTTTTTACTCCTGCTGTCGTTGCCTGGTAGCTGCTCTCTAGAAAGTAGGCATGAATGGAAGCTTGTCCAATGACCTGATGGAGGTCTTCTGTTGTTAGTATGTATAGCTTCTTTATGTAGTCCACATCTGTGCTCGGCTTATTCTGCAATTCTGACAGGCATTTTTCTTTGTCAAGAAAATCTTGTATGGTCAGAGGTATAACCATCTGACACTTCTTGTGGATTTCATGGATTTTCAGGTAGAAGTCGGTGCACTGCTCGATGGTTTTCAGGATTCTATTATTTATTCGTATACCATACTTTGTACAGAACCCAATGAGACCTAAATCCAACTGTGAATCTGCCATAGTCTTGTGAAGTGGGTGTCTAGGGAATTTTGATTTCCCTTCTCTCCATTCAATTTTTTTTGTGATCTCTTCCATGGTGCGTACAAACTTCCTTCTAAGTCTCAAAGCTTCAGCATCGATTTATTTCATCCTTGAAATCATCACCTTCATCTTGCAGACTTCTTCGGTGATGAGCTCTTGTAAATGATATATCTTATTCTTAATTCCACAGGCTTGCTCGTGAAATGGGGTCAAGTCTTGCATCTTCTCGTCTACAACTTTCAACTGTCCTATCATAAACTCATTTTTCTCTATCAGCCTTTGAAACTGGGACTTATAGTTCCCAAACTGTTTCCTACTGTCTGGCTCATTTTCTTCCAACTCTTTGTTCCGAGTTTATAAGTCCCTTTTCTTGCCCTATGTAATGACCAACTACACAGTCAGTGCATCCTTTTCAACTTCAAGATTTTGGTATTCTTCTGCTATTCTTTCTTTTTTCAGACAAGAATACATCGTGTTTTATTTTCAGCTCCAATCCCTACTCGTGTTCCTTCATCAAGTTATATTTTACTTTGAAAATATTTTCTTTCTTCTATGCCACGTCGTCCATTAGCTTGTTGACATTGTCTGCACTTGCTTGTGCCGCAAATATATTGACTGATGCCACGAGCTGGGGATATTTTTTAGTACCTTCGAAGATTACGTTTTATGTTATTGTAACAACATATTCGTAGTTTGGACATTTCATTCTCTTTTCTGACTTCCTCATGATAGTCTTCCTTTTAGAGTAAAAAAATATTGTATCCAATCTTGCCACCATGTGCTGCTTTGAAGGGGTTAACGAGGTGAGGGTGATCTCCAGAAGTGGGGAGTGTCCTCCAGTGGTTGTCTTTGGTATGTCTATGTCCATATCTTGCGTGCTCGGGATTCCTTGTTCCACAACTTCCTTGGATTTTTCTTCTTCTTCCTTTTTCCTCTATTGTTCTTCCACTTCCTTTTCTGCTCTTTCTTTCATTTCTTGTAACCTTGCGGCCTCTTCCCTTTTGATATTCTCAGCTTCCTCCCTTTGGATATTTTCATATATCTCATTTTGGAGCCTTTTGGATTTTTTCAGTGTTTTCTTTAAGATTCTTTTCATCTTCTGCTAACTGTACAGACACTGCATCCTTACATTGCTTTTCTGATTCCTCCTTTTGGTTTATCTCAGTTTCCTTGGAAGTGTTAGCCTTGGAACTAGAACTAGCTCTAGTTTTGGGGCGATAGCGCTTTCCTAATTCATTCATGTTCTTCATCCTTCGAAATAATTCTTCATCTTTTTCAAAAAGATGTGCATAATAAAAAGTGATCCGGCACGAAGCACAGTGGGCAACAACTTTACCTTCGAGATCATGTCTTCTGAAACTCTTCTTTCCAAAATGGAAAACTTTAAATCTTAAGAAAATTATTCACCATACTTTTCATTGTGAAGCTTGTATGCACCAATAGTAAATGGCATATGTGGATAGGTCTCCTTCTTCTTGTCATGAAGAACCTTACTAACTCCATTTATGAAGAGTTGTCTCACAAATTCTTTATGCACGACATATTCAGTGGCATATCGGTGCAATAGAGAAGGGGGTTGAGTTCCTCCACTCATTTTGATATATGTCCCTTCATAGGAGAAGTAATAATCTCTGTGTGCTTCGATGATTGGCATATCATTCTCTAACATACAATTTGGTTCCTCTTGGAAGATCAGTTGATATAATGGCATAATGAACCTTTCACAAATTCGGGTGTAGTGGATTGCGTACTTGTGGGCCCAGGCCATCTAATAAGCCACATGGAGGGGAGACTCCTTATGGTTCCAGATGCATCCAAAATCAGGGAAAGGGTGCTTGATAAATAAGAATTCCACCAGATAAGAGGCCATAAAGAAATCATCTTTCTTCTGCATTAATTCTCCTTGTGTTGCAGCTATATGTAATGACATACTATCAGAGATTATATCTTCCCAGTTGAACACCCTACCATGTGTGGCGATGTGGTACATCACCGGAACCCAGTCGATTTTATACATGTTTCCATTTTCCAGGACAAAAACTTGGCTCAACATCAGGGCGATGATCATGTACAGGGTCCTCAGGTGTTGACTCTCATATTCTCCACTGGTCCTTGATCTCCTTTGTCTTTCAGATATCGTCATCTTTTTGGCGCAGTCTAAAGGATCCATTTTGAGACTTGTCACCCAATCATTATTCATTAGGACTTTATGGGAGGGCAACTTGTATGCTACAACAATATGGTTTGGTTGGAAAGATGCAAGCCCCGCCCCACTGACATATAAGATGATTCTGGTGTCTGTATTTACCGAGCACAAAAACAGTTCTGGGAGTGTGGTTGCCTTATGAAGACTAGACTTCTTGATATTTTGGTAAACCATTAATTCTTTGATAGTTGCATCAATAAATTTGTATCTCTGATGGCCCTGTATAGTTCACCCCATTGAAATTTTGGGGTGGCTCCTGTCATGGATTTGGTATCCCCAAACATTGTTTCAAGCACAGTGTCCAACAGGATTTCTACATCCAAGTCTGATTCGACCAGCTTGGCTTTACTCCTGGTAGAACGCCTATGCATATTAAGTCTATGGCGACACCGAATGAACAAATAAGGGATCACAATGTTTATGAACAATACAGTACCTATGATGTAGTGAATAAGCAGAACAAAACTTGAGATGATGTGAGTGTTAGTTTATTTTTTCAAAATTACTTATTAAGGTTGAAATTCAGGAAGAATCAATGAGGAAAAACATTTATAAATATTTTAATTACCATTGTATGATTATTGAGCATGACATATACAGTATTTCAGTGTTGTGAGTGCTCATTGGCCTTAATGAATTTTCAGGATGCAAAACTATTCTTCACAAAATGAAAGCTTTAGGGTGACAAATGAATTTAACCTCTTTGCTTTAATGAATGGATAGTTATGGGAAGCAAAAACCAACTATACAAAATAGAAACAACCATGCAAAACTGAAATTTTCATGTTTGACAAAGAGAGCTTATTCATTATTAATCAATCTTGTGTATGTGCATAAATGTGAAAAAAAAGAACTGATTTAGTCCATCCTTTAACTAAAGGTGACTTTATGCATTAAAACCTTGCCGGCAAATATGGAACATTCTCGACTTAAAACAACAAGACGGGTTTGGATACTCTAGAAGCTGTGATGGAAGTGGGAGGGTGCACAAGTCATCGGGGCCAAGAGGTTCAACCACAAAAAACTCGTAAAGGAAAAATCTGGCTACAACGAAGCTAAGACCAAACGAACTTTTATGCAAGTGTTGGGTTCCCAGAAACTTGGAAACACTTAAGGGTCATCCACTGTGGTCAGAAGGGAAATGCCATAGGGCCCTTAGTTGGATAGGGTTATACCAGAAAGTAAGAGTAACGGTAGAAGCCGATGTAGAAAACAGGATAGTGGTCCCAACGGTTTTCGATCCTGCATGAGAGTTTACAGGACAGGTGCCTCACCCAATGCTAGGTCGGTTGATCCGTTCGAGTTGGGGAAAAACGTCAAGGCCAATAGAGGACATGCAAGTCAGAGTGCGGGTTGTGTATAAGGGTCCTTATACTGTGCTTAAAAATGGTAAGGGTATCGTGGGTAACTTTGAGCGGGATACAGTTGGAAATAAGCTCAAGCTTAAAACCCCACCCCACAAAACCCCCGCAAACAGCTTAAACGACCCCCAAAACGTCAACAAAAACAACACCATAGGTAACCCAAAGATAAACAGGAAATGCTTAGAAGGCCTACCTGTCAATGGCAGAGTGGTTGGGAGAAACAGTGAGCCTGTCGGTTGGTAGGTTCCTGGAGCCTTCTGACTAGAAGACACTCCAAAGATGCTTTGAACGACATTTTGAGCTTCGTAAAAAGTGGAACAAACCAACAAAAACTTCCCTGCTATATATAAATACCTAGTCATTAATGCAGACGAATTTTGGTAGGTGAGAAATAAGTGAGGATGAGGTTCGGTAGGTGAGCATTAAGTGCACGAACACACTTTCATCTATCGCAAAAAATAAAAAGAATGAACGCCAACTGCTTCGGCAGTTTCACCATAAATCTTGCGAAGGCGTCGGAAAGATTTGTTCAAAATGTAGCGATCCGGTGGTGAATCTCTATCGAAAACTACATGCAAAACATTTGGTGGAAAGTCCTTTTCAGAGCATGACGGTCGGCGAGTCTTGACCAGGATTTGTCATAACCGTCGGCGAGATAATGATCAAAAATCAGTGATCAAACAACCACACCACAATGGGCTTAAACGTTCTGACAATCATGACTGGTCAGTGCCAAAATGCCAATGAGTTGCGATAAGGTTGGAACGCAGCAACCCAAATGCTGCGAAATGGTCGGAAAAGAAAAGCTTACAAACGGCAATCGACTGGCGACGAAACACCAAAAAAGGCATGAAACATCAGTGAAAAAAGTCTGAACAGCTCTGATACGGTCGACAAAATAATCGAAACACTCACAACTGGTCGGCGTCGATGACTCAAAAAAATGCGACAAGGGTCAACAAGAAATAAATAAAAAATTAACGAAATAGTCGGCAAAAGCTGCAGAACTCGTCGGCAAAGAAAGAATAAAAACCACGACCAAATCAGCAAAACAATGATAAAAACCACGAAACTGGTCGGCATAAAATAAACAAGAAGTTGTGACCACTTTGGCGAAATAAAATTGAGCTTTCCTTAGCCGAAAAATAACTTTTCCTCAAGATTTTCTAAGAAGGAGAAAAAAACAAACTAAGGGTCAAAAAGGCAAACTTGAGACAAGTAACAAACTCTAAAAAATAGAAGGAGGGGCCCTATAATTTTTTGAAAATTATGGGGATAAGGTTGCAGCAGCAACACATTGTTGAAACATGGCATATGTTGTAGAGTTTATTTGATTAAATGTGAGAATTGATTTCATGTGTCTCCCACCAATAGGTAATTTGACCCTCCATCCAATCATTGCAATATTTTTATAAAGGATACCTTTTCAAGTTGTGATAGAACCCTTAATTATGTCATAGTTCTACTCTTGGTAAATGACTGCATCATAAAGGCATGTCACATGGTATAAGGCTTCCTTCATCTGTAGACATGGATATTTGAAGGTGTATTCCCTTAGATTTTAGCCATGAAACATACTTTGGTTGAATATACCCTTCCCCATTGCATCAAACCATGTAATTAAATTGGTATACCACTCTTAGGATAATGATTCCATGAATATGAAATTTCCAATCATCCTAGTCAAACTTAATGGCCCTATATGTACTAGGGAGATGTACTTCAAGGTGAAAAAACATGCATTTTCCCCTTAAATCATTATTTCATCGAGGATATCCTTTTTTTTTAACATTTTAATAATAAATGAGTTCCATGAGCTCCTACAAGTGTTTTCTGGAAGGGTCAATGTGGGCATGCTACCCACAAGATCATGGTCAAGGTATTTCCAAAGTTGACCCCTTAGTGCGAAAATTGCATTGTCTCTTACTGAGCGAAACCCTAGTTTTTGAGATCGTCGAACAAGATGAGCTCTAGGACATGGACCCACAAGAGAGAGGTACCCCTAGAATTATTTCGATGTCACAATTCTAATGGAGTTGACAATTCATTGATCCAATCCACGATCATCATTTTATGGCCACTGGATGCAACTCGCCTCTTAGAGGTTTTAAGGGACGCATGGTGAATCTCTGCTTGGGGCATAGAATTCAAATCTAGAAGTAGAACTGAGTTATCTGGGACCCTATAAGTGTTTTTGGGTAGGGACCATGTGGGAACGCTACCCACAACCTCACAATCGAGATGTTTCCAAAGTTGACCTCTTAGTGCAAAAATTGCATTTTCTCTCAATGAGCGTAACCCTAGTTTTTGAAATCTTCAAACAAGATGAGGTTTGGATCGTGGAACCATAGGAGAGAGGCACCCCTGGTGTTATTCCAATGTCACGATTCCAATGGATTCAATAGTTCATCGATCCAAGCCACATTCATCATTTTATGTCTAGTTGCAACTCGCCTCTTAGAGGCATTTAGGGACACATGGTGAATCCCTACTTGGGGCATAGAATTTGAACCATGTAGAAAAAATGAGTTTCGTGAGCTCCTACAAGTGTGTTTGGGTAGGTTTGAAGTGGAAAATCTACCCACAAGCTCATATTTAAGGTATTTCTAAAGTAGATCCCTTAGTGCGAAAATTGCATTGTCTCTTACTGAGCAAACCCTAGTTTATGAAATCATCAAACAAGATGAGATCCAGGCCATGGACCCATAGGAAATATGTTTTGGTAGAGGAAATATGTTGGAAAATGAGCTAATGCATAATCTTTTCCATTGGGAGAATGTCTTACAAGAGGAAATATTGCATCTATGGGTATCTACGCTTTTCTTCCCACAAAAATGGTATCTTCCATGTGATATTCCTTGATATCCATAACTAACACAAGTTGGAGATGCCATTTAGGAAGAATCAAAAGTTGAGGAAGTGGTTTTATGTGAATTTAGTTTTGGGGGTAAAAAATTATGTAAGACAATAGAAGCTTGGATAATTCTCCCAACTTTGAAACTCATTCCATAGAGAACAAAATGACAAGGTCAACAAACCAACCTCAATCATCATTTTTCTTGTAATGAACACATAGTCCATCATTATGAAGCGGAGGAATCCGCCTTCTAAATAAACTTCCAACGTAAATATGATAGTGGCTTCATAAATAGGTAAATGGTAAAATATATTTTGATAAGATAAGATGATGATTACATAGGTTTGGTCGCCTTTAAATATGGCCAGACCATTAAGATGAGAAGACACATCTTTTCCTAACTATTAACTATTAACTATTAATTATTTAATTATTATTCCTTATTTATGTTCGTTACATTGCCTTCCCCTTAAGGGAAGCTTTGTCCTCAAAGCTTATTTGACGACAATGATTACGTCTTATTGTTTTGCTTGTAATGTTATTTCTTGATCTTTAGTCTTTGCGACTTTTGATGAAACGAGGCGATACGAATTACGAATTCCAAGGGAGAACTGTCGCATCGTCTCTGAAGTGCTCCATCCGAGATCTATTTTTATTAGAGCTATTTGATCGCTTTGTGGGACGTAACTTTTTGTTTTATGCTTAGTGTATTGATCTGATGTTCTTGCTTGTTTGACATTGTAATTCCTCTGTGTATGTTCATTTTGACCCTGGCATTGGTCAAAATGACGTTTATAATTTGGGTGACGATAAGGAGATCTTGTTGTCTATTCTTTTGCTTTGTTGCTCTGAGCTGGAAGTTGTATTTTCATCCCTTGATGTTTAAAGGTTTCATTCTGTATCTTTTCCAACTTTTTTTCTAACTGCATGTTATCATTTTGACATTTTTTAATCAATTCTACTTGTGATTTTCTGTCATCTTCAGACTTCTTCAGTTGTTCCTTAAGATCTTTGTTATGACTTATGATGCAGCTATTTTCTTCTTGCTTGTCAAGAAGTTTTCCTTCAATGTCTTTCGTAGATTGTTCTGTCTTTCGACTATTTTTCAACTTCTTAATTTTTGTGACTAGTGTCTTGTTATGATTTCTTAATCTGAAAATTTCTTCGGAATTGTTGGATATTGTTTTATTACTTTTTTTGATCGATGACTTATGAGTCTTTTTAGACTCATGATTTTTTTGTTGAAGAACTTTTATCTGTTGTCGATATTGGTCGACCACTGATTCTTGATCCTTTAATTTCTTTTGTATCTGTGCCAGTTCTTCATCCTTGTTGCAAACGATTTTGTTCAAGCATATTATTTATTCTTTGTAATCATTTATTTCTTTATTTATATCTTGATTTTTCAATCTTTGATTGAAATCGTTTTCATTTTTTAATTCCTCAATTTGCGTAGATAATCTCTCAGTACGGCTTTTTAGATAATGATTCGCTTGTTCTTTTAATCTTTTAGACATATTCCGCTTCGCCATGTCAAATGCTTTGTCCAATGCTTCTTTTAGTCCGAACTGTATTTCTACATTAAAATTTGCCATAATTCCTAGCTTGGAGGATAACTTGGTCTTCCTTGATGATAATGGTCTCAATTTTGACGATGATTAGTCTTCATTGACCTAACTTCTTTGACGATAGCGTGTATCGACTTCTTGATAAGCCTTCCTTGACTTTGACTTCTTTTTCTACTTTAACGAGCCTTCTTTTGAATTCAACTTCTTCAACAATGACTAGTCATCTTTTGACTTGATTCTTCGAAGATAAATGTTCTTCGACTTTGTCTTTTTTTCTTTTTAGTTTTTTTTTAATAATTTTTTTTTCCAGATATAATTATTGTAAAATAATAATAATTATTTCTTTTTAATTTTGATTTTTTTTAATTTTTAATTTTATTTTTTTATAATAATAATTGTTTTATAAACTATATATATAGTTTTATATAAAAAAAAAAATTTCCAAAAATTAAAATATTGAAACAATTATAATAAAACTATTATAATGTTTTAATATCTATATATATATTTTTTAAAGATTAAGGTTTCAATGGCTGCGTGGGAAGATGAGAGGAGAGTAGGTGGAAGCGGAGATGGGCGTGGGCGTGGGCGTGGACCCCGGGTGTAGGTGGCCGGCTGACCGGGGCGCAAATGGTGGGCTGGCGACGATGCTGGCTGGGCAATGGTGTGGATGGAGGCTGGGAGGAGGGAAAAGGGGTGGAGTGAGCAGGCGATGGTGTGCTGGAGGAAGACATAGTGTGGGGAAGAGGAAAGGAGTGGCAAGCAGAGGGTGGAGCATGAGGTGGGGAGCAGGCATTGTCGTTCGGCACAGGAAGAGATGGTGGTCGGAGGAGGGAATCACAGGAGGGTGGTGCGCTGGAGGGTGGACTGTTGACGGTGTTGTAGGTGGTGGCTGGGGTAGGAAAGAGGGTGATGCCCACGTGGAGGATTTGCGAGGGGGGAAACTAAATAGCGAGGAAGAATCGGTGGAAGGAAGGAGTGATTGCGGTGGGAGAGGAGGAGGGTTTGGCAGAGGTGTGCAAGCGGAAAGGGAAGAGGAGGAGCGTGGTGAAGAAAAGGTTGATGGAAGGTGGCGGGAGCGTCGCAGAGATGAATGCAGGCTAGAATGGCAGCAAACACCGGTGGAACAGTGGATAGGTGATAGCGACGATGGAGTTGGGAGGCGTGGAGGATCTGGCCAACAGTTGATGTAGTGGAAGATAGTGTGAAGTGTTGTGGTGGAGAGGAGTAGCACTGAAACTTTTTTCTCTTTCTCTTTTTTTTTTTTTTCCTCTATATTTTTAGAATTTTGAATTTTGGATCAAGGATCCTTTTAAATCGGAGAACTCTGAATATTTTGGCTAAAAACCAAGGTTAGGAGAAACTCCCAAGAATATGGCTACCTGCCTGATCAGAAGCTAGCTCTGATACCAAATGAAGCGGAGGAATCTGACTTCTAAATAAACTTCCAACATAAATACGATAGTGGCTCCATAAATAGGTAAATGGTAAAATATATTTTGATAAGATAAGATGATGATTACATAGGTTTGGTCACCTTTAAATATGGCCAGACCATTAAGACGAGAAGACACGTCTTTTCCTAACTATTAACTATTAACTATTAATTATTTAATTATTATTCCTTATTTATGTTCGTTACACATTACCTTGATAAACAAGAGATTTATAATGGATTGCATTTATTGGGCGTGGTTAGTGTGTACTATAATTGGTATTCTCCATGCATTTGGTCCTCTGATTTGTTGAAAATACTTCCTGAAGATTTGTTGAAAGGTTTGCAAAATGCTCCTTTGTTGAAAACAACACAGCTTTGGCTCACCAAATTGTCTAGAGAGATTAGAAGTGTTTCCAAATAATATGTCATGCTTGAAGTAAATTAGAAGGTAATACCAATTTTGGATCCTCAATAAAGTGAGAAACTATATGAGTGGTTGAATCAATATTCTAAAATTACATAAATTTCTATCACAAAGTTTGTTGAGTGTCTCCTGGAGATGGTAATAGAGTCAATAGTCAACAAGCTTGTTATCATCACTACACATTTTTTTCACTATTCCTCTACAAATAACTACATCTGAGCCAAATAGCTTACTAGGATTTACAATAATATTCCACTAGAGGTTGAAGGTGGGTTTGTAGTTAGGGAAGGGGGCCATCTAAATGATAGTAAATTTGGCCTTGATTCAGAAATCCCATCAATATCATGGATGACATATGAATTCGCATCATGCCAACCATCATCTTGAATCCATATTTGTAACACTATACTCTCATAAGGGTTCCATTTTGAAGCATGTAGATACTTATACAGCATTGTAATTGCTTTGAAAACTTGATGCATTTGAATATGATAATCAACAATTATGTCACATCCTTTTCCAAACTTGGTTACCACTTCCACCTTTTTAAGAGCATCCTTGAATTCATGCATGGTTTTTTCCATAGAACACCTCATCAATAAAGGGAATTTCATCTTGGCCCAATTAATTTTTTATGCAGGCATGAGAAAATTTATATGTCCATCCCTTCTATTTGTGGATGGTTGGGTACACCCAAGGATTTGGAGAAGTATTTCAACAGCAATGGATCATGGTACCATACTTGCAATACTAGACAACAATGGCAATAACTCACGAAATCAAACATGAGAGACTTAGTTGGAATTTGAAATACTTCTTCTTAACTTTTAAATATATGATCCACTGCATCAAAAAAAAATGCATTCTCCTTTGTCAACCCATGGGAAGCAATAGGAAATTTAGAATTCAAAGGCAATAGATTTGGAATATTTACTACTTCAAGGACTCCTATAAAGAATGAAACAAAATCACTAACTGAATACATCAAACCTCTTGCACAAGGTGGTAGTTTAAGGTAATCTTAACAAAGTGTTGCAAATCCCATAGTGGTCCAGGGATTCCTCCCCATTCAATATATACCCACCTTCAACTACTAGGGGAATATTCTTGTAAATCATATTAAGCATTGTTTGACATTCAAATTTAGCATTTCCTTTTGACTTACTTCAAGCATGGCGTAGTATTTCACAAAAATTCCAAGCTCTCCAAGAAGTAGTCTTCTTGTTGTGGATGGTCGGGTACACCCATGGATTTGGTGAATAATTTAAGCATCCATGGCTCATGATACCATAATTTTGTTGCTTAGTTTGAATTCTATGCCCCAAGCAAGGATTCACCGTGTGTCCCTAAAAGCCTCTAGGAGGCGATTTGCAACTAGCCATAAAATGATTAACGTGTATCAGATCGATGAACCATCAACTCTAATGGAATCATGACATCAGAATATCTTTTGAAGTGCCCCTCTCACATGGGTCCATGGCCTAGAGTTCATATGGTTTGATCATTTTAGAAACTAGAATTTTGTTTAGTAAGAGACAATGCAATTTTGCACTAACAAGTCAACTTTAAAAAACACTCAACCATGATGCCATGGGTAGCATTCCCATATAGGCCCTTCCCAAACACACTTGCAATATCTCATAGAACTCATTTCTACTACCCGGTTCAAATTCTATGCCCCGAGCAGGGATTCAACTGTGTCCCTAAAACCCTCTAAGAGGTGAGTTGGAACTGGCCATAAAATTATTACAGTGGCTCGAATCAATGAACCATCGAATCTGTTGGAATCATAACATCATAATAATTCTATAGGTTCCTCTCTCCTATGGGTCCATGGCTCAAATCTCATCTTGTCTGACGATTTCAAAAACTAGGGTTTTTCTCAATAAGAGACAATGCAAATTTTCCACTAAGGGATCAAATTTGGAAATGCCTAGACCGTGATATTGTGGGTAGTGTTCCCACATTTAACCTATCAAAACACACTTTCATAATATCATGAAACTCAGTTCTGCTTCCCGGTTCAAATTCTATGCCCTAGGAAGGGATTCACCATGTGTCCTTAAAATCCTCTACGAGGCGAGTCACAACTGGCCATAAAAATTTTATTATGGCTCAGATCAATGAACCATCGAATCCTTTGGAATCGCAACATCAAAATAATTATAGGGGTGCCTCCCTCTTATGGTTCAATGGCCCAGAGCTCATCTTGTTCGAACATTTCAATAACTAGGGTTTCGCTCAATAAGAGACAATTTAATGTTTGCACTAAGGGGTCAACTTTGGAAATACCTTGATTGTGAGATTGATATTAGTGTTCCCATGAATTTCCTACCCAAATACACTTCATTATCTCATCGAACTCAATTCTACTTCCTAATACAAATCCTATTCCCCGAGCAAGGATTCACCATGTGTCCCTAAAATCCTCTAGGAGACAAGTTACATCTGGACATAATATGATGATAGTGGCTTGGAATGATGAACTTTCGACTCCATTGTAATCATGACATTAGAAAATTATATGGGTTCCTCTCTCATATGGGTCCATGGCCCAAATATCGTCTTATTTGACAATCTCATAAACTAGGGTTTTTCCTAGTAAGAGAATGTGCATTCCCACATGGGCCCTTTCCACTGAATGATCTCATGGAACTCAATTATAGTTAAAATGTTAAAAAACAATAAGGTTGTAGTGTCACCTATACCAAAAACATATTCGAATTTGTTCCATTATAGCTTCAACCTTCTCAAAACATAGGGGAAAAACTAAAGCAGTATCAAGAATATGGAACCCAAAAAAACATTTGAGTTGTGTAGTACATGCTCTATCTTCTATCCATTGAAGGATGATATATCCAATCTTAAAATCAAGGGGGGGGCGGCTTCACTAAATCTTATCCTACACCCATTGTTGAAAATGAAAGGTTGGTTGGTGACTAAGAAAATGCTCTTAAATCCAATGCCTAAAGTTAACACACTAATTTTCCATTCGAAATAGGGGGAAATGCCCAAATTCTATAAAATTGCATTTGTATCTAATATGTATTAAACCTAGAAGTCTATGTTTTCATAAAAATAGGGTAACCAAAGCAATGTTTTACACCTTTCTCTCCAATATAACCACCTTCATTGCTACTCTTTTTGGTGGATCATCCCACGCTAAATATAGAATCAATATTATTTGTCTGAAATCTCTTCTCATGATTTAAAAAAAATAAGGTTGCAGTTGAACCTACATCAACAACGTCTTAAGTAGAAATGATGAACTCTAATGAAGGTTCAAAATCTGGTGCATAGTCAGTATACTCAACATTTTTCACCCAAAACAAAACACTAATCTTACCATGAAAACAAGAAAAACATATAATATTGGAAATGACAAAGTGAATGACTAATTCCAAAAGGAACTGTGGAGTATTATCATTGCAAGATGTTGTATGGACATGAACAAGACGGGTTTTGACATTTACATGGATCCATTTATTCTTTACCTTAAGATATATAGATATATTTATGGTGACTATAGGGGTTCAATCAAATAATAAAACCATACAAAGAAGGATGCAAGTTCTCATACTTTATCTATTGAATTTCAGATGAACCATGAAGGATAGTGCAATACAACTGAGCTCTATTGCATGCCACATGGTATTTCTATTCACAACATTATGTTACTAACATGAAAATAGAGTTTCCTAGCCTCATAAAAAAGTGTCTAATCTATCTCATAGTTTTGGTTTATTTTTAGTGAAAGTACCACATTTTGTAAATTAAAGGTTGTACGCATACTCTATAGGATAGATTGGAAACTAAAATTGGCAACAACCCAACTACATGTTTTCCTAAAATGCAATGAGCATATTATTATTATTAAGAGTTGGATCCTTTTGGTGTTTATGTTCAAGTTACTGCAACAACCTCATGAGGAATTGTTGCAAATGTTTGTGTAATTGATGAATTTATGTGATTATATAAGGCTATTGGTGATGATCCAAGGAAGTGTTCTTGGTTATATTAATGAAAGGTTACAATCATTTTTTGGTGCATGTTGTCGTTAGTTCTAGCTTTAGGTATTTTCCATTATCGTTCATTGATTTTAACCCTAAAAACCCTATCTCCCGTGGAGTATCCTTGCTTGATTATGGTGGCTATTGGTGATGATGCAAGTGTTCTTGGTGACATCCCGATGACAACTTTTGTTGATTGCTTGCATTTTTTGTTCATTTAGATACATTTATTTCCATATTAGGATGGGATTCATCTTTCATGATAAACTATGATTAAGTGTGGAATTGAATTAAGCGTGATCCATTATATTAACATCCGTGATAACTACATTCACCATAAGTAAAGAAACATTCATAGTATATAATATGAAATACACATCACAAAGGAAAAAATCAATAAAAATATTGTGATATACACAAGTACAAAGTCATGTATTTCTATTCAAAATTGGTCCAACTATAAATTATTATACAAAATGGAACCTTGTTATCGGACAATCCACTCGGGCGTACACGAGCTGGATCTCCCTAGTTCAAGTGAATCTAGAACAAATGGAATAGAATACAAAACTCATTTCCTAGATCTAGTTACAGATCGAGTACTTAGATATCATACCTTTCAGATCGTGGATCCTTCTCTTTGTTGTTGCTCCAATTCTCGTGGTCGTCAGATCTCCAGCTGCAAGACCTGCCAAGACAATATGGAAACAATAAAAGCAGTACAAGATATCTAAACAATAACTGATCTAAACTAATAGTTGAGGAATAAAGTTCTAAACATCATCAACGAGACAACATTTATGGAAAGAGATTATATTAATTGTATAAAAAGTGGGAATACATAGAAAGGATGAAGCTACAACCAAAGCCTCAAACGTTGCATCCTCCATCCAACATGTCCAAGCCAAGTCTCCAAGATGGTACAAGCTTCCCAATAACCAGTATGGATCCTATCAGCATAAGGGTACTATAGAACTTCCCCCCCTCCCATGGAGAGAGTGGGTGTTTATATAGGGCTAAAGAGAGAGGGTAGGTTGAGGATTAAGGGGAGATGGTTAAGGGATCTTTCCATAAGGTTAGGAACTGAAATGCCACCTCACCTAGATCCTAGGGATAGGCCTCCACATCACTCATCTTCAAGAATGGGCTCGAAGATACTCTTTTATCCAAATAACTGACTTCGTCTCAGGTTTCATTAAGACAACCTGCGACGTCGCATGTTGCACAAGGTCAGACTGCGATGAGCTTGAAAAGTAGGTCAGTTAAACCCTCCAGTCATGGGAAACTTCAGGGATGTGCTTTTACTCTAAAATGAGTTTAGGTAAAATAGAAAAGAGTTTACACAATGGTCAAGATGACAACATTATCACAATGGTCATGATGACAACACTTGGTCATAATGATGGTACTTGCAACCGTCATGATGATGACACTAGGTCATGACGACGACACTTGCAACACTTGCGACACTTGTGACACTTGCACAAGGGTGACGACATTTTGGTGTAACAGAATGCCCCCCAAAGCATGAAGTTGACGGAATGAGACAGGTGAAATGCTTTGTAGTAAAAAATGGCTAGGACTTGCTGGTTGGAAGGAGTTGCTGCAGAAATGACCTCAGATCCACAAGTCTCATGCAACACAAAACATGGTTGTTGACCAATACATTGTAGATCCATGATAGTAAAGACCGACTAAACACAATCATGGCTACTAGACACAAGCGTAGATCCATGCTGAGATGATAACATAGCCATGACCAATACAAAAGTGGATCCGTGTAACTCTGAACTGACAACACAGCCACGACCAATACAAAAGTGGATCTGTGCGTCCCAAACAATCTCCATCTCAACCTATCTAGAAAATAACTTCCCCATGGTCTTCAAGTTGAACCTGCAATGATACGAATCTATCCATGTGATTACAATGTTTTGGAGTCGAAAATGGTAGAAACCACTTGATTACTGGTCATTAATGTATACCGTTAACAAGTGCGAGGGAAATCACCATTAATATCAATGATTCCTAAGGTATCACAGTACATATCACCAAGCGTGAATAAGTGAGTTGAAGTCGAATGCAAGATGAAATATTTCAATCAAGAGTCAATGATGTAAACTCATGTTGAAAGCGAGGTAACCTGCCATTGAGGCATGCAAGGTCAAGGTACTTGGTTGGTTTCTAAGTTCAATCCTTGGATGATGATTTGAAGTCGACGAAGATGAACCCGTCGAAGGAGGGCCATGATGAATCCCCCATCATCGACATGAAACTCAATAACAAATGTTTGGTGTAGATCAGACGGTATATTAATGTGCAATACTGACTCAAGGTAGACCAACATGATTGAAGGTGTACTGACTGTTGATAATGAGGAACAAACATCTCTTGAACATGGGCATGGCATGACTTGGCAGTATTGACTTGACAATAATGATCCCAACCCCTAATGCAACTGATGATGAAAGCATTCTTTGGCTGATCCAAACGAGTGACAAGACTCATGGAATTGATAGGACTCGAAGACAAACAGATTACCCAAGTACTGAATGCAAAATGCAAACTAGTGCCATGTTTAAGAGTGACTATGTACTGCCATAATTAAGATGTAACACAAAATATTCCATTTTTCCCCATCATGAATGATGAGTGCCTCACTTGTTTTTTAACGAGCTTGATGAGGGTAACCAGATGCTTGGTATAGCTCATCTCATAGATGAGTCCAATCCCAAATGTTTTACAAACCTAGGAAAGGAGGGGTTCATCCCATAATGGGCCCTTCAATGTTTAAAATTTAATAAGTCCAGAGAAGGAAAACTCGACGTCATTTCATGTTTAGAGAGTCTGAAAAGAACTAAAGGAGACTCCAACAGTCCTTTTTCGTAAAGTTAGCCTCATCGCCCGAAAAAGGGTACAACAACGCAGGAGAGGACTCTTCCAGCCATGGTTGGTTGGAGTATTCCTTTTTCATAAATAGTGCTTCCTGGTCCAAAAAAGGGGTAAACTATCACCAGAAAGATGATCATTCAAATGCTTTTATAAACGTGAAAGCATCAAGTTCGCTTGGAAATATTTTCCTATTTAGGGAGTCTGAAAAGAGCTTAAAAAGGAATCCATGAACAACTTTGTCATGGTTGATGATCGAGTACGACAAAGGAAAAATTAAACTTGGCACAGTTCCTTTTTTGTAAATAGTCTAGCAAGGCCAGATAAAGTGATAAACCTATACTCGTTAAACACGCCTTTTTAACTCAAATTTTTAACGAGCACGAGAATGGTATCAAAATCACTCGGAATCTTTTTCATGTTTGAACCAGAGCACAAAAAATTAAAAACTAAGCTCAAACCACTTTTCATGTTTCAACCAAAGCATGAAAAAGGTGAAAAGTAAGCTCAAATGCTATCTTACTGTTTTTAATGAGCTCGAAGATAGGTTGGAAGAATGCTCATGATGTCTGCTTCATTTTTTAACGAGCTTGTAGCATAAAATGAACTATGCTCAGGATAATTTTCATGGTTTAATGAGCTCGAAACCTAAAAAAGGAAAGTATGCTCGAAAATGTTCCCAATGGTGAACTTCTTCCCGTCATGAAATCCAAAGGTTGGTGCATGCCCCCAACATTATTGCTAGAAGTAAGTGACTTAGCTCCAACGTGGTGTGGAGAGGCGATCGATTTGACTTCAACGTAACTTCTAGAGGTTGAAGACATACCGCCAAGCTTCATTTCATCCACCTAAGGCATAGGCGAGTGAAAATAAGGTTCAGGTACTAAGTCAATGGGAAGACTCGACTCAATGAAAAATGAGTTGTTTCATTTTTTAATGAGCTTGACACAAGATTAGAACTCTGCTCGCGGGAACCTATTTCACTTTTTAACAAGCTTGACATAGAATGGGAACTATGCTCATAGGTTAAGGCCCATTAATGGTTTCCTTCCCAACATGATTCCCAGAGGTTGGTAAATGCCCCCAGCATGATTGCTAGCGGCTTAACATGGTGGTGTTCTCTCAACATGATTGCTGACGGTACGACATGTGGCATGCCCCCCAAGATTCATTTCGTCTAAAAATTATGCTTGCTAACCCAACTACCAACTTGGCTACTAATATGAAAATGTTCACCAAGGGGCGGAAAACGAGAATCAGAGGAAATGAAGGTTCAAGTTCTAACTCTAGCGAGTGACTCGAACTAAAGGGAGGGAGATCTATTTCAATTTTACACAAGTTTGAAATAGACAATAACTATGCTTTAGGGGGGCCATCTTATCTTTTAACGAGCTTGAAATGGAATAAAACTATGCTCAAGGGGGCCCATCTTATTTTTTAATGAGCTTGAAACATAACATAAACCGTGCTCATACCCCCCATCCTCAGGGGGAAGAAACCACTAAAACATGCGGAATATTCAGGGAAGTCTTATGAATAGGATTCATATGATGAGTGGGTGTCACGAAGGAAAGCTGATCAATGGTCACAATATTCCCATGATGAGGAAAAAAAATCACTCGAAAGAGCGTGGACACTACATCTTTCATAGCATAGACATAATCACATCCAAGGAGTAGATTGAAATATAAAGGACCTTGGACAACCATGACATCAACATAAATAGTTTTACCTCTCAACATGATAGGTAACTGTGAGAGAATCCCTAAAGGTCCGGTAGGCCTTCTATTAAAAGCCAAAAATCTGGTTAGTTACTGGCACAAGCTGAGGAGAACCTATAGCTTTCCATGCAGTTGAGGATAAAATACTAACAGAAGCTCCCTCATCAACTATCGTCCGAAAGATTTTTTTATCGGAAACTCCTACAGATATTTGAAAAGGAATACTCGAAGGAAGACGAGATTCTGTTAGACCATTCCAATCAAAGGAAATGACCTCAGTACTTGGAGGGGGTCCTGTAGAAATGGACAGGGTTTCCCCTTTCCTAGGACATTCTGAACTGACTAGGAAAACATCAGCGCTTTCCAATTCACTCTCACTTGAAAGATAAGAATGAGATGAAGATTGTGTCATGGTGACTGCTTCAGTGTGGACTTTCTCCAATGAAAGAGCGAGATCGAGTGGAAATGAGATCGACTCGATCACTTCACTCTCGGAAGAAAGAGTGGGATCAATTACAGATGAAACTGAATTGATCACATGGTCAACTAGCGGGGGATCAAGGGACAACTTACTATCACTTGTTGGAAGCACCTATTGAGAACTAGTAATATCTTCCAACCACCGTGAAGCTTCATCCATGTTTGGACAAAGGAAAGTACGATGCATACCCTTGCATATCAAACAAGGGTATAGGACTTTACTCTTCCGACCCTTCACCAATGGGTCACTGGTCGAGGGAGTGTCATCAAAATGATGGTCAGAGGATAATGATACAAGCGGTTTTGGGTTTTTAGACCACACTTCTGACACACGGGAAAGACCAGGACAATTCTTGAGAAGGTGATCACCCTTGCAAAGTTTGCAAGGGAACTTTGGCTTATGAGGTGTTCTCATAGAATGAGTGCCATCAGAGGCAGATGGTTGATGCTTGGTCTCTTTCTTATCTTTCTTCTTTTTAATCTTCCCTTTCTTCTTCTTCACACCAGCCTTCTTACTAACATCCTAGTTTTCAGTAGGAGAAGAGGAAGAGATGGAAGCCGATTCAACTTTCGACGGAGAAGGAGAAGGGTCATCATGAGATTGATGCTCATGTGGTGAAATACCTAGGTCTGACACGATTGGTGCACTTGGCGTAACTGGATTGGAGAATAACCATACGGGTAATCCTATCGTCAATCCAGGAAGACTCAACGTAGCCATAAAGGGAGGACCAACAGTCCCACAAGGGGGAATAACAAATGGCATAACCTGGAAAGGGGCCTCTTGGTTGGTAGTCCCGGAAGAATCTTCCATATCTAAACTTCCTAAGAGTCTCTAAAGTACCACACAACACTCTAATCTTTCAGAAATTCCCAAAGAAAAATGGCAAGCACCCAAACAACTCAAAGGCACTCAAGAGAGGCTCAAAATATACCAAATGCAATAATTATAACTCATTTCCTATCTTTTTACACTTGAAAAAGACACATCTAAGCTATGGAAAGAAGGATTCCACAAACGTTTCCAATCAAATGCAAGACAAAGATAAGCACTTAACAATCTTATCTAACTCAAATGCACACAAATCTGAAACAAGCATTTCTTCTTCTTATGATGATAATACTAAGAATATCAAATGATCAAAACAAAGTAAGAAGAATATTTACGTTTTCTAATTTCATGAATATAGCAAAAGAGTGACAAAATCAAGCTTTTATTTGAACTAAAGCAGAGACAAAAAATCAATCTTTCCCAAAAACGATTAAATAGCTCAGCATGTAAGGGAAACAAGATGCATAACCCAAGAAAGAGAGTCTCAAAAAGACATGGATATCCCACACTCTTCAAGTCTTTAAAACAAGTCAATCACACCAAACCAAAAAATGATCTCAAAACCTTGAGATGGTTCAAAACGACTGAAGAACCCATTTCGCTTAAAAATGCAAGCAAAACACTAGTTTTTACTCAAGGGGCCAAACATGAATTCAAAGCTCAAAAGACCCAAAAACCAATACAAACAAGCAAAATAAGATGTGGAAAAAGAGGTTTGGGATCCGATCTAGTGAAAAGATCAGATCAAGTGAGGATAGGAGGGATAACAAGGTCAAGTGCATGAAGATGGGGGAACTAAAGTATCCACCACTACCAAGCTGAAACTTGTTAGAATGGGACCCAATACAAATCCACACAAAATACCAAACACTTTCAACACACAAAATCAAACAACGAGGTCTCTGACTGGATTGTACAGTACAGAGGGAGTTTACACACAAACCAAACTCACAATAGAACTGGAGAAGGCATGCCTGTAGGGAAAAGATGGCAGATCGGCGCACTCTATGCTTATGCACAGTGCGACGTCGCAGGCTACCAATGCGGGAAGTGCGATGTTGTCGCAGTATACCAATGGAATTACTACGACGACAGACTAGTAGGAAAAGAACAAAGATAAAAAAACACATAGTGTCGCTCTGGGTACACTAACCAGGTGCGACGAGTGAGTTATGAGTTCAAAAATGAACCAATTCTCCAGATAATGAGCAATAAACAGGTTTGCAAATGAGAAGTACAAACTCAAAGGAAGGTAATCATACTCTTCAAAGTGAAGATCTGATGGTGAAAGGGCTTCAGAGGAAAAAAGATGGCTTGCAAAAGCAATCAACTGAAAATAACTTCAAATTGAAAACTAAAAACTATGTTCATTCCCCAGTATGGTCGCCAGATTTGTTATCGGACAATCCACTCGGGCGGACACGAGCCAGATCTCCCTAGTTAAAGTGAATATAGAACAAATGGAACAGAATACAAAACTCATTTCCTATATCTAGTTACAGATCGAGTACTTAGATATCATACCTTTCAGATCGCGGATCCTTCTCCTTGTTGTTGCTCCAAGTCTCGTGGTTGTCAAATCTCTTGCTGCAAGACCTGTCAAGACAATATGGAAACAATACAAGAAATACAAGATATCTAAACAATAACTGATCTAAACTAACAGTTGAGGAAGAAAGTTCTAAACATCATCAACGAGACAACATTTATGGAAAGAGATTATATTAACTGTATAAAAAGTGGGAATACATAGAAAGGATGAAGCTACAACCAAAGCCTCAATGTCGCATCCTCCATCCAACATGTCCAAGCCAATTCTCCAAGATGGTACAAGCTTCCCAATCACCAGTATGGATCCTATCAGCATAAGGGTACCATATACCTTCCCCCCCTCCCATGGAGAGAATGGGTGTTTATATAGGGCTAAAGAGATCGGGTAGATTGAGGATTAAGGGGAGATGGTTAAGGGATCTTTCCATAAGGTTAGGAACCAAAATGCCACCTCACCTAGAGCCTAGGGATAGGCCTCCACATCACTCATCTTCGAGAATGGGCACGAAGATACTCTTTTATCCAAATAACTGACTTCGTCGCAAGTTGCATTAAGACAACCTGCGATGTCGCATGTTGCACAAGGGCAGACTGCGACGAGCTTGAAAAGTAGGTCAGTTAAGCCCTCCAGTCATGGGAAACTTCAAGGATGTGTTTTTACTCTAAAATGGGTTTAGGTAAAATAGAAAAGAGTTTACACAATGGTCAATATGGTGACATTATCACAATGGTCATGATGACAACACTTGGTCATAATGATGGTACTTGCAACGATCATGATGATGACACTAGGTCATGACGACGACACTTGTGACACTTGCACAAGGGTGACGACATTTTGGTGTAACAAACCTTGTGCCCAACATACATAATGGATACTCATGCCCAAACATGAAATAATGGCATCTCGTTCCCTACACAAAAAATGGCATCTAATTCCCAAATTCCACATCATGGAAAATGTACATAGTGGGTCTCTCAATCACCCTTGCCACCCTCGGCACTACCAGATGCATCTCCAAAATCAATCTTCCTCCTCTTCAACCATTACAAAATGGCACATCAGGACTATAGTTCATACTGGCATCTTGTGCCCAAAGTGAAAAATGATTGTGTATCTATATCACACAAGTTACAAAAAATACCATCAATGGCCAAAGTCCAAATATACATTCAGTGGAATTTCATTTATCCCCGCTCTCCCTTACAATGTCAATTTCCTTTTAAAACTTGATATTCCTCTTCCTTGAGCTTGATGCAACTTCCCAAATACTCAGTCAAGCATTTCTCCTCATCTATGGACTCTGCACATGAAACACCAATAATAAGTTATTTAACATTTTTAACTTTTAAAACAAATTCATGTTCAAATATTATAATTTCAATTGAATACAACAAAAAATTACCAAGCGTACATAGGTGGCCACCATGGGTGGTGTGATTAGACATGAATCAATCACTTGACCCTCATGTTCAAGAGTATGTGGAAGGGACTTCTATACAGAGGGATACAAGCACATTACAATCATACAGATGAGACTCACATATATAAATATTTGAAATTTTTTGTACGTACCTACAATGAACTTTTGTTTAAGAGTGGGAGATACATGTATCTAGGAGGTTGTGGGAGACTGAATGCCTATGTCTCCACTCACAATATCTTCGAGGCCACCATGAGCCTTTCCAATATTGCACAACAAACACACCACAATCAATCAAAGAACATTGTTAATTAAATATAAAATCTCATATAATGATGCACAAAAAAACATAAAAATTTACCTCGGTATCCTGCTATGGTTATGTACTTGTTGGATTCCTAGATAGCATATCTAATTGTTCCTAGCCTTATATATAAAACATTATATAACAAATAGATTTTTTCATCCCATAATTGGAACATATAGTAGATCATGATTTAAATTAAAAAATATTATAATTACTTGCAATATTGAATGAGCAAATTCATATGCAAGATCAACAACTTCATCTACATCTAATGACTCAGTGTGTCTAGTTTGTGATGTCGACGTCTCCGCGGACACCAACTAAACACATTAACATCAAATGTAAAAATAATAATAAAAATATTTTGCATCAAATCAAACTCTACAATTGATATAAAATGAACTATGTGAAGATGGAATCTGGATGGACTTACATAGCTATAGGATCTGGAAGCGGGATACTCAGATGAAGACCCATAGCACATGCTACCACATGATGTGCAAAGATGTGGGACCAAATGAGACTTTTTATCCCTACATCATGTAGAATCGGATGACTCCCCTCTAACATATTCACTACTTGATGACTCTACCCTAGATGTACTAGCGAACGCATGGCTCTCAAAATATGCGGCATGACAAGTTTCTGTGATAACTGCAATAGTTCCCCATGGGTCTCATCGAACAGGATAATTGTACTAGGAAATAAATGAGCGGGGGTTTGAGGGATCAGCTATGTCATGCTCTCTATCCTGAGCCATCCCTCTTCCTATGCCCTGAAACTCTAGGATATCAAAGTAGTTTATTTGTTTACCCATTATAAACTCAACATACAACTTCTAAGGAAGTATAGTGGCATATTAATGTTTCCATGCAAGTCTTCATCAAAGACCAAATACCACCGATCCATCCAGTTTTCTTTAATACTCGGCTCTATGCACCAGATGATGGATACATGACGTCTACTCATTGGTGTAACCATGCCAATGGAAGGGCCCCTAAACAAGGAATAGAACATATATTTTGTAATTTTCAACTTCTTAACATCTTGGTAGCTTAGTCCATTGCATAAAATTATCATCTTGCCTCCCTAGGAATCTCCAATCATGGCAATAGTCATATCAATTATATTCCCAAGGGAGTGACACAATTGGTCCCCCTATTTAAAAATGTCCCTTAGTAGTCTCAAGGATGTCAATGTTGCTACTATTTCTACATTCTAGTTTAGCCTAGGTTCTTCTTCTCTTTGAGTGTTTACTTTTTCTTCATGTCCTTCAGGGTTTACTTATTCCCCATGCCTTAGATCAATGGGTTACGTGTTTGTGTTTTCAAGATAAATGAATTGCATATAGTGATTTTGCGTCCAATAGATCAATGAGTGTCCAAAAGATCAATGAATGTGAGCCAATTTGGAACCTGCAAGAGCTTAAACCCAAAAAACTGAGTGAAAATTCTATGTTTTTGGGTAGCATTTCTGAGAACAGAAAATGCACACGCGTGTTTAAAAACTCGCACGCTTGTTTTTTGGTAGCATTCTCGGGAATAGGAGCACACATGCGTGTTTGTAGCACGTACATGCTAAAAAATGTGCACGCGCCACTGCATAATGTTTACACCATTAATTCACCAACGTTTACCCCATTTAATTCCAAATGTTCAATACTTCATGAATATTTGCATACACTGGACTATACTTCAAAAGTGGATAAATGAATGGCTAAAGAGAGGAGGTTTAAGGCTTCTAGGGATTTAAGAGTTTAGGACTTAAGGTTTAAGGTCTTAAGTATTTGGACGTTAAGGATTATGGGTTAGGTTGTTTAGGAGTTAGGGTTGTGGGATTACAGGTTGAATGGTTCAACAATTTAGGGGTTAAGGGATGTAGTGTTTTAGGGACAGTGAGAGGTAGAGAGAGATAGAGAGAGAGAAGAGAGTGAGAGAGAGACAGATAGAGAGATGGGATATGGGAGACACAGATAAAAAGAGATCATGGGGTTAAGGGGGAAGTAGTAGCATCCCATGTCATACCTTCATGGGTCATGCCCAGTGCAACGCCACAAGGGATTTGAAATGTAAACATGCTTAGAGGGTGAAAGAAGAGGATTGAGCCTAAATGAATGTTTCATATCTCAGGAACTATGATATGGGGATGAAATTATTTGGGCCCTCGGCCCTAAATCATTTGGATATGGGTGTTTTTCGCACCAAAGATGGCCCATAGAGCCTCAAACATGGGCGAGTAAGGAAATAATACAAATAAAACCCTCTCTTAAGTCCAACTTTAAAAAAAAATTGTAAGGGGCCCCTGGAATTTCCCTAGGGAGGTGTTGTGGTCACAACAGTGGGATACATGAGCCATGAGTAGGTTTTGTAAACTGAAACAAGGGTTTTAATCCCTAAATGACCCTCTCAACCTCAAGTGCCATGAACAAAACCTAAAAGATACAACGTGAGCCCTCTATAAGGTTCCTTTGGCATCAAAGTTGAATGCGAGTGTCATTACAATGTCTTGGTAATCATGTATGAGTATTAAACAAGATCCTTTGTCAATAATATTTTCTTCTTATGCATATGGACACCATTATTTGTCCAATATAGATTGTCATTAACATGCTTTATGCATTGTGGATGGTTCTTGGGCCCTTAACCCTAGTCTTGGTAGAAAAACAATAGCCTCAATCCCTTGGCCATGGTTTATGGAGGGACATATCAATCTTAGACCCTAAACATATTTTTTCAAGATCAAATGCAATGAATGCATCCTCATACTACCATGAAAGACCATAGATATGTTGCAAATCCTTGATAATCATCAAAGAATGAAAACGGGTTCCTCGAGATCTTATTGAAGCATATTGAGCTCAATTGAATTCCACTTGAGCCTTAATTGAAACTTCTTGACCTAAAGCATCTTCAATAACACATAGAAGCCATGATAATATCCCTCTACAAGGATTATTTTTCATATGAATTGAATATGGCTGCCATTATGATTTCTTGGACATCAAGGATTTATCTTGGCTCCTTAACCATGGCTAGTGGAGGGAAACAAGAGCCTCCAACACTAACTCTTGATTCTTAGGCACAAACACCATGAATGATTCCCTGAACCACCACATATGAAATCTATAAACCACCACATATGAAATCTATAGGGTATTAGTCAACTTCAAGTGTGTTATGTGTGCCATGACTAGGATAGTTGTGAACCAAAAATGGGTGTCAAGGTCTGACCAAGGTATAGGGACAACAAGAAGCTCATCATGCTTTAAATTAAGCTTCTCAATCTCAAGCACCATGAAAAACACCTACAACTCAAGAATATTCTTAGGATATGATGTTGAATCCATCTTCAAACTACCACACATAACCCTTGTGGGGTATCTCTAGCAAATGTAGAGGGATACATATACCATGATTAGGCTGCATCGCATGCCTTAAACAAGATTATGTCTTCGACCCACGCCGGGAATGTTTGTCGAGGCCATGGATAGTGTTGCTTAGTATGTGAGTGGAATACATTCAACATGAGTAGGTTTTGTGAATTGGGAATGGTTCTATAGGCCTAAACATGCCTAGGGGGAACACAAGGCTTCAACCATAAATTAACCTTTTCAAGCTCAAGTGCCATGGTTTGGGGAGGAAAACACTTCATCCTTAGGGATTAAACATAGTCTCTTAGGTTCAATAGCCATCAACAAAATGTGCAAATAATGGCATGGACCCTCTCTAAGGGGTCTTTACAATCAAATTTTGATATGGATTCCATTAGAAGGTTTTTCTTAAAAAGGATAGGTCGTGTGCCCTTGACCATGGTCAAGGAAGGAAACTTTAAGTTCCTCGAGATATTGTTGAAACTTATTGGACTTAGTTGCTTTAATTCCATGGACCAACACAAGAGTCTTTTGTAAGGGTTCTTTGTAGGCATCCAAGTGGGATATAAGGGTCATGTGTAAGTATTATGCACTATAAATGGGTTTTGACACCTAAACATGGTGAAGGGTGAAACATGGGATTTAAACCTTAATTGAACCTTTTTGAGTTCGGGAAGCATAAAAATCACATAGAAACCACATGAGCCCTCATTAGGGAGTATTTGGCCTAGGATTTAGATATGGGTACCATTAAGATGGTTTGTGCACTATGGATGGGTCTTCATGCCTTGACCATGGTTGTGGTAATGAAACAAGAGCCTCTATACCTTTAGCATGGTTGGTGGAGGAAAATAACAACCTTGGGCCCTAAGCATATATTCTCAAGTTTAAGGACCATGGGCACATCCTTAGACCACCACATGGGACCATGGATAGATAAAATGGTATGCCCCTTGTATGAGTTCTTTATAGGCATTTAAATGGGATATGGGTTTCATGAGTGGGGATCTGTACACAACAGATAGAGGATGTTTACCAAATAATGATAGAGTGAGATGGGTGAAGAGGGTTAGAGCGAGACGGGGAGGAAGTTTAAGGGGAGAGAGAGAGAGAGAGAGAGAGAGAGAGAGAGAGATTGTGTGTGTGCGTGTGTGTTTTTCAGAGAGAGAGAGAGACTGACCAAAATTTATATAATTGTTGAAAGGCATACAATGGATTCTCTCACCTTCTCTATGGTTGATTGAGGTACAAGTTGCTCGATCGTTATGGGAGAGGTATGGTTAGGTATTTTGTGTGTGTGTGTGTGTTTGTGTGTGAGAGAGAGAGAGACGAGGGTTAAGGAGAGAAATAGATGGGGGGGACATAGCAAGAACATTTGGGCCTTGTCCCATAAACACCACTTATCGATCTCAATCACTCTGAGCTATTCCTGTAAACTGCAACACAAACACTCTCTAAGAATTATTTAGCATCAAATTTGGAAACAGGTTTTTTTCACACCAAAGATGGGCCATAGGGCCTCAAACATGGCTGAGTAACAAAATACATCATGATATTGTTTAATATTCTAATGTGTAAGATCCTTCAACAATTCCTCAAAACAACACATGATCCCCTTATACGAGTTCTTTGTAGGTTTTTGTGCAGTACAGAGAGAGAAGGTTTACCAAATAATGATAAAGAGTGAGATATGAGATGAAGGTTAGAGAGAGAGGTGGGGAAATGTTAAGAAGAGAGAGAGAGAGAGAGATTATGACCAAAATTTATATCCTTACTGAAAGGCATACAATGGATTCGCTCACCCTCTCTATGGTCGGTTGAGGTATAAGTTGCTTGAACGTTATGGGTGAGGTAGGGTGACATGTTCTGTGTGTGTGTGAGAGAGAGAGAGAGAGGGGGGGGGCGGGGGGCAACATATAAATAATCTGCTACAGAGATGGACAACAAAACTACCATTGAACCAACAACCAATTCAATCTATACAAGCATAAAAATGCACAATAAATACTAAAACTGTGAAAGTACTAATGCGAATAATGATATGTATGAAAGTTTTTATTCATTACTAATGTCACTCCAAATTACATCAATAGGTCCATGCACAACTACTTCAAGCCCAACGTATACATTGGCGTAATCGAGAACCCAACGTCACTAATATGGCTCTACTTCTCATCTTTGCGTTGTTTCTCCTTTACTCCCTTATATGGATTATTCCTCCTATCCCTCCTCACATACAACATTCACATATTTCACATGGCTAGAGGAATGCCAACAGATAGCAATATCGTTCAACTTCCAGTGTTTTAGGTTTACATTCTTACCAAGGAATCGTTTCATATTCTATCTGAGTAGTTAATCACTTGGTAGATACTTAGGATTCGTATCACTGTTAACCCTTCTTAGGGTAGGTGTAGAATCCCACTTACTAATATGTTACGCCAATCAATGCCCAAAGTCGAGTCACTGTTCATCCTTCATATAATAGGTGTACCATCCCACCTTCTAATCCAATGAGTGGCATTGGGGGCATCCCATTCCAATGAAGCCTCTGCCTTGTTCGCATCATTTTCCTAATCCTGATCTTGGTCCCATCGATTCCTTCGCTTCCAGGAAAGCTATGGCACTGGGGCCTGAGTGACCCCATATTTATCCTTCAC
This sequence comes from Larix kaempferi, assembly GCA_027924585.1. Taxonomy (NCBI): domain Eukaryota; kingdom Viridiplantae; phylum Streptophyta; class Pinopsida; order Pinales; family Pinaceae; genus Larix; species Larix kaempferi. The sequence goes on from BSBM01000056.1 coordinate 360,860, forward strand.
CTTATGTTCATCTTCTTCCTGGTGCTTCTTTGCAACTAGCCTTAGGGTTTCTTCCTTTTCCCTCTTGAGGGCCTCTGCTACATGATATCAACATAAGTCCAGATAGAGGAATCAGGGGTCTTGCCACCTATGGAGAAGGCATCATTTATTTCAGTGAAATTAGCTCTATTAAGCCTCATTTTCCTGTATTTTTCTTCTCTATCGATAATACCCTAAGGTTTCTCGAAGGCCAAGTCATCCTCCTCCTCCCTACGCTTCTCAGTAAATCCTTGAGCATTGGTTTCGGTGCACTATAAAAGGCCAATTTGCAGAAAACCTCCCCTACAAGGTATTTCCCTTGTAGTGAGAGAGAGAGAGAAGAATATTATCAAGAGAGAGAGAGAGAGGAATATTATCGAGAGAGAGAGAGAGAGAGAATGAGACATAGGGGGGAGAAAAAGGGGAGGAGGGTTAAGTAGAGAGAGAGAGATATGTAACTATTATAGAGAGAGAGAGTGATAATATGAGGGTTAGGGGGAGAGGGGAGCATGGTTAAGTAGATAGTGAGAGAGGGGGGAGGGGAATGAAGGGGATTAAGAAGATATGTGATGAGTGAGAGAGAGAGGATGATGGTTGTGGTTAGGGAGATGGAGATAGGAGGGAGATTGATAAGGATAGGAATTTTAGGTAGAGAGGAGGGAGAGGGAGAAGAAGAGGAAGTTTAGGTAGAGAGGGAGATAGAGGAGTATTGAATGGGGAGAGAGTGAGAGCGATAGAAAGAGAGAGAGAGAGGTTGAAATGGGGTGGAGGGGAGGAGGGTTAGGGAGGGACAGAGAGGGACAGGAACAGACAAAAGAGAGGAGGAGGATTAGATTTAGGGAGAGGGGTGGCAGGGGGGGTTTGAGATAGATGAAGATGAAATCAAAACTACATTTCGTATTAGTAAACAAATGCGCACACACGTTATTAGCTTATACGTAGTAAATAGTGCATACGCACTATTTAGTGCGTACGCGTGTATTTAAAATAATGCGTACACACTGGTTAAATTTCTAAATTTTGGCGGACAATTCCTTTCCCACCAACGTGGTGGATGAATTGGCCACTTTGGTTTTAGGTTCGGGTTTCCAAACCAAGTGGCTTGGACCGTGTTATAACAAAATACATATTATTCTATAACTTCTTCTATTTCGAGCATGATTCTGCGTATGCTAAACTTGTCCACTGCTAATGAAATTGCACACTTGTAGAACTCTGTGTGCATATTCCGAATATGTAATTTGTATTAAATCTATTATTTTTTTCTATTTTTTATTTAATTTTAATTGGACTAATGTCAATATTACACAAAAAGTAGGTTATTTCTTCCGGCTATAACTTTTGATTGGATCGCCTATTTTGAAAACAAGAAATAACCCGCACAAGTACACACAAATAACTACATCCTAAAAAAAAAGTTCATTGATTATGTTAAGACCATGATGTCGGGTCCCAATGCTCAACCTAGTCATTTTAGGGCTTGGCTGACTTCCTTAATTTTAAAAAAAAAATTAACATAAATAAATATGGAAAAATAGCGTTGCACTAGAACGGCCTATTATCTACGTCTCTATATAATTTTTTCACAAAATTCCACTATTTGCATACCAAACCCGGGGCCCAACGCAAACATATTCATTATGTTTTCTTAAAAAAATAACATACCAACCTTAGGAGAACCCCTTTATTGGGGATTAATACTTAATTTCCATAAATAATAGTTATATAATCCAGAAGGTAATCCGATTGTCTATGTTTCATCTTCTTACTCCATATTCCCAAAAGTTGTGTAGGTAGCTCTAATACTGTTTTTTGATGTTCATATTTTTGTTTTCCATAATTCCATTGCAACTAATGCGTTATGAGTGGCCAGCATTATCTTGCAACAGCCCTCAAAACTAATGACACATCTTGCAGTTGAGATATTTTCTACTTCTCACCATGTTCTTGATAAGGGGGAATGATTAGCAGTAAAAAACAAGCAAGTGAGAACAAGTTCCAAAGAGAACCACTAAAGTAGAACCAAAGTCAGGGCTAAGTTCAAAATTTGGTTTGTAATCATCCCAAAACCACCATTTAATAGAAGAATTACTACTTCTTCTAGCCGTCAAAATGTTACAGAAAACTTAGAGCCTTAGATCCAAGTTCTATATTGGTTTGTGGTCATCCCAAAACTACTAGATTCAGAGAGAACCTTCCATTAGCATAATACATCATCTTCTAGATACATTACTTGATTGATGATCAGATTGTCAAGTAAAAAATGTTCATCCTTTGTCAATTGTCATTTCTAGATTTCAACTCTCTTCATTTTTCTTGTCACATTGATTGTCAAGCACCTTTAGTGGTGGTTTTTAAAGCAGATCTTCATTGAAATTCATGATGAGCTTTAGGTTGAAGACTTGTATGGACTTTTAAAGAGGGAATTGTTAGAAATAACCCTAATCTAAGTCCTAAACACACCTTAACACACATCTAGTTATGATGTGGTTGTAAGGTAATTACCTAATGTATTATTTTATACATATTAATGACATGCTCCATGTCATCATTTTCTGCCATGTTGTCGTATTATGTTTTATTTCTTTATTACCATTATAATATTAAATTCATTTTTAAAATGATATTTACAAAATAATTTTAATTTATATAAAACACTAATATTTATTATTATATAAAATATGAAATAAATTATTTAAGAAATGATAGTTGAATTAAAACTTTAGAAAAGATTGTTTTTAACATTCTAAAATGTATGAAAAATGATATATTTCTTTTAGAATATTTCTTTTTTAAATTGTGGAATAATGTTGAAATAATATTTAAGTAAATTATGGAATAATGTTGAAATAATATTTAAGTGGAAGCATTGTTATTATTATAATATAAATGTATATTATTTTTTAATTCTTGTATATTTATATACAAAAATATAAATATTAGTATTAATTATTTAAGTTATATATATATATATATATATATATATATGAATGATTATGATGATGGTTTTTAACGTAAATTTGGCATATAGGACTTTAAGAGAAAGACAATAAAGACATTAATTGATTTGATTTAAAATATTATTCCTATGCTCAAAAGCTTAAGGAGAAGCGTCCCTAACTCGCCATACTTTTAAGGAGATATGGAACTGAGATCTAATGTAGGTAGGGCATTCTAAGAGAAAGTGATGTTCATCTTCAACGCCCATAGACTAATTTTTTAATTTGTGCTTGTACATTAAATATATAATCATAGCCATGCTTTCAATGGGGGAGAGCCCTGCTTCTAAGAGGAGAATAGGATATGGCATATTGCTCTTAAATTTTAAGATTATAAGTAATAAAACACTTATGGATTTGCTCAATTCTTCTCCAATATTCTCTAGAAATGTTGCATCCCCAAGCTTCATAGCCATATAAGATAACAGGAGTGCATCCCCAAGCTTCATAGCCATAGAAGATAACAGGAGTGATGAGCGTTTTAAAGAGGAATGTATTTCTGCCCCACAAGGTTGAGCTTATGATGAAAGTCAATTCTGAGATATTTATAAGAAATTACTTTCTCCACTTTCAAAATTGTCATAAATACCCCTATCCTTGAGAATTCTTAATTTTTTCCAGCGAAAAAAATCTACTATTGATATTCAAGATTGAATCAAATAGTACAAAGAGGAACTTGATTCTACAGTCGAATCAAAACAACATATATACATCCATAAGGTACAAAACCCATCAACAATAATCCCGCCATATAAGAGCATGACAATGCTGCTGAAACCACATTTCTAAAAGGAAAAAAAACCAAACCACCTAAGAACATAAAGTCCCTACAGATACCATATAGCAAAAATGCAAAATGGCTACAGCCTGAATCCAACAAACTGTAAAAAAAAAGTACTGAGATATTTCAGCAGGGGACAGTCAAAAAAATAGAGATCGCCACTATCCTGGAGGCTATTGTCGCACCAATCCTCCCAAATCAACAGACCTTCCAAACCAGATAGAGATTGCTTAGATAATTTGTCTGCAAGAGCATTTTGTTCTCGATAGATGTGCTCAAAATTAATATTCTGGTGTTTGGAAATTTCTAGCTGAGTCCGGTTGACCCAATGTCTCAAGTGCATGATATTGAGCCGAAATTCTCCCGCAGCCCACTTTATAGTGACCCTGGAGTCTCCATAGACCTTTAAATTAACTAGACCAAAACAATTTGCAACTCTAAGAATGCACCATAACGCCATTAATTTGGCTTTCATGTTTGAGCCCGATCCACAATTGAGACGAATAGTGTAGAAATGTGTCTCATTCAGGTAGATGACACCACCCACAGCACAGAGACCAGATTGAGAAGCTCCATCAAAAAAAAGGACAGGCTGATCAACTTTGAAATTTAAGCAACTAACCCTATCAATCTTCAACTTGTGTTCTTCTTCCTTACAATTAGCTAACATATTTAAAGCTGTCAAACTGCACTTAACAATATCAGGAATTGCATTTCTAAAGATAGCACAGTTCCTATGATACCAGATAGCCCAAGGGATACATATTGCAATGTAAAAATGTTGCTTACAATGCCTAAACTAGTTGAGCAGGCATTTATTGAACTCACCAACATCCCAGCATTGAGTGATATTCAAATTTGAAGAAATCACTTCCCAAACCTTCGTAGTGAATCAGCATTTGACAAAGAGATGATGTTTGGATTCTTCATCATTTTTGCAAAGAATGCAATAACTGGGTCCAGACCAGCCCCTTTTACATAAGTTGTCCCAGGTCTTCAATTTGTTTTGCAGCAGTAACCAAGTGAAACACTTCAATTTGATAGGAATGATCCACTTCCAAAGACGCTTATACCACCAGTCCTGTGGGAATATAAACTTATCTTGAATAATTCTGTTGTAAGCAGATTGAGCAGTTACCATCCCCGAGGCTAGATTTCCTCCCCAGACGAGTTGATCATTATCTTGGATCAAGCTGACTCCTGCAGAATTTAGTTTTCAAGTGTAATCATCCCAAATACGTTAACCAGTTAACCCAAGATCAATTGCAGACAGCCACTTTGGATTATACACATCTCCAGGTCTGAGATTATGAATCTTGTTTAAGGTAGATAATCCCAATATCTGTAAATAACTTATAAGAGCAGGAGGAAGTGAGAAGCAATCCTCCAAACCAATAATACGGTCGATCCCAACACGTATCAAATGACCAGAGCCCACCTGCCAAGTGAGATCGCTATTTATCCAGTGTAGGATCTTCATAAAACCCCGCCACACAGGGGAGAAGTTCCATCTTGACAGCTTTGGATTTCTAAGCCAGCAGATGACGTCCATTTTTAAATATTTACACTGAATAAGACGAGACCAGAGTGTAGTACCAAAAAGACATCTCCATAGGATTTTTTATCTAAGGGCAATGTTGAAAATCCCCAGATCCTTGATACCCCAGCCCCCAAATTTGTAAGGTCTTGCTATAGCATCTGCAGCAACCATTGAAACCTTTTCACTAACAGCCAACCCGAACCAAAGAAAGTTGTAACAGTATTTCTTAATAATCTTGATTATAGACAAAGGAACCTCCAATAAAGAGAACCAGTAAATTGGTATGCTGGATAACACGGACTTTAATAAAATGAGTTTGCCCCCAATGGACAAAAATCTGAAGGACCAGTGGGCGATACGAGATTCAATTTTTTTCAATAGAATTCTTAATTACTTCTCTCTCTCTATATATTGATCTTTATGAAATTTTAACCAATCAAAATTTATTTATAAATAAATTTAATCTTTTATTATAACGTGTTATATATACACAATTATTTAAATGAATAATTAAAAATTTACCATATTAATAGATAATTAAAATTTTATTTTTTATTATAACCTATTATCTATACACAATGATTTAAATTAATAATTAAAAATTTACCATATTAATAGATAATTAAAAATTTATTTGATTAAAAATTTGAAATTTCAATATAATGGACATGCCATTACTTTGAGTAAAGAATTTTCAATTTGTTTGGTTAAGAATTTCTCATTTCTACTAATGTTACTTGCCTAAATAGTGAGATCCGTTCAATTTTTTGAAATTTTGTTTTGTTTTAGTTTTATATTATTTTTTAGTTTTTTTTCCTTAAAATATATAAGGAACTTCTCAAAGGTGGCCATGCAAAAAAAATTTCATTATTCTTAACTATTTTTCTTGCTTTCTCTGCTTTTACTCGGATTTTTATGGCTTTTCTGAACTGTAAACTAGTACATAAATAAGAAAGAAACATTGTAAATAGATCGCTAATCTGCTTTCACTCGTCTTTTTAGGTTTTTTTTTTTAACTCGTCCTTTTAGGGTTTGTTTTTACAAATAAATAGATGAATGATATCAGCACCAAGTAGGCGCAATCGATCTGCAACCAATTAAGCGTAATTGTATCACGAAGCAGCAACGTTGAGGACAAATGGGTAATAAAACAATAATGGCAGAAGCTTGGATTTTAATGTTACTTATGATAGTTGAAGCATCAGGGGCTGCAGCTACTGTAACGGCCGGAGTTGATGTTGGAGGATCTCCAGGACGCCTGCTAAAGAATCCTGCACCTCCTTCAGGGCCCTCTCACGGCCATAATAACCAACCCATCGCCCAAGCTCCTCCTCCATCAAAACTGGATGGAATGAATGAAATGATAGTTGAAGCACCAGGGGCTGCAGCTACTGTAACGGCCGTAGTTGATGTTGGAGGATCTCCAGGACGCCTGCTAAAGAATCCTGCACCTCCTTCAGGACCCTCTCACGGCCATAATAACCAACCCATCGGCCAAGCTCCTCCTCCATCAAAACTGGATGGACTGAATGAAATGATAGTTGAAGCACCAGGGGCTGCAGCTACTGTAACGGCCGTAGTTGATGTTGGAGGATCTCCAGGACGCCTGCTAAAGAATCCTGCACCTCCTTCAGGACCCTCTCACGGCCATAATAACCAACCCATTGGCCAAACTCCTCCATCAAAACTGGATGGAATGAATCAAAGAAAGGAAAAGTAAAGTCCGATGTCATTGCATATTCACTCTCTATTGTATTCAAAATAAATTTTAAGAAGTGTGAGAGTATTAGTTAAAATTTATAAGAAAAATTATAGCAATAATAGAACATAATTTTGGTTAGAGAGAGGCTTATAATCGGTTGGTGGCTAAGAGTGTTTGCGTTATGCTATTTACATGGCAATAGAATATATTTGCCGCTACACTTACAGAATGTTTTGAAACCAGGTTTCATTGTTAAGCTATACTCTAATGGATCATGTTTTCACATTTAATTGGAACAGGTTCTATGTTCAAATTACATGATACTTATTATTAATCGAAAGGTATTTTTTGCTTTTTTATTAATATGAAATGATTGGACAGGAGCGATTCTTTATAATGAATCCATATTTGTAAAGTTTTTTTTTGTTTTTTTGTTAACATGAAATGATTGGACAGGAGCGATTCTTTGTATAGTAAGATTGAAACTTATGTTAATGCCACGTTGTAATAATGCAAACTTGCTCATGGCAAATCTTATGCTATTTAACAATCTACTCAAACAATATGGCATTTTTGGTATAGTGCATAAGTTAGTAGAGTATATAATATGGAACAAGCAGTGTCATTGTGATCAAAAATACCAATGGGAGTGTGCACAAAGTTGAGGGACTTTTTAGATGCAATGGGTAAATGCAAAACACACAAGAATTGTGTAAATGAACAACACTCGCACGCTATGTAAAACTAGGTATGGCGGGGTCTGAACCTGCCATGTCATTTAACACGTAGGATAGGATTACAAAACGTTCGAGCGTTATTGTGATCAATATAACGCTTGAGCGTTATTGTGATCACCATAACGTTCGAGCGTTATGGTTAATATAACAAAAAAAATAAACAATGCCGTGGTTTTTTTTTGTTATATTAACCATGGCACTGTTTATTTTTTTGTTATATTAACCATAATGCTCAAGCGTTATTGTGATCACCATAACGCTATAACAAAAAAAATACCGCGGCATTGTTTATTTTTTTTGTTATATTAACCATAACACTTGAGCGTTATGGTGATCACAGTAACGCTCGAGCATTATGGTGATCACAATAACGCTCGAGTGTTATGGTTAATATAACACACAAACAAAAACAATGTCGCGGGCTGTGGCACTATTTTATCTATTGTGCTACCCAAACGAGAACACTCGAGCGATCTCGCATTCCCAAAATGCATTAGAGAACCTCAACCAAGGAGATTTGGAGGCTCAACAATCCCAAATTCATCTTGCAAGAACGATTGGAAAGGTAAGCATCTAAATCATTGCCTCATCTCGTCATTAAGTTTATAAGTTTTTATGTTGCCCTAATCTAAAAATATTTGTAAATGAAATGCCAAAACTTAAAATGTTAAAATTTTAATGAATTTTACATACACCCTGTTAGACACAATGGCTCACTAATCACATCAATCATCATTGTCACCTAAAAATATTTATAAATCAAATGCCAAAACTTAAAATTTTAAAATTTTAATGAATTTTACATCCACCCTGTTAGACACAATGGCTCACTGATCACATCAATCATCATTGTCACCCAACATATCTGTCTATAACATCATTCTGATTATCATTAATTTTCATAACCCAAGCAAGCGTTATGTCCATGTTTCATGCTGCCCTAAATCAACATTTTGTTCATCGTTTGTAGCCCCAATAATCATGAATTCATTATGTCCATACATATCATCAGCATCTTAGTTTGTACACCGGCAACACATCAACATATTGTACATCTTCATTATGTCATCATTATTCATGTCATATCAATCTACTGCCATATCTCCATTCATACACTTTACACTGTCCATATGCAAATCACAACATTATGCCCATATCATTAGTCATCTCTTCATCATTCTACCAGCATGTCTTAATTTTGTCCATCAATAGGCTGCCTCAGTTTAACTAATAAAAATACATATCTTTGCCACATCATCATGGTCTTTATGCCCGCATGGTCTCCACCCTTATGCCCTCAATGACCCATAATGTATGCCTGCAATGGTCATATGAAATGATATTTATGTTTGTAATGTATGCCTGAGATGATATTTATGTTTGTAATGTATTCGTTCTTGCACAAATTTTGTACATTTTTCATTTTTGAGAGATGTCATTATAGCACATGTATACGTTTCTAATGATTTTTATTTTTATTTTTTGTTTGCAGTGATGACCATGGATGCCCACACTGACATCCAAAGAGAGATTCAAAGGCTCAGAGAAATTCGAGCCTCAATTACTATTGTTGATGAGAGGCATGTTATGCTTGCATCCAATTTGGATGCAATGATAGAGACCTTTAGTAGGTATAATGGTGCTTTGCAAGATATTGCCACTTTTAGAGAAAGAAAGAGGAAACAATATGCGGATGGACTTAGCTATAGAGAAGTCAAGAAGTTGAAAATCTCAAAAGAACAAATATTATCCCTGTTTAGAGATCCACGGAATGGTGAAGTCCCTAATGCAAACAAAAGGCACATTTCTATAGAGTGGTGTACATATCAACTAGTCATAGATAACTTGATGGACCGATGGTACATGGTGTTTGATGCACCACCACACAACAACAGGGCAATGCCTTTGTATTTTTTGAGAAAGATGTATGCAGAGTTTGTGCCGGGGAAGCATGTTAACTATTTTGATATCTTGGAGTAACAGGGTTTTGGGATGGGGATGCCTCAGCAACGTCCCAATGCGAGGCACATAGATCCCAATCGCCCAGTAGCTCCACCTCGTTGGAAGCTACCCAAGCCAGATGTGTCGCCTGCACATCAATTAGTGCCAGAGGCACAAGAGTCATTCCTACTGTTGGCACAGGCGGTCATTCCTACTGTTGGCACAGGCGGTTGTTCACCATAGCATGTATCTTCATGGTATGGACCAGGTAGGGCCATCAAAGCCACCATCCATGGGTGGAGTATAGCCACCACCTGTCGGTGGGGTAGATCCACCACCTCCCAGTGGGGTAGAGCCACCACCTTCCAGTGGCCGGGGAGCATCTAGTAGTGGCACTGCACCTACACAGCATGAGCACAACCATCAGCCCCACCATGCACAGTATGCGGCCATCCTTGCTTTGGTCCTGTCCAAACAAATGATACCTTTACTGGGTATTTCACACAGGTAAGTAAGTGGTTAACAATTTAGTGTCATTTTTAAATTATTTTTCCTTACTATACACATATATATAGATTGCTAATATTTTTAATGGTTTTAAAACTTGTAGTTACTGCAAGAAGGGCACGGGGTTGAAGACCTTTGCATTGATGATGCAGAGCTTAGTCCAGAGGCCCATGCACCAGCACCATATGATGATGATGATGATGTTGCCATACTTTTAGTGAAAACAACTCACAATGAGGTAACTATTTCAACATGACATTATTTTAGTACATGAGTAGATCTAGTTAACAATTTAGTGTCATTTGTAAATTATTTTTTCTTACTGTACACATATATAGATTGTTAATATTTGTAATGATTTTAAAACTTGTAGTTGCCACAATAAAGGCATGAGGGCCAAGAGGCTCATGCAGTAGAACCTTCTGAGTTACAAGATGTTGTCATACCTTCAGCGAAAACATCTCATGCTGAGGTAACTATTTCAACATGACATTATTTCAACACATGTTATTTTTTTATCACATGTTACTTAGTCAATGCTACACGATCTAATATTTGCAATTTTCTAAATTGCAGGTTGTAGATCCCCATCAGATGGAAGTGATTTCATCTAGTGAGCTCCCCCCCGGTGGGAATACAATTGATAGTGTGCCCGCGGAGACACAATGGGCGGCAAACCGTTTCTTAGAATTGATTGACGTATACAGTACATCGGTATGTATTTCATCATTTTCAGTTTGTTAATACATGCTATTCCATTGACCAATGCATTTCTAACTACGTCATTATTGGTGATTGTAGCCACCAGCAGATATACATTCGAGACTGTCAGCAGTTCGATCTCCCTGCAGTCCCAACGTGCAAAAGGGACAAGTGTACAAGAGAGGCTCCACTCCTGGAAAGAATGTTGATGTCCTCTATAGAAAACACACGAGAGATCCATCTACCCCTGACCTAACAAAGGTCATTGATGCTGCAGTCAGTGCCGCATCTACAATAGCCATGAGTCATATGGAGGTAACTATTTGGACAATCACAATGCATAGTATTTAACCATGTTACTATATTATTTATTCATGCATGTCTAATTGTTTCTCCATTTGGTGATTGTAGCCATTAGCGGCAGTAGTGCCTGACCCCTCTACTCAATCCATGGTTCTGACCGGATCTCCTCTTGCGGTGAGATGTTCATTAATGACCAAGTTTTTTTATTCAATTTACCCAAACACGTTGATCAATGTTGAATTGTTGAATTAATTGAGATGTGATCTTTTATTTGCAGAGCACAACTATAGAGATGCCTTCCATGAGCACATCGCTCACATCTATACCCCATGAGGACTTGGTGAGTGTGTCATAAATAATTTGGCCATAAGTTAATTTTTTAAGTTTGTTGATGGTAGGGTATTAGTGCAATTATTTGATAAAAATAATGATTTTTTTTGCAGACTTCTGAGATGTCGAGCGATCCCAGGGAGATGGTCGATAGAGGAAAGTCAGGGAAAAACAAGAGAAAGATTGATTTTTGATGTTGCATAGTCTTGGATAGATGTATTTTGACATACATGTAGACATTGTTGTACTTAGGGATACATGTACATTGACAGGCCATTTGAGGGCCGGCTACTTTCCCATATTTTGTATTACAAACATTGGACTACCAATATATTCCATATTTTCTCTTGAGTTTCGACTTGTGCTTGTGATGATTCATCTCTTCCACAAATTGATAAATTATGCTATTGAAATTTATAAAATTATATTTCAAGCAATATTTATTCTCTTACATTTATTGCATTGATCAAGTAACATCTCACCATTGTGTTATGAAAACATTATCTTAATGGAAAAAACTAATAATATCTTTCAACGGTTCAATGAACACATGCATGTTAATTTGATATCTAATTTAAAATTGTATTTTTTGTCAACTCCAAGGGTTCATACCCATTGATCATGATTATGGTTGCAAGGAAAATATGTTGCAAGGAAAAAACCTCCGTCATAATAGTAACATGCTGCGCATACCATCAATGTAATCCTATGACATTTTCAGACAGTAAGAGGAAGTCCAATAGATGCTACACATTTCATCAATGCTATTGTATTTCATCAAACTATGCATACATGAGCATCTATACAGTTCGATTGAATGGCAAGGAATGCATAACTAAAGTGCAATAAAATTCATTGGGCCTTCATGTACATATGGTCAAATATATGTAACAAATATACCCTAGTTTGTTAAAATATGTTAACCACTACTTGGTCATGAATTCACTCTCATAATATCATTGAAGATATAAACCCTATCCTTACTAAACCCTAGTATGTAATACACTAGTTTGTGCTTTACCTCTTTCATATGTCCATTTTCCACCTGTCATAATGCAAAAGTAATCATCGAGAATCCATGGAAAATGAAATACCTAACTAGTTTAATGATATTCCTTGATAATGTTGTATTGATGAACGAAAATAAGATGTTCATGGTCCTATGTTTGTTTTGATAAATTGAACAAGTTTCATAATCATCGTCCTCATCCTCATCCTCATCATACTCACCCTCATCATCATCTTCATCATTGCCATCATCATCATCTTCACCATCTTCATCACCACCACCACCATCATCATCATCGCCATCATCATCTTCAACACCACCATCACCATCATCGCCATCATCATCATCATCATCATCATCATCCTCACCCTCATCCTCATCCTCATCCTCATCCTCATCATCCTCATCATCCTCACCCTCATCCTCATCCTCATCCTCCTCATCCTCACCCTCATCCTCATCCTCATCCTCATCATCATCATGGTAAACCATTATATTCATCATCGTCAACATATTCATCATCACGATCATCATTCTCATTACCCTCATCATCATCACAACCACCATCATGATCATCATCCTCATAATCCTCATCCTCATCATCATCATGGTGAACCATTATCTTCATCATTATCATCATCGTCAACATATTCATCATCACGATCATCATTCTCATCACCCTCATCATCAACATCTTCATCATCATCACCACCATGATCATGATCATCATCCTCACCCTCATCCACATCCTCACCATCATCATGATCATCATTTGTCAACAAGTGCCCGACAAAATATTTTGCAAAGTTGACCCCTGTGTGCAAAAATTGCACACTCCCTCACTGAGCAAAACCCTAGTTTTAAAGATGGACCTACAAGGTGACACATGGGCCATGGGACCAGCGGAGAGGGGCACCCCTAGCACTGCCCCAATGTCCTAAATCCAACGGCGCTGATGGTTCGTCGATCCAAGCCACGGTCTTCATTCTATGGCTCGTTCCATCTCGCATCCAAAAGGCCTTCAGGGACACCTGCTGGATACCTGTCGGGGCCATAGAAATCCAACCGTGCAACAAAATCAGGTTTGGGGGAGACATGCAAGTGTGTCTAGGATGGTTCCAGCTGGGAACGCTAGCCACAAGTGCCCGGTGGACGATTTTGCAAAGTTGATCCCCGTGGAAAAAAATTGCACACTCCCTCACTAAGCAAAACCCTAGTTTGCAGATTGCACCTACAAGGTGACACATGGGCCATGGGATCGGTAGAGAGGGGCACTCCTAGCACTCTCCCAACGTCCTGAATCCAACGGTGTCGATGGTTCTTTGATCTAAGCCACGGCCTTCATTCTATGGCTCATTCCGTCTCGCATCTAAAAGGCCTTCAGGGACACCTGTTGGATACCTTCCGGGGCCATAGAACTCCAACCGTGCAACAAAACTGGGTTAGGGGGAGACATGCAGGTGCATCTAGGATGGTTCCAACTAGGAACACTAGCCACAAGTGCCCGGTGGATGATTTTGCAAAGTTGACCCCCGTGTGCAAAAATTGCACACTCCCTCACTAAGCAAAACCCTAGTTTCAAAGATGGACCTACAAGGTGACACATGGGCCATGGGACCGGCATAGCACTGTCCCGATGTCCTGAATCCAACGGTGCCAACGGTTCATTGATCTGAGCCATGGTCTTCATTCTATGGCTCGTTCTGTCTCGCATCCAAAAGGGGTTCAGGGACACCTGCTGGATACCTGTCGAGGCCATAGAACTCCAACCGTGCAACAAAACCGGGTTTTGAGGAGACATGCAGGTGTGTCTAGGATGGCTCTAGCTGGGAACGCTAGCCACAAGTGCCCGACAGACGATTTTGTAAAGTTGACCCTCGTGGGAAAAAATTGCACAGTCCCTCACTGAGCAAAACCCTAGTTTGCAGAATGCACCTACAAGATGACACATGGGCCATGGGACCAGTGGAGAGGGGCACTCCAAGCACTGTCCCGATGTCTTGAATCCAACGGAGCCAACGGTTCTTTGATCCGAGCCATGACCTTCATTCTATGGCTCGCTCTGTCTCGCATCCAAAAGGCCTTCAGGGACACCTGCTGGATACCTGTTGGGGCCATAGAACTCCAATCGTGCAACAAAACCGGGTTTCGGGGAGACATGCAGGTGTGTCTAGGATGGTTCTAGCTGGGAATGCTAGCCACAAGTGCCCGACGGACAATTTTGCAATGTTGACCCCCGTGGACAAAAATTGCACAGTCCCTCACTGAGAAAAACCCTAGTTTGCAGAATGCACCTACAAGATGACACATGGGCCATGGGACCAGCGAAGAGGGGCACCTCAAGCACTATCCCGACGTCTTGAATCCAAAGGCACCGACGGTTCGTCGATCCGAGCCACGACCTTCATTCTATGGCTCGTTCCGTCTCGCATCCAAAAGGCCTTCAGGGACACCTGCTGGATACCCGCCGGGGCCATAGAACTCCAACCGTGCAACAAAACCGGGTTTCAGGGAAACATGCAGGTGTGTCTAGGATGGTTCCAGCTGGGAACGCTAGCCACAATGTGAGTGATTAGGCCATATGGGATGAAACACATCTTGCCTTTCACTCTATTCTGGTTTAACGTCATACAGTCCTTGAATTAGTGTGTAGGATTGAGCATTACAAACCCTCATTAGGAAACAGAAGTGTGGGAGGATGATTGACACTGCAAGATTGAAATGTGCCTCCCTTGTCAGAAAAAGAAGAATAAATGTGATGCAAAATGGGCCTAGCATAACTTTCATTGATTTCCATGTTCTACATGAAGTAGTACTTACATGTCCCATCAATGCCTTACACAATGACTTGTGATGGAGCACGTGAGTTGGGATATTTACAATGGCTAGCAATAATATCAAACATCATTTTTATTTTACTTTATATTATTTAAATTAATATTCCAAAGAAGTAATCTTTAAAAGGTTCAATGGTGAGTGTACGTTTTATGAAATACCCCATCTCATTCATTCAAAATGAGATATTCAAAATTACTTTAATTTTTGAGAAATATATCCCTTGACAGTATGGGAGTGAGAGGGGTATATATAGAGAGTATGGGTATTGTGGGGTTGTACTTTAGTTTAATTCTATGAATATGGATGAGGGGATTCAAAATAAAATAAAATTTAAGTGACTTTAATCTTACCTTGACCAAGAAAAATTAAGGTTATTTTCAAAAGAAAATGAAAGAGGGAGAATAATGAAAATTGATAGGTAAAAAGTGGAGAATATATTAGGAGAAACATATTATACAATTAATAAAATGGGGTATGAACAATGTAACTTAAAAAGTTGATACCTAAGATATATGGTGAAAATATGGATTTTTTTAATTATAAGGATATATGAGGAGAGAGTTAAACAAATGATATTTGAGAGACAAAATACGAATTTAATCCAGCAGGTGTCCCTGAAGGCCTTTTGGATGCGAGATGGAGCGAGCCATAGAATGAAGGCCGTGGCTCAGATCGACGAACCGTCAGTGCCGTTGGATTCAGGACGTTGGGACAGTGCTAGGGGTGCCCCTCTCCACCAGTCCCATGGCCCATGTGTCATCTTGTAGGTGCATTCTGCAAACTAGGGTTTTGCTCAGTGAGGGACTGTGCAATTTTTTCCCACGGGGGTCAACTTTGCAAAATCGTTCGTCAGGCACTTGTGGCTAGCGTTCCCAGCTAGAACCGTCCTAGACACACCTGCATGTCTCCTTGAAACCTAGTTTTGTTGCATGGTTGGAGTTCTATGGCCCCGGTAGGTATCTAGCAGGTGTCCATGAACCCCTTTTGGATGCGAGACGGAACAAGCCATAGAATGAATACCATGGCTCGGATTGACGAAACGTCAATGTCGTTGGATTTAGGACGTCGGGATAGTGCTAGCAGTGCCCCTCTCCGCTAGTCCCATGACCCATGTGTCACCTTGTAGGTCCATCTTTGAAACTAGGGTTTTGCTCAGTGAGGGAGTGTGCAATTTTTGCACACGGGGGTCAACTTTGCAAAATCATCCACTGGGAAATTGTGGCTAGCGTTCCTAGGTGGAACCATCCTAGACACACCTACATGTCTCCCCCGGACCCGGTTTTGTCGCACGGTTGGAGTTCTATGGTCCCGGCAGGTATCCAGCAGGTGTCCTTGATGGCCTTTTAGATGCGAGACGAAACGAGCCATAGAATGAAGACCGTGGCTTGGATCGACGAACCATCAGCGCCATTGGATTCAGGACATCGGGACAGTGCTAGGAGTGCCCCTCTCCGTCGGTCCCATGGCCCATGTGTCACCTTGTAGGTGCAGTTTGCAAACTAGGGTTTTTCTCAGTGAAGGAGTGTGCAATTTTTGCCCACAAGGGTCAACTTTGCAAAATCGTTCGTCGGGCACTTGTTGATGGATGATGATCATGATGATGGTGAGGATGTGGATGAGGGTGAGCATGATTTAGATGATGATCATGATGGTGGTGGTGATGATGATGAAGATGTTGATGATGAGGGTGATGAGAATGATGATCATGATGATGATGATGATGATGATGGTTTACCATGATAATGACGAGAGTGATGATCATGATGGTGGTGGTGATGATGATGATGATGATGATGATGATGGTGGTGGTGGTGGTGGTGGTGGTGGTGGTGATGAAGATGATGATGATGATGATTACGAAACTTGTGCAATCTATCAAGTTGTACCAATTCTATGCAATTTATGAATCTATCAAGCTATCAATGTATGGCTGCAATAGTAAAAATATTAATGTCAATACTCAATGAGACCACGGGAAAAAATCATAGCATACATGTACACCACATACCTATAACATAATACACAATAAAACAAGCAAAAAACGTACCAGATTACCTACCTATGGTCATTCGACTAGACCATTAGGATCACCTTGAATACCAATGGTTTGTTGTAACCTCTCGTGCTTGAAATAAGGCAATAAGTATCGTGCCTTTGATGAGTTCTTCCTTGGCATTGTTTGCAGCTGGAGGTTTGTGCCAATAACTAAGTGTGTATAATGGTATACAATCCCACCTGGTCTATAATCTTCATATATATACCCTTTTCTATTTGCTGAGTGGGAAACCTGGTTCAAATATTCTCCCTTTATAACCATCGACCCAATTGAAAAATCAACTCCCTTAGAGTCCTGCAATGGGATATTTAGGGTTTGCTTCCCCTCTAAGCAACGTGCCAGCCAATAGTGAGTGTGCCATGCATTGCGTCTTGGGGAAACCACTGTGTATATGTGACCTGGAGAAAATATAGTTCCAACATTTTAGTCAACGAACTAGACACAACTAGTTGTCAAAAATATCAGAAATATACACAGCTAATTAGACACAACTAGTTGTCAAAAATATCAGAAATATACACAGCTAATTAGACACAACTAGTTGTCAAAAATATAAAAATATTAATCGAACCTGGTTGTACGAGATCTGATATGTGGTCATAGTCTGGTGAAATACTTGATTGGTCCTCCTCCAACTGGGATAATTTTGTAGCTATCCGTCGAACAATGGGGAGTGATACACGGTCCCAGCTGTCAACCCAATCCATGGATTCACATTAGTCCCATTCACCACTACTGCATGGAGAACAAAAACATGATAGTTTCCTTGTCCACATTTCAAGTATAGCATTGTCCGACGTTCTAACTGAATGAAATGCATGAGCTCCTTGGATGGTCTTGCACTCATATAACTGTGAATGATCTACATCCACCACCTCCCAAAAATATCTAACCACATGTGCTTTCCTGGTTGAGTGATCTTCCTGCCTTCTTGCTCCCTACCCCATGACTGCAGCACACCATTGAACGATGGTTTTTGCATTTCGGATGATAGTTCCATATGTGAAATTTATTTCTTTCCTGCGTAATGCAGTCTTTATGCATGCACCTGCTCCATCGTGTTCACCTTTTCCATGTCCGGTCTCAAAATAGTTCCACATATGTGGCACCTTGTGCCTTTTTTGGAGCATACACAACCATTGGAAGACACGGGCATTTTTTAATTTCCCTGCACAACCGTCAGACCAAATCCAATGTTGTTCCATCCATATATTGTTATTCTTCAAGTGATTGTATAAGATTTGAAAGCTGTGTTGTACAAAAGCCAAGTCGTGACACCTGTCACCACTTATGTAGAAGTGATACTCCTTGAATATAACCCTGTTGTCTTCAGTACTATCTACCCCATGTCTATAGGTGATATGGACCGTTAGGCGGACCTGGTCCGAGTGATAGTATTGACTATGAATCTTATTTTGCAGTTGAAGAGTGTAGTTTTCCGCAAAATCGACCACTGACAGGATAGTCCCGATAGGAAATGTATCCCTACATGTTCTAAACTGTTCATCTTGCCAATGAGCCACATGCACATGCTTTACATATTGTTGTGTATTTTCAAATAATTCCTCCATGAAGTCGCAAACCTGTACCTAGTATATCAACAATAAAGACATTATATCAATAGATTGTTACATATGAAACTGCAATATGAAGAAAAAATAGTATCCAATAGCTCATTACCAACCTGAGAAGTGACCAATTGTATTTTTTTTCTTTCGTTCCCTCCATCAATATCATACGTGACATATTTGAATGACTGCAAGTTCACCTCTTGCCTCCCAAGTTCATGCTCATCGGTCACATATATACATTTTTCCAATAATGTGAATCCACCACACCCTAGCAATGTCCCATCTATGCAATTTTTTTGATAAAATGTGCAATCGTTTGGCCTGCTACACAAAATGCTATGAATAAAGTCTCTAGATGGAATCGATGGTAATGCAACTGAGCATTCCTGCACAAGAGTGTTATGCAATACACGAAAAATATATGTATATGTGTCATAATAGTAACCATACTCAATGTGGTATTGACAACAACATGTGTTACGAATTGTGTTTATTTTAACATACCATGGTTTGCATTTTTCAAATGATCTTTGGCCCAATTCAAGTTCGTTATGTTCATTCCTAAATCTCTCATATAATTTTGTTTGTGTCATATCAAGAAAATGTTTAATGTGTGGTTCACGATCCTTTGAACCCCTTCTCAATTTTAATACATCTTTTTGGTTGGAAGAAGGTCTAGTGTTGTCATGCCAAAAAGCTTGCACTAATCCCTTTACCGCATCAATGAGCTTCATATCAGAGCGTGGCAACCTGCCAATGAAGGTCCAAACATCTGTTTGACCGGTTTCAAGTTGTTCTCTTCTAACACAATACCTACGAAGTGTCTTCACATTCAAATTAACAATTTTGAATGTAGGTTTAAGAAAACGAAGTGCCCTAGTGCTTTTGTTAATGATTGATTGTGACAACATGTGACGAGCCGCATTGCGATCCTTTGAGCGAGATTTCTTTCCAATTGTACTAAATGCATCTACTAAACTTTTAACGATATGAGAACTTGGTTCTAACTTTTTGGCCATCTTTATCCCTAATGTTCTTCTAACAATAGTCATATGCCTAGATTTCAGCAATGATAAAAATAATTTGCACTTGTCCCCATCACATTTAGAATAAAAAAATTTATCAAGTATTTGTCGAGTTTGATAAGCAATAGAATGTGTAGACAATGTACCTTCAAGTGAACTAATGAGAGTTTCATCAACCTGTATATGTCTCGGAATTCTTCGGCGTGCAGTTGCTAATGGAGGTAAGGGTGTTGGAACTGGAGCATGTACACCATCACCAGGACGCTCTAGCATTTCCATAGTAGCCCCTTGTCTTTCATTCTCTTGGACGGTCTCCATAATATTTTCTTCTTCCATTGTCAATCCTCCACTCAATGCCTCTCTACCTTCATCGCTTGTATAACCACTACCCAATAAGTCATTCACTACCATATTTTGAGGTTGACTTGATGTGGGAATTGAAATATCACCCGATGAGCACCTATGTCTTACTTCTTCACTAGTGCCACGGGGTGCTTGTTCATCAAATGTTGTTGAAATTGAGGGCCCCTCTAGTGAATTTCTTCGTATTTCTTGAGGTGGATGGGTAGGAACAACCGTGGCATCATCTACGGTTGGAATTGGATGAGTTTCCATGGAATGCCTTTGATTCCACATGTCCAATCTTTTATTTTCTCTAACTTCTTCCATGGTTTCTTGAGGCTTCTCTTTCCTTGCCGATTTCCTTTTTCGATTGCATGAATTCCCCATGACCACAATGAGCAATACTAAGAAAATAGATCCTAGAGGTGTGCTCAATTATTCAAATATCCAAATTATTTCTCAACTATGAATATAGGTTCTTCAAGCTTGCTCAATTGTCAATATAGATACTTCCTCAATTGTGAATATAGATGAACATCAATCTTGCTCAAATGTGAAAGTAAATTTTCTACCTCACTTGTGAATATAGAAAATTCTTCATTTGTGAATATAGAAATTTCAAGCTTGCTCAATAGGGAATGTAGATTCTTCTTCAACTGTGTTCATATAGATTCATCAAACTTGCTTGACATTGTTAATATAGAATCAGCTTGAAGCTTGAAATTGTGAATGTAGAATCCTCTTGAAGCTTGAATTTGTGAATGTAGAATCCCCTTGAAGCTTGGTAATTGTTAATGTGGAATCCTTAATTCCAAATGCCAGCTGTAGAATCCTCTTCAAACTTGTTGATTGTGAACATGGAGTGTCTTGAGCTTCCTCCAATGATTTGACTGTTAATTTTGAAGTGTTGTGCTATATGGGAGATGGGAAGGCGGGAGGAGAAAATGTAGAATGCAGGAGGATAAAATTATTTTTGCACAGACATAACGCACTAGCGTTATGTATACACATAACGCGCTAGCGTTATGTACACACAAAATGCGTGTGCGTTTCTTGAATATTAAAAAAAAACTAGGTATTTAATATGTTTGGTGCACGGCTAAATAATGTACCTAGTTGCACAAAATGTGCGCGCGTTTCTGTATTCATAAACGCACTAGCGTTATTTAAATAATCAAAAAACCTTATTCAATAGTTTATTTAATAGTTTCTATCGGTTGGGGGGTTAAATAGGGATTTG